>CAEMYA010000012.1:2453098-2468150 GCA_903131615.1 Diplodus sargus
CACACACACACACACACACACACACACACACGGTACAGCATCTGCAGGGGCCATCAGCCATGAGACAAGCGTGTTGCTTAGAGACCAAGAGGTCACCCCAACAACAGAGATCACACAAACCAGGTGTGACATCTGTTCCAGTGTGGTGGCCGCAGCCAGCACCGGAGCCCTGCCTGCCAGGAGCATGCAAATGTAGAACAGCCAATGGCTGCTCAAAAAAAAGACACTTGACAGTAAATATATTTGGAGGCACCAGAGTGACTTTTTTTGCTGTTGTTGTTCTTTATCGGTATTGTCACCCAATCATAAATCACTGGCAAATCACTGCACAAATTAAAATAGCTCTGCCTCAACCTGAGAAGGATTCTTTTGATTGAATGTGTTGTTTTTTGTCACATGCTCAACTGGAGATCCGAGTAAAATCTGATCAGGCAACCAAAACAGTGACGCGCTATTCTGAGGGTGAAAAACAAGTCATGTTCACTTGGTGCTGTGCCAGTAAAGAAATCTGAAATTTCAGCCATTAGATGTTCAGAAGAACGTGACAAAGTGACACAAATTAAATAGCATCTGTAACTCTGATACGTCACTGCAATAATTCATTTCTGCTTCACACCCACCTTGACATTTTTTCTAATTAATTATTTTTTGCTTCTGATTCTTGTGTGCCATGTTGTTGTTGCTGTTTTCATCAGCTGCCGTGATTCAGAGGAGTGAAGTTTAACACAAACTCCTCTCTGGAGATGAAACCAAGACTGTGTCAACGTCCCTTTATGGCGCTTCATGGCGGAGTGGAGACATTAAAAACTGAGAGGCTCTTGATACAAATGGTCTGCTGTAAATGAAGGAAGTACTACAATGTCAAGGCATAGGCCCGCTGTACAGTATTCAAATCTGTTTCTGTGACTTTATTCTCTTTTTCATTAGGGTATTTTTTCATCTCAGCCAACCACAAAATCTGATATTTCATTTCCTTGCATAGTGTTTTATGTGAAAGTTGAACATGACACAAAACAGATGGATATAAACACTGAGAGAGCTAGAGGAAAGGATGTTATTACTGAAATAAAACAGGCTCTCATCTGGCCAGTTTGGCTTATCAAGTTAAAACCGTTTTATTGGTCTACCTTAACATTAACATGGTCGCTAATGATACAAATGTAAACAAGATAGCGGCTCTGACCTTTTCTTTTCCAGGGATTTAAATATTCTACTGCCAGAGGGTTTAGCGCCACCCAAGATGATTGTGATTGGTTAAAAGATAGGTGGCAGGGCCTGATACATAAGTAAAACAGTATGAAATTGTGTTGTTCTTTAAGGTCAGTTTGTTCATTCAGCCACAAAAATAGTTTCTTTATTTAGTTTGATAATTTTCTCTTCTGATTAAAATGTCTAAATCTACATAGTGCACCTTTAAGCGCTGGACCAATACATAAGAGATAGTCAACATGAATAAATTCTGTACACTGTAGAGCCTGTTTATGTGCCATTTAAGAGCTACTGCTCTGCTTCAGACTTCACACATCTGAGGAAGAGCAGTAGCTGGAAATGTCACTTGTCAAGTTGTGGATGTGCCAATAAATTGCACATAACAGGATCTGCAGTGAGTACACTTTTTTTCAGGTTGGCCACATGTTAGCATGGTCAATACACACAGCTGGCACTGCAACATGATAACATCTGACAGATTAGAATCAGAGGTGCTGAATGTCATGATGGACGGTTAAAAGTGACAGTCACACATTTGTTATTTTCTCTCACTTGAACAATTGTGAAAAAAATATATTCTCAATTTTAGGCACACCTGATGTTAATCGTCAGCATATTAGAAGCACTCACAAGGGTTGTATCAGGGTGGCTGTGACTCCTCCTTGGCTGCCGTTTGTTACTGCCAATGGTTAACATGCTGTGTTAGCATGTAATTCAAAGCACAGCTCAGGCTGATCAGAATTTTAGTTTTTTTTATGCTTTCATGAAATATAGTGCCACACAGCTAGAAATGTTTAACCGTAATGGTGGTGGGAGGGAAGTCAGCCAGTAATGGAAGTAATATGTAGATAAAGAGTCATCTTCTGGCAAACCAGACTGAAAAACGTGTGACACGGCCTGACACGTTCTTTCCTACAGCCATGCTGCCAGTGCAGCTCACAGAGGGAACACGCAGCGCCTTTCGCCGATGAGTGTTTCCTGCGAGAACGCCTGAAGAAGTGGATTCTCAATCGCCGAAGTTAGGCAAATATCAGTTACAGCGTATATCTGCATTTAGCATCTGTTTGTGCTGGTGAATTGGCATGCTCACTGAGGCATCTGAGAGACATCCATCTGCAGTGCCACTCAAGAGCAGTGGAGTGCGACTGCAGTGACAAACGTGCTGTCATCCAATTTCCTACCCACAAACACAAGACACACATACACAGACACACACACACACACACAGATGTGCCATCTCGTAATGTTCGTATGCTGGTCCTCCCACTCCTACTTCTCTTGGTCGATCATTCTCTCAGTCTTGATTTCTGATGTAATTCTCGACAATAATGCAGTGAAGCAGAGTGAACCGTCAGATAGACATTTTAAAGTCACGCAAAGTCAAGTGTTCAACGCGCGAGTCGTGTCAACGAGCCCACGCAGCATGTGAACATAGTATACTGACAGAGGATAGTCGGAGTAAAGGTGATAAACACACATATATACAGCTCTCTCTGTGTGTGTGTGTGTGTGGATACATACATACATGCAGACATACTTTATGTGTAGAGAGAGATTTGTTTTGCTAAATGGAACTCAATTACAAATCGCTTTCACTAAATTTGTTCTGCAAATATTCTCCTCAAGCTGATACAAGCCTGATAATATGATGAGTAAGATTTGTGTTTCCACAGAAACTTTGTAATTGTGACGCATTAATTCAGCAGCAATCTGTAATTTCGGAGGCTTTAGCGAGCAGTTCTTCTCGCCTCTCAGCTTTTCCCGCTTAAGCAGCTCAGCATAGATCCCAGCTGATGATTGCCACTCCTCTCGTCTCTATCAAGCCACCCATTTATCTCCGAAGAACTCTGCGCGTGTTTGTACTTTTGCTTTCTGTCTGTCCATTATTTGATTTGCTTTAAAAAGTTGAGCCCCCGCTTTGTAACCGAACACATCGCGGGTGAGTGTTTTGACCTCCCTCCCTCTCCTTTCTCTTTCTCTCGCTCCCGTTACCTCACCCTCCTCTTGCATGTTTCTGTCCGGCGCTCGCCGTGACATCAGACCGGGGCCAACAGGTGACCCCACAGATGGCACTTTGACACTCAGATGTGAAATCAGGTGTTGTGCTGTACAGATCTGCATATTTAGTGTCACATTATACGCTATATTAACACACAATGTTAGCAATTCAAGGTAACGTCTAAGTCAACAGAGGCAGGGTTCGGAGGGGGAGAGAGGAAAGAACAACTTTGTGAATAAATTGTTTCGTTCCTCCGGCGCACTTTTCAAGGGTAAGGCTGGCTTCGGTGTCAGGCAAAACAGGAAGTCTCGCTGCTTCTTGAGGTATCGTTTATAGATTTCTAATCTGGGCGAGCAAGTTGTAATTCTTTCTGCCTTACTCCTGCTGCGCATTTTTCTCATTAACTGCACCGATGCTACGCTCAGCAAGCCAGAGCAGGAGGCAATTCATTGTTTTTCCTTTTCAAAGTAAAAGAATGAGAAGCCTAGACACTGAGGTCATATAGGCAGACGCGTGAATTAACAGCGGGGAGTCTGCCTGTGCCACACACTGATCAAAACAAATGGCCTTCAAATAAAGATCAAGCAGAGAGGCCGAGACTCAAGGCAGAGATGAAGAGAGGGTTGTGATTTGTACAACTGGCTATTTGTCTGAACTTGATATAGTTCTGCCACATCCAATCAGCCCGTCTCAGACTGAGACCCAGCGACAAACAACTGCAGTGATTACATACATCAAAGCTGCTGGAAGCTACATCTTGAATTCATATTCAAAGCTTGCATATTATGCGCCCTTCATACTACTTCACCGAGACTTCTGTGTGAGTCTGCAAATGTAGTTCCCGTATACTAAACAACATCATTACATAGAGCCACGCTGTGTCAGAAACGACAGTCTCGGTTCATATTCCCTCTCGCCTGTTCCTCTCACGAGCGAAGCTCCTGTTCACCCAGTCCAGGGCTGTGCTGGGAGGCTGTTCGCAAAGCCAGGTCAGATCACAGAGGGCTCATCCTGCATCGCTGCGTCCGCCTGAAAGGGCTGTTGGCAACGCTCTTACACTGGGATCAAGATAAAGGAAGATTCTTCATATTACTTCGAATCAACTTTAAAGAAATAAATGACACACATCCAGATGGCTGTTTGAACATTAGGGTGACTCATTTTCATGTCTTCAAGTGAACTTTTCATCACGATAGAGCAAAAAGGGAATTCCACCTTTTATTGCCTTAACTCATGAATGTGAATGAAATACTGATGCACAGTGTAGTAGTAGTAGAGATCCGACGCCATAGATTGGTTCCCTATAACCTCGTTTTCAGTGTGCTATAAGGCCTGCCACCAGGCTGGATCCTTCCTGAGAAAAAGCAAAAACAGGAAGAGGCAGCCGTGGTGATTTACTAGCGAATTTGCCACAGCTGACAGTGCTCAGTAACACTTTTTTAACAACCTTTTTGCCGACCGAAAGCCATCATGTTGCTGTCACTAACCCACTGTTATGTTGGGACGGCATCACCTGGGATTCTGGGAATCTTCACATGTCAGTCAGTGACAGGGCGGGGTAGTGGTTATATTTTAATTGACAGCTATATGCACAACTGTGGGAAAATGTGAATCTCCCCTTGCCCAGCACTAACATTTCAGTCCTGTCCCGGTGAAAACAAAACATATATTTTGTCATAGTTTTTGTTATCAAAGATCCAGTTTTAGCTCGTGATCATTTCATCTTGGGCGTGGAAAAAATCACTGACGAAAGGTTTTTGTCAAAGTCTTGACTTTTTCTGTAATGTGAGGATCCTTTCACTTGTCAGAGAATAATTTTGATCAATGAGAGTGTCTATAAACTTTAATTAGCAAATATTTTCTATCAATACAGGTTTAAATATGTGTGTAGACTATTTTCATCTAGAACATGTTGAAACAGATGTGTGAGGATCCCACAAAGCATTGTAAGCTCCTGACAATAAAGCCTAACAGCGCCCGTCGGAGCCAGCAACTTCATGATTTAGAGGCCGAAAAGAATATGTATCTGCTTCAGCGAGACAGAAACCACAAAGTGAGCCAAAGATTGATGAGATGAAACTCTTCTGACCATTCTCCATTGTCTTCATCTGGCACGGTGTATATTCCCGTCTCCCTGTGGGCTTGTAGGAGGTTTCAGAAGATTTAGATGAGAAAGGCAAGCTGTTGGAAACACCTCCCCATCGCACTCCCACTGGGTGCTCCATCAACAGCAACATTAATCTATATGCACTCCGTCATCACATTACCTGAGGTGGTGCTTTCAATAAGAGACGGGCTGTAGAGTCAGACATAGAGACAATGAAAACTCTGTGATATTGGATCTAAAATTGATAGCTGCTCAGCCATTTCATGCACAAGAGCCTCCAGCCTGTCTCCAACAGTGTAGCTTTTTAACTAAACTTTACCTACAGTAAGAACCAATAAAGCAAGATGATTGCTACCCCATTTACAGGCATTTATTTGGGGGGTTTTGACAGCCATTTGGCTAGACAGAGACATAATTACTTTATAGTCTGCGGAAAGACTTCAATAAAATCAAAAGTCATTGTCATTAGAATACAACTGAAGCTTTACAATTTAAAGCTGGTTTTTACGAAAGAAGAACAAAAAACTCAAGCTTCTAGACCCGCAAACAATTATTCATTCCATCGCAACACCTCCTGCTCCATAGATTTGTTATGCCAGTCACCGACAATGCTGAAGGTTAGGCATTGGTTTGATTGGAACCTGTCCCTGCCATACTGAACTCTACAATCCTGTCACAGTCTGATTCATGGGTTTGTGCCTGCTGTCGCTTAAGTTTTATGGCCGGTATTGGCAGGGTACTTTTTCACACATTCAGAGCCATTTTAGGGCCTCCTCTCTTCCTGTCTCTCGCTGCCTTTTGCCTGGTCCATTTCTGCCAGCATGAATCAGCATCCTGCTCTCTTTACCGATATACTCGGTGATGCACGACGGGGTGAGGACAAGGGAGATGAAGAGGTAAACTGCTGTCTACACCTTGCTCTCCACCATCAACAATCCCTATACTCCTGCCTCTACAGTTTCAGACTCTGACCTTTACTTGCCTGTAAAACATGGCCGCTGAAAGCGGGGATGCTGAAACAGGTATGCTGATGTGTGTGTGTGTTTGTGTGTGTCTTTCATTGTCCAAAAGCACACTCAGCTCTGACCTGCTGTTTGGTTTTACCTGGGGTGTAAATCGGAGCTGGACTTTAATAGCTTGCTCACCCCCGACGCTCCTGAGACACATCATCTCGGTGGGACAGCGCAGGTCAGTGTGCTGCCGCCACGCAGCGGCACCCAACAACCCTGGTTATAATCACATTGTAATCACTCGGCCGCACAAATCCTGCCCGACGGAAGCACATCGAAACTCCCACAGCCCTGTGCTTTACATTAGTGGGAAAAATGAAAGATATTACGCATTTGAGCTTTAGTACTAGGGTAAGCGGGGTGCTATCATGCTTGGTACTTCACAGTCATTTTAAGAACATTAAAACTACGATCAGACCGGCGCTGCTACAATAGAAAAACACTATGCAGTAACACCTGCTTGAAACTGCAGACAAATATCATCAGTGTTAAGTGCTATGCTAATGCACTGTATCACTGTAAAGGCATTACATGAACGCTGAGTGTGTGTTTATTAGGTGTGCCTGTGATGTGCATGTCTATAAAGTACCTGTTAGCAGTTTTTAATTAAAGAACTGAAGAAAACACATGCAGAGAATGCAATTTTTCTCAAAACTCAAATTCTAAACGAGGCAATCTCAGAACAGTACGACTGCAGTTTCAATGTAAATCAAACATTTCCACATGAGAGTCTTAGACTAGTACAGATCTCTGTTTTCAGTTTTTAGGATACTAGTGCAGTGCAAGTGTGACCATACATATGATCAAATCTATTCTATTTATTTATATAATAACATGTGATCACTTGGTTTACGGTGGGGTCGTCAAAAAGTACTAGGTCACCATTTAAACTCATCCAATCTTCAATGTAAATAAATAAAACAATAGATTAACATTTACATGCACTGAATTGTAATCTGCTATGAGTGCTAGAGTCACTTCAGAAAATATCATCTTGTGATAAGGTCAAGTAGGAGCAACCTAATAGTTGAACAGTGCTCACTTTGGTCAGGTATCAAAACAATAGAAGTCTCGACATTATGTAGTGACTGAAATGACATATGCAGTATAAATACATTAAAATACTACTTCTACGACTACTACCGTGGCAAAAGCTTTTGCCAATACAAGTAGGTCTTTTTATTTAAAAAGAACAAAACATAGAGCCTATTACTATCACGTCAGAATGCATTTTTCCACTCCAGGGAATACAATTTTCATATTGGAAATAAACAGCTCTTATTTAGTCACTTCTTTCAAGAAGCCAATATAAACAGTCACAGCTGATGCAATGATGTATTTATGAGGTATACCAAGCATTTTTTTCAGCAATAATAAATAAAATCCAGTTGTTACGATGCATCAGGCCTGAACATTGGGCAGCGGCCTCCACTCCTACCTTTGTTTATAAGGACAGAAATCATGACTCAAGGAGAGAAGTTTGAATGCTAAATCTACCCAGCGTCACTGTAATGTAAAACCTAATGCAATGAATGTGCCCGGATCATTCTGTGACTAGACAGAAAGTCAATTTTTACCGTCACTAATCAGAAAAAGGCATGGAGCGAGGGGGGTGGGGAAGCGGAGAGACCCTGTATGTGTCTGCACACTCTCGTGGAGACGTGGTCGACCACTGGGCTGCCACCACAGATCAATGACCTCTCCTTCCTGACCTTAAGCCATTTCAAAGCTATAACTTGCCTTGAGATCACATACTGATTCCATAACTCTTATCCCGGGTCACACAAGGCTTAATTTCCTATATATAACCTTGTGTGCTTGAGCATGTGTGTTCACAAACACAAGCGATTGTAACCAGATGGCAGCGAGTTTAATCCCAAAAACCACCTGAGAGTAAAACAGCAAGGTCTCTTTCAGCCAAAAGCAACTCATCACTGAGCGCTTTTGAGTTATGCACCGAACCCCGGCAACTTCGGTGTAGCTGTTGAGCAAAAACACAGCAAGGCACCAGATGTCCAAAACACCCCACCTAAATCCTTTATCCCCAAAGATTCTTCTGTCCCGTCGCTCTGAAAAATTCTCCATCCACTGCACAGTGGTCGATTTTTGAACCATTTCACAAGCTGCGAGTCTTTTGACACAAGCAGATATCACAAGAGAGAAAGCCCTATCTCGTTGCACAGATAAAATAATTAGCAAAAACTTCAATAAGTAAACAAGGTTAAGCAACATCTTCTATGGGGCTCCCTATCAAAACTAAATATAAGCTATCTGCAATGTTTTGAAGAAGGAGCCGCTGCTCAACTTCAAACAGCCAGCTGAAGTGCTGTGGGATAAACCAGAACCGGAAGAAATAAACAATCCCAATGGATTGCGCTCTGATCTGGAACCATTTACAGACGGTAGGAGAGCTCAGAGATGACTTTTTATCTATTGGGCTTCAAAAATGGATTTATCTTCACTCCTGTTTATTAGCCTGACTGCTGCAGTGATCTGCTGAGGAGACCTCCGTTGTCGCTGTTTATGTCGCATTACTGTAATGTTGACTGCTGTCTGGGGCCCGGAGGAGGAGAAGAAAGAGAATCGCAGTCTCTGGTTGAGATTTGCCTTGAATTTAACCACACAGGCACACTGTCTCCTTGTGTGCTGTTGCTTGCTAACATAGCTCATGGCTACGGTAGAAAAGTAATCTGGCTGTTTGCGGCTAATAAAAACTGCATGAGTAAGGCAAATAAACTCACTGTGCTGGTGGTTAATACACCATTGCTGATAAAAAAGTATCTATGCGAGGTAGCTTTTACGTTTACCTTAGTCTCGTCCGGTGACTTCCCTAACCTGGAAGTTGCGACGGTAATGAAACACACCATTACTTTGGGTAAACCTCTCTGGGTTTGAACATTTTCGGAAACATTTGGGATAATGTAAGTACACCAAACAATAAAATAAAAGTACAGGCAAATTAGACGTCTTTAGGGATTCGGCTCTTCAGAATTTCTCAAAATATTGCAGATTCTCAAAATAAAACACGTAAACAGAAATCTAATTTGAAATAAGTTTTGTAATTCCCGCAACATTTTTGCTTCAGCCTGTACATCGGGGTGCACACGTCATCCATGCTGAGTTACGAGCTATTCTCAAACTGCGATGATAGTGAGGGGAGGTAACATGAAGCGTTCAAAGACAATACAAACGTGGCTCCAATCAGGAAGAGAGGTGTAAAATTGGAGGACCATATTTTGAGCAGCCCTGAGCACCTGCTAACATCAGTAAAAATAAGGTTAATATGAAAAACCTACACAACTCTATTTTAAAGTCAGTCATAATGGTGTTGCCTGAAGAGCTGTATTTCTTCTGAGGTTGTACACAACGTGAAAAGTTTGAAATACACTGCTATGAGGCATCTTCACTTCTGTAATGTGATTGTTAGCGTACAGAATAGGTGGGATGTGATTTCAAGATCAGATTGTATTCAGGAATTCATTTCCTGGAAGGGTGACACAGAGAGCATGAATCCACTGAAAAAAAACAAAACTGTGATTTTGAGCTGTGGAGGACTGTTTGCATCTACCCACAGCTCCCTCACCTGTGCTGGTACATCACAGAGGCAGAGGAAGTCCACAAACACTCTCTATTGGAAATGAGGTACGTTTTCTTTAACTGCCAATCAAACACACACTCACAGCCACGTAAAACAAATGTGTAAATAAATATATTCGATCCACAGTATATTACGGTGACCTCGCTATCAAGGACTTTTTAATGAATACAGGCATGATGGCACTGAGTTAAAGCATAAGTATATAGGATGTGCACTGCAATGACTGGTTCAGATACTGTAGATGGGCTTAATGTATGGCCTCTTAACATCTAAGTCCTGTAGGACCGATAGTGTGGCATCTACAGTGTAAGGCTGGTGAGGGGAACAAAGACCCGGAGGTGGCTGAATGCATATAGCTGATATATGGGGGAGCGTCCCCCTGTCTTATCAAACAAATAGCCAGGGGCTGAAAATGTCATTTGAAAGCTGAGCAGATATCATTCTGACTTATTGAAGCACGGCCATCAGAATGACTGCTTGAGGGTAAAGAGGATGAGGCTTTATTTTTTATCAAATGTGACTGCCTTACAGAACAAACCAGATCTGAATGAAGGCTTCAAGAGGGGTTAACCGATAAAGAATAACATCATTGTGGAAGGACAGAGGGAGGATTAAGAGGTATTTTTTCGAACGCCGCCTCAAACGCTGAAAACCAGTACAGATGAACAGGTGACATGTGCATACCTATCATACGCAGGCATGTTAAGAAATAGATCTGCTGCATGCTCTGGGTTTGTATAATTAATATTCCACAGAGACTCTTCGTCTCGTAATTACGAGCTGAAAACTCCACAGGACTCCATTAATGAAAAGTCAGTCCCGAAGCTGATGAAAGATTGATCATCTCTTACTTTGTCACCCATGTTATCCACCTATTTTCCTTGGTTTGCCCTTTCAAATGTCCCCTGCTCCAAAAAAGTGTCTGCTGGGAGCACCTGTGTGCCCTTGATAGATTCCTTCACAGGCCAGAAAAAGAGTGTCTGGACCTTGAACAGAGAGAAGGAGGGGAAGTGGAGGGAGCAATGAAAAATGCCCCTTGTCATCAGATACTCAATCCTGCCTCGTTTGTGATGACATATTAAAGCAGGGAGCGTAGGGAGGCCATAAATACGGTGGCCATGTCCTGACCCAATGCTGCTAACCCTTGACCTCTCCTGAGTCTGAGGAGGGAGGACAAACAACAACTGAAGGAGAAGTACGGCGCTGTAAACCGACTGAACAGGAAGTTGCGATTGTAACATACTTCAGATGAACATTCCTGAGGTGAAATATGATTCTCTTTAAATTCAGAGCCATTCAACAAGGAGCATCAAAGGTTATTTAAAAAAAGTGTATTTAAAAAGTTCCTTTGTGTTCAAGTGAAATGACTTTAGGATGCTAATAAATTCATCAATGTTGTTTTTTTGGGTTTTTTTTCTCAAAATCTACATCACAAAAAATATAAGTAAGTGTAGACATTGTGAGTTTGTCTGTTCAGTAGTCAGAAAGAAAAATGAAGCAGAAGCAGGATCAAATGATCCAGTCTCCAGAGTAGAGGCAAATGTTACACCAGGGGCCAGGTCTCACACTAAGTGGAGTAAAATTAAGAAGTGTTTTTGATTTACTTGGGACCTGTTTCATATCTTTTCAGCAGCAAAACTGAGCAGAGGGTTTGAGTGAGCGCAGTGACGAGTGACATCACGACGGCAGGGTGGTTTGTGTGTGTGTTTGCCTCTGCCTCTGGGTTGGGCATACGTTGAGACATGCACCACACTGAGACCGAGTAACACCCATTTGATTTGTGTCACGATAAGATTGGGAGATTAACGGTAGAAAGAAGGTTTAAAAGTGATGTCAGTAAAACCTTCGCAGAGACCTGCGAGCAATTTTCAGTTGCAGATTTAATTTCAAGCGATCTTCAGCCTCAGTGTAGAACGGATTCCTTATTTACAAAACATCAAAATGACAGTGCCACCAGGAAGCCAAAAAATACATTTTCATGGACATTTTCAGCATTTTAAAACGGCGCACCTTGGTCGAGAGCAAGGAAATAATATTTAAATCACGTTATTTGGATGGCAAACTTGTTCTAACTTTTCTTTTTTACAATTTTGTTTGTGGCATGCTGCATGACACAATGAATTGTAATGAGAAATGGCAGCTTGTAGCTGTATGAACACTAATCCGGATTACACCAATAAGTTTCGTCTTGCAGGTGGTGTGAAATTGCGTGATCCCCACAATTCCCAGACCGCAAGATTATGGAGCCTGACACGCCAAGCCAACTTGGAAGAACTAGAGAAAGAGCTAACTGATGAGTGTCCAGCATTATGTGTTAAACATTGCGCTTGAACACAACACCATGTTCTGAGCCCGCATGAGAAGAAATAACTAGTAAATTGTATTAGCAAAAGGATTTAAACAGTAAATCTGCATTATTATATGTGTAACTGTATTTATACCACTGATCTGATGACACAGCGAACAGATGAATGTTGACTTGGTGTCCCAGGACTTCGACATACCCTGAACATTTCTCCCATGATTCCATGCTACTCATGTCTTAGTAAATGGGGTTATGCATCTTCCATCCAATACAGTCAGTCTTCCACGTCAACCAAACATGAGTTAAAAATAAGCATAAGCTGTTGTACGGCGTACAACACAATCCATGCAGCCTGACAAACACTTATTGAACAGCAAAACCCTGAACAATAGCTGTTCTACTTCACATTTAACAAGCCAAAAATATGCAGGAAGAGTCTCACGGTGTCTTTAAGCTTTTTTATCTCGCCGGTTTCTGAGTAAAGTCATTTAAATAGACGATTGTGGAAAGATGTGATTCACAGCTGTGGGACAAGGAGCTGAGAAAACCTCTGAATCATCAGTGTTTGGAGAACCTCTTCTTCAGCTTGGAACAAGTGCTGTTCCTCACACTGGTGACTGGCAAGTGTGTACTTGAAAAGGAACTGGATCGGACACATCAGAGCGCATTTGTCTGTCTAAGCATAATTCCTTTATGATGCTGCATTAATTTAGAAATACGAAGAAAAAGGATCAGCATAGAAAGAGACAAAATATTCAAACAAAGAATGTTATTCTGAAATTTTTTTTAAAAAAACATTTAAAAGCATGCAGCCAGGGAGCTCTCCCCCGTTATTACTTATTTATCAACTATTTGATAAATCTTATCTAATCTAATATAAAAGCATAATAGGAGTTGCAATATTGCACACAATTCAACAATAATGTTTGCTTTATATCATTCATAATGACATTTTATATTTATATCTTACCTGCAGGAATAAGAGCAAAATGATACACCTTACACAAGACTACATGTCTGAAACTTAAACATTATTTTACCATTTAATTGAATACAACTTAAACATGGTTACGAGTGCATTTTGTCTACTACAAATAGTTTTTCTATTACACTGGAGGATATCGTCCATGCCTTTGCAACCTGACATAAATGCAATCAAAAGTTCATTTCATCATGTAGCTTCTGTCACATTCAGCTGTGACTAAGCTAGCTGTAGCAGTAACACCAAAAGTCTGAGTTCTTCAGACTTCACATTATCAAGAGCCATTTTCTGTCCCACTGCACATCCGAAACCTCACATAATTTGTGTGAGAGACTGTAGCCTACATTCTGCTGAATCCTGCTGAATGACAATCCTAAATATGGTTGAGGGTTTATTGTAAATTGCAACGCCAAAATGTGCGTTCTCAAATGACACTATGCTAGGTAAACATTGCTAAATGCCTGGCTAAAGATTATAAATCGCACGCTACATGGTGATAAATGGTCTGAAGCAAGAGGAATTGTTAGCCTACCTTGTGCACTGACTGCTAGCTGTTACCGAGAAAGCATTGACCACTGCCACGTCAAAAATAAACCATAAACTACTGCTCAGTATCTAAAGTAAAGTAACAGCTAGCTGGCGTCAGTTACTTGTAAAATGCATGAATAATGTTAAACAGTCAAATCTCAATTTAGCTGGCACCTAAGTTATAACATATTTGAGTTTGCTAACATTAGCAATAACGTCAACTAGTTCGAGGCGTATGCTGGGCTAACCATCACATTAGCAGCACATTTCCCGTACCATTTCCCGGCACCATCGTTACTTTCTGGAGCAATTAAATATATCTCTTGTTCTGACTGTTTTGTGATATACATGCATACCTACATTATTATGACTATCAGGATTTTTCATAATAATATCTTTGGTGCCCTACGCACACACGTGATGTGCATGGTGGGTATGGTGGCGCTGGTTCACCCTGCTGCCATCTGCCACAAGATACAGAAGTATCCGCTGAGGTGCCACCAGACGACAGAGCAGCTTCAGTCCTCAGGCTGGGAGACTCCTGAACTCATTGTCAACACAGCACCTTCAGGTGTAGCCTAAAGGGATGACAACTTATATTTTATTCTACCATGCTTGTGTTTCGAAATTGACATGAGATGAAACTTTGAACCTTTTGAACCTTTTTCTAATTGTTTCCCTGCGCTAGTTCAGTTCCCCTGACTGCCCGTGTATTCAGTAGCATTTGACAGCTATGGAGCAACAGATCAACAGGAACAGGCTCGTGAATGGGTGTGAGGCAGATTAGGTGCCCAGGCATCCTAATTGATACACATGTCTAACAAAAACACCTTGGTAGTACACTAAAGAGAGCCCGCATCCAATAAAAAAGAACTGTGCCGGATATTTCTACTGAAAGCGTGTGCACTAAGCTGGAAGACATGTTTCCCTCTTTTCGATATTGAACATTTTCCACCCATCACAAGCTACTTTTGACATTTCCTCTTCGACTTCTCTCACCATTAACTCTCTACAACGCACTGTTTGCTTTTCTCTCCCCTGTCTCAGTGTACACCATTTTCTTACATTTTTCTCTACCCAGTGCTTTCACTCTCTATCCCCCTCACACTCACTGAAATCAATCGCTCTCTTCCAGCCGTACGGGTAAGTGTGTACTTGAGACCAAATAATGACAGATGTCTGTGCGCTCAAAGTGAGAGGTATCTGTCCGCATCGCTCTGGGAGGCTCAGGAGGTGGTGATGGTCTGGTGGAGATGAGGGAATTCACCACACTCACTGATCATCCCACTGCATTTGACAGAGCCTTTTTTTTTT
>CAEMYA010000012.1:2468177-2480568 GCA_903131615.1 Diplodus sargus
CCGGTCAGTGCTGAAAAGGGGTGAAGAGTATGAACAGCTGGAGCGGAAGGAAATATGGCATAGAAAAAAGAGAATATGGGGGAAAAAAATGTAGTTTATGCTCACTGTAGTTACTTGTCTGTCTCCCTCTTCGAACTCTGAGACGTTTTATGTGACACTGGCATTGTGTTCTGTATTTACAAATTGTCAGAAGACAATATGTAGCAAGATGAGTGGGGTAATATTTATTGGCTCCAGGTGGGCGTCAGTTTTCACAAGAGCAGAGCGCCTCCTGTGCAGGGTTGTTTTTTTAAGACGGTACAAGTGGATGGGGACAATCTACAGTTGTTGCAAAAAGGAAGTATGACTGTATGTAAGCATATAAAAAGGTGACCCTGATGACCGGGATTTATTACCTAAGTAAACTGTTTCATATTACGAGTTAATGGTCTAAGTCGCTAGCGTCAAGTCTTCTTCAATACAGCAATATGGCTACCATGACACATCCTTGGGTTGCCAGTCACATCCAATCTGGAGAGAGCCAAAGCAATACATATCCTTCAACGCTCAACCCTCTAATCCAAACATGGTCCAAAAAAAACAAGATGGCCATGGCCATGATGCCCATTTCAAGGCTTAAAAACCGTAGTCCACAGCGGCTGTGACTACTGCTTATTCAGTCAATTGTTATCTACACTATAAAGGTAACATAATGTCTGTTTTTCTTGTACAAATTAAATAAGATCCATCCTTTATCAGATTGCAGTGTCATAACTGGTTTCAAGCTTCTCACAGAGGTCATGTTGGCAGGAAGCAGCAGCCACTCGCTGTTCTTCTTCTTTGTCCAACCAGTGCATTTCTGTTGGCCAACTACTACATTTAAAAATGTGAAAGGCCCTCACGAGTACTCAGTTTGTCCGCTCTGGGCTACTATAGAAACATGGCGACCTCCATTGAGAGGGCCCTTCTCCCTGCATAGACATAAACAGCTCATTCTAAGCATAACAAATTTTATTTTTGGGTGATTATACACTAATTAAAACATACTTATATTCCATTTCTGTCAAGCCTGTTCTGCTAGATGCCGATGCATTCTACACACTGGACTGTTGGAGATACATTTAGAGAGGTTGCTGTTCATGGCTTGACAGCCTCACAGGAGGGTGGGAAAAGCCTGCTGAGCAATGTTTTGAAGCACCACTCTGGTTGAGTGGTGGTGTTAGCACCCTGAGAGTGTCTTCTCTTATCAGTGTGTTTTTAGTTTTATTACCTTACTTGTATTACCTTCCTTCATGCTGTATGTGCTCTCTGTCTTTTGCTGACATGGAGGCAGTAGACCCTCGAGAGTGACTGTCACTTAATGCTCATGTTCGACCATTTCGAGATGCCCTTAAAATTGCCAAGAAACTTTTCCAGTGTACAATGAACTGAATGGCAAACAGAAGTCGATGTCACACTCGGACTGAGCTTGGATCCGTAATGTTTTCCGTTAAAATGTTACATGAGTATGAGCAAATAATAAGGGAAGTTTTGAACTTTCTCCATTATGCATGAGCTTTTATTGAAAAGCAGTTAATTGAATGTGAATTGAATTTTGCAGTGTCCACAGTATCCACAGGTTTGCGGCTTTGGCTCAGGAGTAGAGCCAGCGTCTTGTTATCTGAAGGTTCCTGGTTTGATTCCCATGCTCTGCATGTCGAAGTGTCTGTGGGCAAGATACTGAACCCCAAACTGCTCCTGACGTGCTGGTCAGCACTTGCATGGCATAGCGTGCCATCACTGTATGATTGTATAGATGAAGTACTGTAAGTTGCTTTGGACAAAAGCGTGTGCTACATGTATCTAATCTATTATATTTTAATTGCCACTAAGTAGATGACCCTAATCGACACATTTACATAATTTTGTTAAGTCTGTTTTCCAGAAAGTTGGATCATACTGGCTGTTGCGGCAGATTTTGTTAATCAACACATAATTGACACAATAACAAAAACATCTTTCAACAATTCCATTCAGACAATAAGTAAAATGAGATGTAGTTTAAGTCATGGAGCGTAACATTTTTTTAATGTTTTTACTGTATGGTTTATAAGGCACCTCACTTTTATCTTAAGTATAATTCATTTTCTCAATTTACAACTCTTTTTTTCATTTTAGATGATGTTTATTTTCTAATTATACTGGATATCTAAATATGTTGTTTGGGCTGCAGAGTGATTTTAGGGAGTATTGATAATTGAGAGGGCAACATTATACTAATATACTTTTACTTGTCTACACAATGTTTGCTAATGAGCGAACTGCTGCTCGCTGACTTGTGAGCATGAAACAACACAACAGAGAAAAGGCAGAGTGGTTGGTTTTTGCCTCTTTTGGGTTCTCACTGTGCAACTATGAAAGGAACAAGTGTACGCAAAAATGATGCACACAATATTAACACGTACAATGGCTGCAACATGATGTTTTTTTCAAGATTCCTGATGAGATGAGTTAAAAGGTTCAGCTGCTTGCAATGTGCTGGTCTTGTCAGGCTTTTTTCAAATCGCTTGACATAATTCCACCCTATCAGGCATCTTTTAATATATGGAGGAAGGAACAATCCTATAAAAATACATAGGAAGGTCAATAAAAAAATCTATATGCCATTAAATGCACCAGATGACAATGAAAATAAATGGGGCCATTAATTAATACATAAAAAGTGACAGAAATTGATATTGCTGCTTTAATGTGCCTCTGTATTTATCCACCTTTGTATTTCAACCATCTTTTTATTTACTTTCCCATTTTATAGCTTAAAATAATCATTTTATATTCATTTACTTATTTCTGTATTTTTCACTCTTTGGACTTCCTCACGATTTATTTCCACCGTTACACCCATTTCTGGTTCATTACGCAAATGAGGGGGCCGTCAATCAAACTGTGTCACGAGGTCAACCTTTCACCCATTCGCTGATCGACATCAGAGTGCGTAGATCGATTACCCTTGCCTTGCCTAGTGCGCCGTTTATTATTACTTTTTTCATTTCTGATTTAGGCAGTATCAATCCTCCATAAAAATGTGATATTATTGCATTTCTGGTAATGATGAAATAGTAACAAAAGGTGTGTGTATAACAGAGAGTGACAGCAGGGCAGAAAACTAAGTTGTCAGCTCAGCAGTAGGTTTTAATTTTAAGGCTTGTGTCATACAGACAGTACTGTTACTTAAACAATTGTGGATGATTTTCATTTTTTTCTCCATCTAAAACTGCAATTTCAGCCGAATGACAGTCTGTAACTGACTCGACCGGCTGTTTCCTCTACAAGGCACCGATTGGCGGTTGAAACAGGTGACGTGCATGGCTGGCTTAATAGGCCGAGCCGCAGCGACACGTCAGCCGGCTCGAGTGTAGCTGAGATGGACAAGTTCACACTGCTGCAACTCTCCCCTGCAACACTCTAAAATGGTTTCTCATCTCATCATGAATCCTTGGTCTGATCTGGACTTCAGACACACTAGTGTTACAAATGAAAAACACGTTATTTTTAGTCGTTGGGGAAGCAAGTTTGTCACCACAACAAGCCTCAGCAGACTCTTTCCACAGGTCCCGTAAATCATATTAATTCAATTTAGTTCCACTCCATATTTTCCCCTGGTCGTCAACACACCCCTATAGTGGCTCTGTCCCCTCCCCACCTCCCCAACTCCCCCCCAGGGCTGCCTGCTTCCCAGTTTGAGAGCCAGAGGAATATGCCACGGTAAGACGTGTGTTATATCTCTGCTGGCTACAAATAGCTTCCAACAGCATTTGTGATGAAGACAGATTTTGAAATGATAAATGCCCATTTACACCTACACACACTTTCTGTTGCTAAGGAACGTTACTTGTGAGCTACCAAGCTACCTGGTAATCCTCACAATCACTAAGCAACAGCTTAGTTTGATCTGTGGACGTGAAGTTTCCAACACCTCAACCAATTTGTTGACAGCAGGGTGATCTATTTTCGACATGCGTCATCTAAATGACAGCTGTTTGGAAAAAACTAATAAGGGTTTCATGTTTTAAAACGAGACTGAAGATGCAGATGATACAAGATTTGACATTATTGCACTGTATTACATCAGACATGATTTATTGTGATACTCATACAGCCACTAACAAGAATACACAGCACAGCGCGTCCTTTTCTACCTCAAACAATGAAGCCTGTCATGCCGGTGCATCACAATCCCCATCTGATAATGTTTGTGTCGTTCTCATTTTGACATTTTGACTTTACCTTCTTATCTGCTGAGTGTTGCCAAAGCCTGACGTTTGCCCCAGACATTTCAGCTCTCGATCACACTGAGTCAGTCAAACCGTGCAACAAATGCAAGGTAAGATAGATGCCTGCAGATTGAGCCTGTCACCTTGCAGGATGAATGAAGAGGACGTTTGTGCAGATACTGTACATCATCCCGCCCATTCCTCCTGCCCTCCAAAAAATCTGTGCTTCATCACCTCGCCCTGGTAAGCCTGGTGATTTGTGACAGATGCTGTTAGCATTTGCACTTACGGCTTTGGTTCAGCTGTCGAAGCCTGATTGAAGTTTGTACCGGAGAAGGGCCGACATAACGCTGGGCGGGCTCACAGGTGTCACACTCCCGACCAGCTGTTCACCGTTGTCAGGACAATGTTGTGCCCTTTTCTGGTGCGTCATCATCTCTCCAAACACCTGCTGGCCTGTCATAACCACAGAAATGACTCTAAACGCAGCTTTGATCTAATTATGATACAGTAGAGACGAATCTTTGCCTTACAAATGTACAAAGACACAAACCAAACAGGTAAGTTTTTACACGGAGGAGCTCGGTCATCGGCTCCACTCGCAAAACTTGGTAAATGATGGATAGAAGAAATAAACAAATACAGCATTTGGCATTTGTTGCTTCCAGTAAATAGATTTGTTACTAAATGTAATATTTTTAGTTACACCTTACTTTAAACCTTGATAATAGCAGTGCCTTAATATCGAATACATTTTTAAATAATTAACTATAGCGTGGTTATAAACAGATGTAGGGCCGTTTTTACTGTTTAATAATGTACAGCATTACAGCAACTGTAACTTCTCTTATGAAGGCATATTCTCTTAATATAATATTATAACCGTGTTTTGCAACATTGTCATTTATTTGTGTATGTACAACAGCCTCTGTACACACCTGTGATTCCAAATAAGTTCAAAAGCTGAGTAAAATGTTCATAAAAGCACAATGCATTCAATTCCCATTTACTGTGTTTACAAAGAACAAAGTGTATCACTTTGAATATTTAATATCTCATTAAATTGAATGTAAGGGTTTGATTTATTAAAATCATTGCATTCTGTTTTTATTTATGTCTATCACAGCATCTCAACATTCTTCTAGAATAAGGGTTGTATAATTGGTGTTGACAAGTACATTAATAAACAATTATTTCTGCTACAAACTTTCCAATGGTTCAAACATGTTTCTATAATACCTATACTTTCTATACAAATCCCCCAAACCATTTTCCTGCTTGTCAAAGCTCCACCAAAACAATATACCTCTTATATGAATATCTCTCACAGAGGATTTATTTAAAATCTGGAGTGTGATATTTAAAACACTATCATCAAAATCCTATTTCTATATATGTTTTGGGTTTATGACACCACACAACATATTCAACTGTATAACATTTCATAGACAATCAGCATCAGGGTTTTCTGTTCCAAAATTGGTTGCACTTCTATGACACAAGCAGTATAAAGACTGCTGCCATCATATCGGTACAGTATTGTATACAGTAATGTAACTACATCATGAATATGACACTGACACAATCATTAGGAACAATGGAACAACAGTTTCAACAGGAAACAATGCATGGCTAAACTCTGGACCAACAGTAGCTTCCAAGCTTCAGACTAAAGTTTGACAGTATACGTTAGTTGATACTGCAACATTGTTAGAGTTGAAACCAAAGAATTTACAGCTTTTGCTGAATGCTTACACACATGTTGCAGACTTTGGCTCAATGTGTCATAACTTAACACACAGGTCAAGTAAGACACAGCACATGGAGATAAACTCCCATTCGGTTCCCATTTCAAAACTGTTTTTAGAATCAAAACATTAAACACATACACCTTTGTTTGCACTCTTTCCTTGCAGCAACAACACACTGATGTGCTTTATGCAAAACACAGCTTTATTCAGTACTTTGGATGTTTTTTGACTTTAAAATACATCTCAAACATTTTTTTTTTGAAAGATTGATCCACTACAGTTGATCTAGACACATAAAAACAAAATGAAGACACTTCAGATTTTTTGTTTTGTTTTTCAGGTTTTTGCAAAAGTAAAAAAAAACAAAAACACAAAGACAAAGACATGGTACAACTAGAATGTTCTACAAAACGTAGTGTTGTAAGGGAATGATTGGAAGACATTTAGGCTATGGATCCTGTCTCCTGTTGGCATTTGGCCTCATCACCTCATCCATCATAGACAATGTCCTCCCTTGCCAAGCAACGGGGGAAATATCGCCTTGCATGCCGTACCAACCTGTGGGGGACCGGCATGGACCGAGGATGGAGAGTTGATGCAGTGTCACTGTTGCCTGCTCCCCTTCTTCGACCTCTTCCTCGTCCTGCTGCTGCTCTTACTCTCCCTCTTCCTCTTTCTGCCTCCAGGTTTCCAAAGTTGGCACAAAGCAGCTGAGCTCACATCAGGTGTATTTGTAGTGCTATGGCTTAGAATGATTGGTCTACAATTAGATTTTAAATGCTTTCATGTGTGTGAGTCTGTGTGCTTTTTCAATTTTAGTTGTGTTTTGTATTTTAAATAGATGTGTTTTCCCAATGACTGCATGAGCTTTCCTTTTTGAACAATGTGTCTTATGTAAACAACAGTGTGTTGTGTTTTGCAAGAAGTGTGTTGGAGAATTTCAAACACAGTGCAAAGCATATATTGTATGCAGGATTGGTGCTTTTGTTTAGTTCACCAAAGTTAGAGGTTGTGATACTTTGGGCATAGCAACCACTTTTAGTGTTTAAGCATTAGGCAAAAACTGTAATAGGAAATACTGGATCGCCGTTCTTCCCCTTGTGCTCTCTCTCTCAGTCTTCTCCGCTCTGCGTGCCGCTCCATTTTTAAGTTGACAGCTTTACATTCTGGCAGGTGATCAGAGTATTTTGCTCATTGAGTTTGAACATGTGAAAGGTGAGTGAGACGAAATGTTGATAAATACTGTACGTTGTGGCATATTTGACAGCCATTTCTTTCAGGTGAACAGTGTGCTAAATGATGAGGTTTGTGGGGTTTTTTTTGTGAGTTTTGCAAAAATGTGATTTAGAGTTTTCTATTCGAGACAAAGCGGTAAAATTGAGTTTCGCAGTCTCTCTGGAGTTTTTGTTTTTAATACGTGAGGTTTGAGTTTTCAGACTTTCTCAGACTGTGCATATATCCATTTGTAAACAATGGAGAAAAACTGTTACCGTTAAATGTCTATATTCTACATATATATGTTAAATATGGGTTTAGTGTTATCCTGTTTCTAGATTAATGTGTGTGTGTGTGTGTGTGTGTGTGTGTGCGTGCGTGCTTGCGTGTGTGTGTGCGTGTGTGTGCGCACACAAGAGTGAGACGGAGAGACAGAGACAAGTCTCTGTGAAAAGTGTTTTTAAGGAAGAACATCTTTTATTCAGTTTGAAGAGTTCCAGATCTTGTGATAGTTGCTGAGACAGGTGGGCCTGTGCAGTGTTCTGTTGCCGCGTGTTTGTCTTTGTTTAATCTGAAAAGAGGTTCTGCAACAAAAAAAAGCAAATCCCCTATGACCCAAAAACATTTTTTTTACCATAGACCTCCATTATCAATAGACAGCTCTCCAACTTTCTCAAAGTATAAAAAAGCTAGACGATGGGTCACATGATGCAGGTGAAAACTTTTTCAGAAATGCCAGAATCCAGTTGTCATCTTGAACCCATGGTTGTGGTAGCTAGCCTCTGTTTCTTAAGGGTCCAAAGAGGCTGTTTGTATCTTAGCAATACTTCTCTCGCAGTGTAATTGAGGTCTATTTTTTCATTCAGTGGTGTGGCTGGAAGTCTCAACAGCTCCAGCTCACTCTACAGCAGTGGTCCTTGGCCCGCCGGCCGCCTATTTGTGGCCCCCGAACTGTTATTCCTTCACCATGTGTTGTGGTTAGGTCGGCACGTATATGGACTTGTCTCCATGCCAACGATACACAGACAACGCGTTATTGGGCTACTCACTGCGAGCGCAATTTTTAACTTTCACTCTTGTTTCTGTCGGAAAATATAAACATTTTGCCGGTCTTAGGAGCCTAGATTGCATGAAAATGGCGTGTTCCAAATTCACTGCTAAAGGGTTAGGGTTAGGGTATGGTCTGAAAAAAAGTGCAGTCATTCTCCCTCCAACCAGCACAAGACCCATGTGCTTAATATGCCAGGAGCCCATAGCTGTGATGAAGATTTCCAATTTGAAACAACACTATGAGACAAAGCATAGGAATTTTGAAGAGACATTTCCTCAAAAATCAGAGGTAAGAACAACAAAAATTAATGCACTGAAATCGTCATATCAAGCTGCAAGCAGGATTCTTGTCACATCTGTGACAACAAAAAGCAACAGAGTGCTCACTTAAAGACTTAGAAACTTTGTTTTATTCAACTATTTTGATTTGTCAAAATGGAAATAACATTTTATTTTAGTTTGTATTTGTGTTGTTGTTTTGAATGAAAAGGACATTTTGTTTTGAATATATATATATATTATGTAAGAGATAATGTATAGAACGGAGGTAATTAAAATGACAGTGGTCATTAAAAAGACACATTGCGTGACGTTTTTTTTGTGTGTTGGCAAGTAGCCATGTAATAAGCGGGATAATGTATAGAACGGCGGTCATTATCGAGAAAATAAGTCCCGACAGGACGAACCGGACCCCAACGCGAAGTGTGTCTTTTTACAATTTATTTGTTACCGTTCACAGTGTTTTTCAGCAGAGAAATAGTTCGCCAAACCGACGCGGTTTCGCTTCTCCCTCTTCGCTGCTTTCCTCTCTTTTTCTTTTCTTGACCTTTTCTTTGACGACAATTCAGCCTTTTGCCAAGACTCGAAATAACCGTATTTACCAAAAATATTAAAGTTAATGTGAAACTCATCCATACTAGTGGCATAGGAGTAGTATGAAGTAGACTACAGATCAGCCGACATCCCTTAGCAACCGAAGACGCTGGGGTGATAAGTGACCAGACCACTTGCGGTGCAAAGATTGAGTGCGGAGTAATACGAAATACGTGAATCAGAAGCAAAAAGGCCACTTTCCTTGACGACAGTCAAATATGCTTAGCAGTGGTCTGTTATACGAAAATAACTGACCGCCGAACGTTGGGAAGCCCCATTCAAGTGAATGGAGCATTCTGCAGCATTAAAGAGCCGTGTAAGAAACAGTATTATTGCATGTGGCCTGACCGACCTCAATACATGGACCTTTGAGTAATTGAAAAAAATCTTTGTGGCCCTTTAAGATTTGTATTTGAGTACCCCTGCTCAACAGTTTTGTGTTTGGTGAGCACCTCTGAGCTATCCTAACAAATCTGTATCTGATTTAAAGAAGATATCCGGAAGCGGTGATATTGCAGGTTTTTTGGACCGCGCTGCTTCCCAGAGATCCAGTGTCGCGTGTGACGTTGGTCAGTTGTCAGGTGACAGCTCTGGCCCGCCTCCATTATAACACTTGGTAACACTGAATAATAATTTTAAAAAATTGCTATAAAAGTAACGTTATGTATCATTGACTAACATTAGCATTTACAACTTATTTCTATTCATTATGATGTGAACCACCAGCTCTCTCTGGCCGACCAACCGCTGCTGGATGAAAGCATCACTAACTGCGCACCGCTTGTGAAAAGTTGCCATCGACACCCAGTGTACACCTTCGGTATTACAGCAAACGGAAGGTTTTCATCAATGGGACATTGGCTCAATCATTATTGTGTTCGCACATTCGGCAATACATAGTGACTTAACATATATTCATTTACATGAAAGTCTCCAGGACTCCTGCCATGATCTGATGCATCAGGGCCATCAAAGGCTGCTAAACTTTGGTTTTCTATTCTTCTGAATCGACATATTCCACCACAAAGTGCAGTCAACTTCACACTTATTCCACTGGCACAGCATTCCCATGCTTTGGCTGTGCTCATTTCCAGTTCTGCTTCCATCCCACTCCCTCCCAGCAGGGGGTTACTGCATAGACCCTGGATATTACGGCTGTGTGGCAAAACCGGGATGCCGCCCTCAACATTGTCATTACTGTAAACTGATTGGTTCAGAAAAAGAAAGAACTCTGATTGGCGGCCATTAACTGTGAAGCTGTAATGAAATCTGTTGCTATGTTATTAGCACTGTTGTTGATCCAATACTCACTGAAGCTACGCACCAGAACTCCACTGCAAGGCTACATAACCTGAAGGAGCCTGCTGTTGACTGTTGACCACGACCTTATACCTGAAGGTGCTGACTCCCATCATGACTGCTTCACACTCGACTGCAAACTGCTTTAGTGTTCTTCAGTTGAGTTTTCTCCCAAGAGGAAATCCTTTATATGATATCCTTTGTGGAAGATACAGAATAATAGCCTTTTTGGATCAAATGGGCTCAGGAGGAGGTGACACATTCACCGTTATTTTGGTCCTACAAAATTCATTGCCAAATGTAAAATAAATAGCTCAGTGATATTTAGCGAGGAGCCACAGAGCGATAGTGGAGGACAGGAGAGAGGAGACGAGACAGACTTCACTTGCTGTACAAGCACAACGCAGTATGTGCTCACATCTGTGCATCACGGAGGATACTGACAGCCGGGTGATTGTGAGGCACGGCAATCAATCACCAAATGCCAAAAAATGAAAAGTGTTTTCCTTCTTTATTATATAAAAGTCATGATGATGTACTCTGCAAAAACAAAAACTCTGGAGGCTTTTGAATAGCATGTGTTCCGGCACGTATGCTTCATGCACCTTTGCTCTTATGTGAGAATTCAAAATCATAGTATTCCTTGACAACAGAGTGCTGCACCATCTAATCAGAACTGACACACTGCCTACAGAGCCCTTCCTCACACTTTGATAGCACACCAGACATGTGCAGGTGGAGAAAATGGATGGCAGCTGTCAACACAAACTTTATTATTTCATTTGATCACCGCCACATAGACTTTCAGACTCTGAAAGCATTATTGGGATTCTTGTTTTTCTTTTTTTTCGGAGAGACTTAATGTTATTCATTAAGAAGGAAAGAAACCATTTTAAGGAAAGAAATTGCTAAATCAATCCATTTTTGAACTGAATGGACTAAATCACGCAGACTCATACTAGAGAGTAAACTGCATGGAAAACAAACAAAAACACATTTGAAATGAAAACAAAACAATAAAGGTAATGAAAAATACAAAGCTGTATTAACTCTGGCTCCGACATACAGTAAGCCTCTGCCCTGATGCTCTAACATCCTGTGCCAACAGCTCACAGGCTTCTGCTGTACTTCCAGGTATGGTGGGAAACACACAGATAAAGACAGTGACCTCTAGTTTCACAGTGGTTAATGTGTGGAAAAGGAAGATAATCTTGCAGCGGTGTGTGTTCACTCAAGCCCTAAAATAATCTCCTTTTTCGCTATGTCCACACCGCCGTGCTGAATGTGAATTATATATGAATAGTTCACCTGCACTGTTGAGCTTTGACGACTGCATCACTGACTGTGAGAGACACCTGGCAATAGCATATCTTCAAAAATGGTATTTTTCTAAAAGAAAAAGAGACAATCCCTAAATGTTAATACTGAGACCACATGGAGAAAACATAATGAACAGGCAGCCTAGGAGCCACAACAGTGCATATTTTGCTGAATGATATGATGTATGATGGTGAAGTTTGAATAAACTTTTCTACATTTTTCAGCTACATAATCTGTAGAAGGACACGCATTAGTGAATAACAGAGAATTTTTGCCACAAGATTACTGTACTGTTACTTGCAATCAGCCTCTCATTGATTAAGCCAGTGCTTAGTTAGAAATGTGAAGAACTGAAGGCTGCTCCTAGCTATTCCAGCTAACTACTAGCTAACCACACCCTGATAGCACTCTGAGCTACCTGGGAATGCTCAGAGTTCCTCTGGCAACGCTGGACAACCACCGTACTCAGAAAATATCTCCACCTGCCACCATCCCTGCTCAAGCAAAGAGACCTGTGGACTGCTGACTGCTTTGTTTTGTTTTGTGCTCTAGTCGGAGTGACATGACCGTTAAGATCACAAGCAATCACTCAGGCCTGCTATGCTTTTATTTCTGTTATATCTTTCTGCCATCTGATGGTACAGTGATACT
>CAEMYA010000012.1:2492872-2518963 GCA_903131615.1 Diplodus sargus
ACCATGTAGCCAAGTGCACACATGCATGTGAACACAGAAGGAAAAAAAAGGAAAGGAAGGAAAAAAAAGTCAGCCGAGTCTCGTTGAAATCATTCCCATCTAATGCTATTAATTAATTTCAATGTAAAGAGTCACATTTAATGCAAAGTGGTTCTACCATGCTGAGTCAGTGTGTATAAATTAAATAAGTAGCTGTGTGATGTATTACCAGGGACAGAGTTAACCTGATTCTGTAATCTATTTCATTCATGTATAGTACTTCATTAACAAACACTTGAAAAACACATTATGTTTGTATATGTGTTAATATGAGGTTTATGTAGAAGTCAATTCAACTTGATCAGACTAAATTATTTAATGACATTGATTGACCGTGATATAAAAACTTGACATTAATTGTGTCACTTGATTTTAAACTTACAGTAGGTACACAATTAAATGGGGACTTTAAATGTAATTTAAATTAATGAGGCTATTTTTTTATTTTTTTATTTTTTTTAGTTAAAATCGCTTAATGGTTATGGGATGGTTTCAATAACACGAACCTCAGGATAGAGGTACCGCCAGTGTGAAGTGCCAGCTGCTGTTGGAGTTCTGGTGATGCTACGTTAATGTTTACTGATGCGTAAACTTTGTTTAAATTAGGAGTGTGAGCACTTTGTGCTCTATCAATGTAAGACCAGCAATAGACAAGTTTCCCGCTTCAACGTCTCGTTATGAAGTAAATGTTGATTGCACACTGTGATGGATGTAAAACAGCGCATCCATCTGTGTTTACATTGGTTCCCTATAAACCTCGCCATCACTCTAATGTAACATTTTGTCTGCCACCGGCCACACGGTCACCCTGAAAACGGACGGTTGACTTCGATCAATTTCTATTATAGACTCAGTGACGGAATAATCTCACATTTTGTCCAGTGTTGTTATTATTATTATTATTTGTGACTCTGAGGAAAACGGAAATGAAACCAATAGCGATGCCAACAGCAAGATCACTTGGAAAAGCTACAGTTGTCTGTTGCCACTTTAATTTATGAGTTAGACTAGAATCAGAGTCTATTAAGAAGCAAGCTGATTTATATTACACTCACTCCTGCATTTCTCAAATTTTAATATCATCTTTCCATGTGTTTAATTTTGATAAACCTCCAATAGCTGAATTGTAGGGCCGCTTGGGATGTGATAAGGTGTTACGTTGATCTGGCAAACTTGTTGGCTAAAAAAATAAACCTTTACACGTCCAGTATACAGAGTGACATCATTATTATTTTGGAGTCGTGATTTTGTCTTTCATAGCTGTTTTGGAGCTTTAGAAAACGTCTCTCTCTCTAGTTGCCAAATGCTCCATTATGTTCTCATGCTAGCTTGTGACTAACTGTGTCAGTGGGCAGTTTGGTGTGGGACAGGTATTATACAGTGGGCTTTTAGAGGCTGTCGTCTGTCGCCGGAGACAACTCTGTGAGAGCAGTGAGAGTGAAACAAAAAACACTAAAATGGTGGGTGGCACGGCTACAATGAGCTGAAACTGGCTCTAAAGCCCCGTGAAGCTGCAGATTCAGGTGATAATTCTCTGTAGGGTCATCACTAAAAGCTCCCACATTAACATTGTCACAGCCTTTTTACATTATCCCTCAGTTATTTAGTTCCTAAATCTTGATTTTAGGCACCTCAATGTTTTGCCGTGTGCAGTGTTGGGGCTCTAAGTGCAGCACAATGTACTCGTTTTTACTTAAATTAATATTTCTTGTATACCCTGTCATTGCAGTGAGGAAAGTGTGCAGTGTCGGGATTCCTCAGTGAATGCTCCCCTCGTCAGGGCTTTTACATATGCACTGACAAACACAAGCTAAGGAGGGAAAGTTAAATTTAAGGGTTGATTTTATTCTGCATATTTGGAGCATTTTAAAAATTCCCTTTATGCATTTCTCTGAGGATGAGTGTCACTTTTCATATTAAATGCCACCAGATGACTGCTTCCACAGGCTGGAAACCTCGCCGTGAACTTTAGGGTTGTTACACTCTGTTCCCCCGTAAAAAACTTTGCTCACAAAGCGACGACAACAACGTGCTCAGTCGACTCCTGGCGGCTCAATTGCTTCTAAAAAACATTCAAAGTGAACGAGAGTGTGCAAAACAGGAAATGTGAAGAGAAAGTAAAAAGAATCAAAAAGTCCACCTGGGCAGCAGAAGAAATGGAGGCAAGTGTGAGTCTAATTTCCCATGGTGCACTACTTCCCCGTGCTGTGCTAGCTGCGGCGGTGCTGACTGATGAAGCCTGACTCCGGCTTACCTGTGATGGCTTTCTCACCGAGGCCCTGAGCACATCCTCCCCTAGGTCTGCCTCCAACACACACACACACACACACACACACACACACACACCACATCCTTCATTATAACTCCACTAGTGTCCCTCTATACAAACTCCTGTTCCCAATTTCTCCCTCCGCCTATAAGTGAGGATAATGCCCTATTTCCTGCCTCTTAGTCCCATCACCATTACTGGACTGCTCTTCTCTGCTCATCCTCCTCTCGAGCATAACCTCCCCTTTAAAAAAAAAATGCTACTCTAGAATACTCTTCCACATTAGCAGAGTGTGCCTTTATTGTCCCGTTGGCAAATTTACGCATGAAGGACTGAGAACATAAACACCCCAAATCATCCACATGCATTTAAGAAAAACTTGTAGTAATATGAAATTGATTCAGACCAGAATAAAGCCAGGAATGTTGCAGTCAGATGGTATGCTGAACGACAACTAGGCCGCTGGATGCAGAAGGTTATTACAATTTCCCACAAACACGATTATGAAATCAAATCGCATTAACTCCAAGGACACTTTGCGTTGAAAAGTAGTGGGGACATAAGCGCTCCAAAGGAAAAACAGATTTTTTTTTTTTTTAAATGGTCTTTAACCAGTGTGATTTTAGGGGGTGTAGTGAGGCGATGGTATGTAGATAATTGTCGGAGTAGATAATTAAGGGAAGAAAAAAATGCATAATGGTGCATGAAAATTCATTCAATCTCATTTGTATTGGAACATTTCTTGGTAAAAAGCCATTTCAACTAATTACCTTCCTCTTATTAATCTTCCCAAGAATTCTAACACGAGTGGCAGATGGTCTGCTCAAGCACTGTTCTTAACTAAAACATTATTTAACTTTACTTAACGTGTATTTCTACTTGTATTTTACACTTCTAAAATATCGTACTTTTTTACTGTGTTGCATTACATACATAGACGCAGTTAATCTTTGCTTTTAAGAAGGCTGTGTTCAGTCCCAGTCTGGGTCACAGGGAGGCTGCTGAGCCCAGCTGCTTGTGGCGACTCCCTCCGTGATCCAAGCAAACTTGAGTAAAGTTATTAGGCCACTAGATCCTCAGCTAACTGAGCTAATTACTGTGGCTAACAGTGTGTAGCTACAGCAAAGACTACACTGAGCAGCAGTTAATAATCAATATTGTCAACACATGTGGAAATTTGCCTCGGGCTTCACAGGTTGATTAAAAAAACATATTCTAATGAGGCACAATAGGCATAATAACAAACAACATATCCTGCATAGTACAGACAACTATAATGAACGTGGTTCTGGCAGTAATGATGTTTACCAATTCAGCAAAGTTACTGCAGTTCCCGTGAAAGACTCTCTTACAAATTACACCTTTAATGGGCCTTTATGATAAACACGGCACTCCGCCATGTCCGTTTGTCTGCAGTTTCTCATCTTTTTCAGCACTTTTTTCCCCCATTTTATTTGTATTCTGTCATATTGCTTCTTATCTGTTATCATTTTGATGTACCCATTCTGTTTATTCGCTCTGTGATTATGCTCCTGGTTTTTGTTTGTTCTCACATTTCTGCACCTACTGTGTTTGTTCTATTTGTGCTCTTGACATCACTGAAAATGTGAGCTTGCCCTCAATGATTTTACGAGATCCGAATAAAGGTTGAATGAACGAATGAACGAATGAATGAATGAATGAATGGGTGAATGAATGAATGAATGTGTGAATGAATGAATGAATGAATGAATGAGGCCACTTTGCATAATGAGTAATGCAGTTATAATCCTTTAAGTACACGTTGTTGCTAATGCTGATGTACATCTACTTAGGTAATATTTTGAATGCAGGACTATGATTTGTAATGGAGTAAGTTTCACCTGCACTATTACTACTTTACTTAATGCTGCTGGATTGGGGATTTCTTATCTAAGGATTTTCTGCAACAGTCTAAAGGACGTGACTTTCCCAATGCCTCATCTCTGCCTCTCTCTACTCAAAGAGTCTGCTGTTTGGTCAACGCTGTTTCTCAAGCAGAGTATGGGGGCATGCAGCTAATAGTCATTTGCAGTTGTTGCCATTGCAACCACACTGCTGTTCTAGCAAGTTAAACAACACTAACATGGACTAGTGACAACATCAGTATTAGTAGATTAGCAGGGATAGTGAGAGCTGTCATTCAAACAGAAGGTCCTCCTGTGTCTTGAGGAGCTGCAGAGTTTATTCATGGTCAAACTGTATTGGACATTTACTGCCACTGGACAACTTCTCTGACATAGATCTGCTATCTCTCTTTCTCTTGCTTGACCACTCACTATGTAGTTTTGGAAAGAAATTTTGATCAAAAGAGACAAACAAACAAACTCTGTTTGCCTCATGACCAGTGATGCCAGTGGTCAGATTAGAGTCAGATTAGAGTAACGCTCTAATCTGACCACTTTTCTCAGTAACGTGTGATCTAACGCGTTAATATTTCCAAACCAGTAATCAGACTAAGTTACTCATTTAAGTCACTGTGCTTTACTCTTATTTTCATTAGGAAGAATATATATTTTTGCTTTCTTCTTGCATCTCGGGGAGTGATGTCACGTACGCGACAAGTCTCGTTTTTAGCACTAGGACAGCTCACGTGTCACACCATGCAGCTACACAAACACAACAATGGAGGGAGGAGAGAGATGCGCATTTTCGAGCTGGAAATACAGTCATTATTCTGAGTTCGTGTCAGCTAAAGATGAGAATATTAAGGTTCGTTGTACATTCTGTGCTTGCGACAAAGTACTATTAAGCTTCAAAAACATGACGTCAAATTTAAAAAGAAGTGACATTGTACATTTCAAAACAATTGTTACACAGAGCCCCTTTAAGTAATCAAACAAAGTAATAAACAAGTTGTATTGTCTGTGAAATAATGCCAAAAGTTGCTGATTGATAATTGATATGTTTCGGTCTTAATGATCACTTTGAAAGACTTTAAATACAAACTGCACCAGTCAAGCAGAGACACAATAATGATTTTAATGCCTGTGTTCATATCAATGTTGTAATTTACAAGGCGCTCAATAGGCCGGTTGTCAATGCAGGCAGTTTAACTTGTCAAAGCAGAAGAAGAACATTTAACATCATTCCTGAGCTCTGACATTTGGAGTGCTTAATTCACTGTCATGGCTTACAGGAAAACTAAATTTAATGGCGGCATCCTTCTTGGTTTTATTTACACAAGTTAGAATGTCTCCCATGAAAACGGTCTATTCGCCTTAAACCTACAACTTGCTCCTAATCACAGTCTGCTACCTACAAAAATCAGACTGTTGGTCACTCATCTCAACAAAAAGGAAGTTTGAACTGAGATGATCTTTGAAGCTCACAGACACTGTGTGAATCTGACAGCATATCTAGAAATTAGAAGTCTGGAAATAAATTGGAGGTGTCCTTTCAGCCTGCACAAGTCCTCTCACAGTAAATATTCCCGACTTTTCTCTGCTCTGACAAGCACAATTATGCATACATAATCACTGGTGTTACGCAACTAAATGGGTTACTGGTACATGAATAATTTGTATTTGATACTCAGCCATCACCCTCATGAGTTTTCAATTTTGCTTTTTGTTTCAGTCTTGTTTCACAAGTTTTTTTTCATTGCCTCTGTATTTTTTCACTGAATAAAGCATTGCGGCCTACTTAGAAGTTGCAGAATGATTGTGGCCAGTAAAAAAATGACTTATTTATGCAAGCTTTTAGCATTGTGTGTTTGTGCGAAGTGAGGTGTGTAAATGTGTTTGCGGTCAGTCATCAGTAAGGTTTGATGTCAAGAACTGGTTCGGAGTTTAATGCTTGATAAGACTTTAAGAATTCTAGTTATCGATCCCTTATAGGTACAATGTGTGAGTACAATAAGAGGGCAGCATAGCAGAGTAACCACCAACTGCTACTCACTATACTGTTAGCTGCCTGCTGTTAGCTATTTAGCTCAGTTAGCCATACAGCTAGTGGCCCTTTAAGGTGATCTGTGCTCAGCAGTCTCCCAGTGAACACAGTCAGGCACGGGACTGGGACCAAACACAGTCTGAAGGACCAATGCTGAAGGACCAATGGATTGCCAGTTAGACGAAGGTGAACAAAGTACAGAGGCGATTTACAGCTGTTCCAACCAGGGATGACGAAGATGACATACAGGGACGTGAGACACTTTAAGTTAAGAGAGAACTGGAAAAAAAAGGTGTGGAGGAGGCATGGGAGAAGCTCAGGAGAGCAGCCAGGAAGCAGGAGGACGAGACGCACGAGAAGCGTTTGGTCCCCCTGGAAGTATTATTTTGTAGTTGGTGTTATTAAGAAATAAAAGAGGTTTAAACACCAGAAAGGTGAGCGTGTGTGTACGAGGAGAACTCACAGTAGCCCAGAAAAGGCTACAAAAGGCATGTGGAGCCAGAAAATTTAAATATTTTACTCTGTGAATTGAGGGTTTCTTTAATTCAAACCAGAGGTGATTGCGAAAAGACAAAACAAGACCAAAGCTGGTGACTTTGATTTTGTTTTTACAGATTCTACATCAGTTGCTGAGGAGAATGCCGCAACACTGTTTTGCTGTGAACCTCCAGGAATGTTTTGTGGGCTACGAAACTTCACCTGAATTTCCACTTAACTTTGTACTTTGTCGGTTATGTCAGTGTGCTTTACACGTGTGAAGTGTGATGCAGGTAGAAACCGAACGTCTGCACTCATCTGTGTGTGTGTGTGTTTGTCTCTTTGTTCGGCCACTAATGAGATGTCCAACTGTGGCAGCCATCTCGAAAAGGTGCTTCCTTTGTCATGAAGATGTGAGGTAGACAATTTTAGCAACTAAAAGACACGTGTCAGCAAGGCAGGGGAGGAAACTACACACACACACACATACACACACACACAGGTACGCACACACTTCACGTCAACTAGATTTTTCATTGTGAGATGCGGGGAAGCAGGAGCTGCCCCGGCTCTCCCTTTGCAGTGTGTAATTAGCAGTGCCATCTGTATGTATGAGACTCAGAGGTGAGGACAGCACAGGAGGAGCACGGCTGTCCATCCTCATTTACACTCAAATCATTACTTTGGCCTATTCATCGCCTCTTATTCAACGCTCCTCTGCTCTTTTCCCAGGAAAAACGCTCTCCCAGATTAAGCCATCAACTCTGAACTGCTCTATTTCCTCTGCGGTAGCGCGCCACCTCTCTGTCCTCTTTGTGTGATATTCCACCTATCAAATGTCAATTCACAGCTGCCGTTGCTTCACCGTGCCACACTCTTCTCCTCTCCGCCCCCCCAGCCCCATCCATCCATCACATTTTCACGCATCTGCTGATTTCACATCTTCCTCTGTCTGCGTCCTGTTGTCTGTCTCTCTCTGTCTTTTGTTGTCTCTGTTAATCTCTCTCTCCCTCCCTCTCTTTTGGCTCCAGGCAGAAGTGTTGGACTCTCAGAGGAGAAGTACAGGTTTAAATGACGGGCTTGTTAACGGGGTCACTGATAATTCTGCTAATTAGCAGCCGTATCACCTTGAGCTGCGGTCCCAGCAGCAAGATGAGAGAGACAGTGAATGAGGGAGAGGAAGAGGATGGAAAGGAAACAAAACCCTCGGATTCTGGTAGCACCTTAAAAACAAGCCACCATCACACACCTCCTTCGAACACCCGGAGAAGAACAGCAACCATTTTTGAAGAGAGATTGATCAAAATGCAACACCTTAAGTTGCACACTATCATTAACCAATCATTTCAAGTTTAGAAAAACGTAATTATGTCTGTAATGAGAAAATTGCATGCAATGTTTCCTTTGAAAGATGTCCCTGAGAACATAATGAATCAATTTAATCACTTGCTAAAAAATAGTCCCAAAAAAAGCTAATTGGAATTTGCTTAGAAAGTCAAATTAGGGTAACTTTAACAAATGTTCCACCCATATTTCAGCTTGTGTAATAGGTTTAATGCTGTGCTGAATACTAAATCCCAATCCCATGCCGTGGCTGTTAACAATATTGATATAGTTATTTGTGCGAGCGCTCACAATTAGCAGGGGTCGCTAAAAAAATTGACGGCGCTTGTCGTCATGCCGGAGGGCAAAATCTTCAGGTGATTAACCTGTTAAAAATCAATACACAGCAGACTGTATGCAAAATGAAGGGGCCATGTCCCTTATTAGCAGCACATTTCAAAGTGGATCCTTTTGTTGTGCTATTGGCTGCTAAGGGAGCCACCAGACATCCTATTGGTCCTGGCAACCTGCTAATGAGCCTCAGATGTCCACTTCGCTCAGTGGGATCATCGTGGTGTTTAATATTGATATCAGCTGTACTAATTACAGCCTATTAATTATGGAATAAATAATTGAAAGCAAAAACTATACTCCAGTTAGTGTAATTAAAGAAGACTAATTAATGCATTAATTGATTTTATGTTAATTTAATTTTCCATGAAATTAAAAGAATCTTGGGAGAATGACACAGAGTGGAGCGCAGGCCCTTGGACAAGGTCGATATGACTCGGAAAGATTAGAAAATGCTCCATGAAATGGCAGCGCGGTGCAACTTTGCGCTAACAAATCAGGAAAAAGTTACAGGGAGCAGTTTGATTAAAGGGTGATGAAGAAGTTCATGTCAGCCAAGGCTGCTCTAAAGACACGCTCATGTGGATACTCAGCAAGCACACTATTTCTTTAGTTTTGCCTTGTACTTTTTCCTAATTGGGGAGCATGCCGAAACCGGATGCACAAACGAGTGGAATGGAGGCACATATCTGAGGGCTAGATGAGCCTTTGTTCTAAAAAGAGAGAGAGAGAAGATGAAAAACCGTCTTTGCGGTGGGATCTGGGTCAGAGCTGTGTGTTGCAGTGCCGAGTGCGTCTCCGTGCTGCGCACTGTACAGACTGTATCTGTCTCTGGATAGGCTGGGAGACAACTCTACCTGGCATGGCATCACATAGACTCACAGTCCGCCGTAATATGCAAACGGCAGTCAGATTTAAAATACTCTCTCACGCGCGCACACGTGTGCACACATGCTCAGGTCACGGTCCCGGTCATGATATGCTGCGATACAGAGCCAATCAGGCGAGGAGCCATATCAGGACGGGAGACAGGAAGCAGGCCAGCTGAGGCAGACTGTTCCTGCTATGAAAAACTGCCCCCCCTCTCCCTCATCTCTGCTCCTGATCTGTTTCCCCTAAAATACCACAAGAGGGATACTCAGAGTCAGCAGCAGCACTGATTTCTCCTCTTCCTCAAGTTTCACCTTCCAACTAGACTCAGCTCCTCGTGTCAGCATGAATGAGCTCCATTAGATTAGCAGCGCGGTGAGCTAGCCAAACCGCCGCCTCCAATGGTTTTGCATTATGGCGACGCGTGTCTCTGTGCGACTTTGCCTTTTGCAGGTCACTGCACCCATTTTGAGGGGAGCGGGACTTAAACGTATACGCGCCTAATGCACTGACATATGCTGGCTCATAAACACACGCAAGCGCCGGAGACACACACACGCACAAAAGCAGCCGCTGTGGTGTAATGGAAGCAACAGAGGCATTTGATTGACATTAGCACGGCGACTGTAGATCTAATTTTCTCGGCTTGCTGGAGAGGAACAGCAACGGAGAATGCAGCAAATCAGCCTGTCAGTCAAAGTGGCAACCTGCCCCTGCTCGGGCGGCGGCGACGGTGAGCGTTCTCGGCAACAGAGCTCCGGCAGCACAACAGGTACATCAGTCGTGTTGTTGAAGCAGAAAGAATTAATCCTCGAGTCGTTAAAGCTAATGTATTGTTATAATTTAGCCAATCATTTGCGGCGATTATAATGACTTCAGGATGACAGCCGGTTTGGTGAAAGAGAGCAACCAAGAAGGCATTTATTCTTCCGGTTTCAGTACAAATGCATTCATTCATCTCCATGTTTGATAATAAATAAAGGAAACTAAAGGCTCTTCAGGCATGTGTTTGTTTGTTTTTGTTTTGTTTTTTCTCCCTGGCAAAAAAAAAACAATGAACTAGCTAAACTTTCTTTAAAGCTGCTGCAAGCATTGTGGTCATTTTAGCTAACTAAACAACACGCAGCAGAAATCACCAGACAGAAGAGCAACCAGGAGGATGATTGGCAGACAGCACTGCCTCTTTGTGGAATTCTCTGTCCTGATTGGATAGTCTCTTTTCTGTTTTACTGCATGAGGAGGAGAGACATAAGTTACTGACCAAACACATGAATTCATTAATTAATATTGGGATATAAAAACATATCGCTTTAATCAGCTTTAAATTACATCCACTCGCTCTGTCTCATTGAAAAATCCAAAAAGTATGAATCCATAAATGTTTGGAATCACAAACTGGATACAGTCATCTGATGTCATCCTGAAAGTTGAAATTTTCCCAATCTCATCAAGTTACATAATGGAATGACAACTGATTTCAAGATTAGTTCATTTTTCTGCTACAGCAGAACACAAAAAACGCAATTTTCTGTGTTGCAGTGTTGAGGATGAGTTCAACAGTCTCACAGACTGAGAAAAGAAGCTGCTCTGTAGTCTGATGGTACAGCAGCGGATACCTCTGTATCTTTTGCCAGATGGCAGCCGGGTGAACAGACTGTAGATGGGGTAGGTGTTTAGGTTTAGGTTCTGTGCAGACATCTCACTGATGCTCTGTAGATGGTACCAGTGATGTTGTAAGTGTATTTTAATCACTCGCTGTAGAGTCCTTCCTGTCCTGGGCCGTGCACGAACCGTACCAGTCGTGTTGAGGTTAAGGTTGATGTCTCCATGTCAGAATATTTTCTATTGCTCTTCTGTAAAAGGTCACAAGAACTTGACACAGGAGTTTAACCATCTAAAGTTTCCTTACTGCACCCCGCTGTTGCCAAATGTCAGCTGGGATCAGCTCCGGCCCCCCTCACGTGACTCTGAAAAGGATAAGCTGTTTCAGATAATGGATGGATGGATTGAAGTGTCCATATATAGAGTCTTTTTTTTCTTTTCCAAGTGAGTCAGGATGTCAAAAATCATCTTGTGTGGTCACGTCTGAAATTCTGATTTATAAACCTTTCTTCCTTCAGCCGATGAATATGAAAACATTCTTCTAGTGCCAACCTCTGCAAGTACATCCTTCTGTACTGTAGAGCTCAGATATCCATGTTAAAACTAGAGAGGTACTCAGTAAGGAGCGGGCCTCTGCTAAGGCCCATCACTTCTTTTGACTGAGTCAAGCCTGATCCAATGTCAAACTCAACAGCCGTTTATCACCACCCACAACTGCTTAATCACAATGTAGAGGCACCGGATCTCGTATCTGCGTCAAACAGTACTCACTCATAGATACCAGCCACCTGAATACAAGTTTTACGATCCATGCGTCATTACCTGAGAAGGGAATCTCGCAATGTTAAAGACTGGATCCGTTTGTTTATCCAGATCTGCACCGAAAGTCAGAGACCCATCCTCCATCCCGACATTCACAAAAATCCATTCAGCAATTTATGTGTAATCCTGTCGACAAACAAACGACAACCCGCATGTTGTTCATATGTAGATAGCATCAGTCATTTTTCTCTCCATGAGGTTACCGTAGGGCTTTAAGTTTGAATGGATTGTAGGTTAAGATTCCCAGTTGATTCTTAATCAAACAAAACCTTCAGGGGGTTAAAAAAAGGTGTATCTGATGGATTTAGATGCTTACAGAGGAGGAGTCGGAGAAGAAGAGGTGGTGCTGCCGTGCCTGAAGCGGACAGAGTGAGATCTTAGCGTTTGGGGTATCTGCTTTATCTCTGCTTCGCTGGCGGGAAGGAGGTAGGTGTCATATGTGCTGTTATCAGTAGGCCTGCTCGCCGTATCTCTGATATCTTTGTTTTATCGTCAGTATAATAAAAAGGCCTGAGGGAGAGAATGGCCATCTCACTGCCTTCGTCTTTTCCCTCACATCCACTTGTCCTTTCTTCCCTGTCGGTTGTCACGCTGAAGAGGCCGAAAGAAAAACCCCACTCCACACTGACAGCCCACACAGATTCTAATCTTTTCTCATTTTTTTTTTCCTGTCCCGCTTTAAAGCGCCTTTGTCACAGGTGGCCACAGGTGAAGGACATAAGCCTCGCCGCTCCATCTCGCCTCGTTCATTTTTCTTCTCTGTCCTTTATCAACGGATGAAAGGTGAGGATGAACCTTGGTCTTGGTTGTAGGACGAGACCCAGCACTGGTTTAAAAAAAATGTAATTTAAAATCTAATTCTGTGCTGTCAGCTTTAAGAGGATCCAAAATAACGTGAGACTTTATTCACAACAAAAGCGGTGCAAGGGCATCTCTTCTGGACTGCGTGCCGCCCGGTGCTGAGTGGAGGCCCCCAGAAGAAGCAGCGACACTGGTGGAGGTGAACAGGGCCGATTGGAGGTGAATGAATATCTGGTGGGATTTGGATTAACGCAGAAAACCTTTCGGCTAAACAAGCCCCGCTCTTGGTTCTGCTGCTTCCCTCTCTTACTGTAGTTTGGGCCTGAAAGTAGCACTCGGTCTTGCGCGTATAGACACCTCATTGACTTCTGCTTTCATTAACCTCTCAGAGTGCTCCTTCAGAGAGAGAGAGGGGGGAATGTGGTACAATAATATCCCAGTGACGACACGTTGGGTCAGGACCCCTCTGATCCTGAGAGGGGAGAATATCTCATTAAGAGAGAAAGCCTCTGGGACACCAAAGCAATTTGGCTTGCCCTCTGTTCTCAGGAACCAATTAAAACATTAGCCTAAACTATCGCAGTGCTCACAGATGTTGATACGCGGCCATGACAGTTGTGCGTGCGCAACGCTGAAAAGTCAAAGCTGCAGCAGCGGCTCCCAAGGCTAAAATAGTAATCAGAGTGGGTGACAAACAGGCTGCGTAATGGAAATTAAAGCAGGCAACGAGACAGAATGAGAAATGCGCTGCGCTTACACACATGTGACGCTCGAATGGCTTGTCTGTCCACGCCGCGTTCACAGTTTCGCACCGGAGTCTCAAAAGTGCAATACGCATTCATTTTATAGGGTTTTTTCTTCTTTTTTTTCTGAGCGTAAAACCAGTGAATAATCCTCAATACAGCCTCTAAAAGTTAAAAAAAAACATGCTTTCTCCCACTCCATCACTTCTCCATCCCACAATTTGATTCCGGTCTATTAGACTGTGCTTCCAGGCCAGCTGCAACGGTCTCAACAGCTTCATTCTGTGCTAATGAAGCGCAGCCTGTCCGTAACCGAATCTCAGTCTATGAAATTTCTGGATGACGCCTGCCCGTGTGGAGACGGCCCTCAATCTCCCCCCGCAATCTCTAACTCAATTCAGCAATTACATGCAAATAATCAGCAGATTTCCAATCATCTAGACACATTACGAGGGAGAAAGAGGAAAGTTCACGTCAGAATCGCCCGCAGATTAACATCTTACAAAGCATAAAATAGAATAAAGTCGAACTACTAAATTGACAAAAGCAGACTAGTGGTTTTCTTTTTTTTTTTTTGGATCTTTATGGATTCTGAAGATTTACTTTGTCCTCTTTCATTTTTCACATTCAAATTCTATCACTGGAAGTGCTTCATGGTGAAAGATCTGTAAAAAATGTGCACAAAGGGGTCCTCTGACATTATCTCCCAGTCACAGCAAAGACAAGTCAAAAGCTCGTCACTCTAAAATCTCTGTAAAAATCTGATTACTCATGAAGTGTCCTCAAGGGGCGAATATGCTTCGCTGCTGTGCCGTTCACAAGCTATAATCAGAGGTGGATCTGCGTTTCCCTTGAAAATTAGGAAGGAAAGCAGAGACCTTGATTCAACTCGACTGCCGAGCCAAGAGAACGTTCTCTTCTTATGTCAAAACAATATTTACAACCATTTAAAAACATCGCTGACAGAGTACGGCGCGGGGAAAACATCCGAGGATCACCTCTGACCGCCAGTTCCCCCCTAGTTGATATGATTGACGGGGGATGAGTGCAGATGTGCTGAGTCCACAGGGCATCTCCCTGAACGATGTCACTGTGAGGTCATGTGATGACAGTCCGGAGTAGTGGGTCGTCACCCTCTGACCCCTGAGCTGAATAAACAGAGGCGATTCGGAATAAATCGCCGCAACTCGCTGGAGTGAATGACAGACAGAAGCTGGAGTTTCTGGGTTATCACGGCACTCATGACTGGCCATGAGAGCTACAAAATAAGAGCTCTTCACTGTTAGCGAGCATTAAACCCTTCATCAGACGCAGCCAAAAGGCCACAGAGTTGAGCCACTTTTGAGTTTTTTTATCAGCGCACTACATTATTTGCAAATAGATGATTCCCCATTATCCATGCAGTTAAAGGCTGATCATCACTCTGGAGGTCAGTGGTCCAATCACCCTCGACCCCATGGGAGAGTGTTAGCTGGACGCAGGCCAGCGCTCAGAGACGGGCTGGCATTTCACCCAACGCGCCTGACATCACTGCCAAAAGCATGCCGTCGTCCAAGGCCTTTAACAGCTACAGATCAGTGCTCCAGACACAGTGGTTTTTGGCCGACCCGGCGTGCTGTGACCCCTGCAGTGGGTGATGCTGACACTGTATGTGCAAGTGTGTGTTTGTGTGTGTATTTGTCTGGGGTGGTGGAAAAAAGTAATTTCTCACTCTGCAAAAGTTTTTTTCAACCAAAATTAATTTCGAAACAAAAATCTAAGAGGGAGTATCTGTTTTTTGTTTTTTTATAACAGAAGAGAGATGTTGAATGAGTCATCTTGATACTGCAACTCATCCCTCACCTCGACCACTGAGCCTTTAGTCATCCAACATTCCTTGTTGGAATACAGGGTTAGGACAAAGTGTTGCATGGCCCTCAAAACAGAAATGTTTCAGAGGAACACTCCAAACCAAGGATTATAAGAGGTCTCTGTCATATTATTCTACCAAGCACAAAACAATTATTACTAGTTTCCTGATGTCTCAGCATTGGTTATTTGTGCATGGTAGCCATGCATTTTCACGTGATTTAATGTTGCGTTACCACCCTTTGATGGCATATGATGAACTGTTCAGCAGCAAAATTATTGAGCTTGGTATAGCTTCTCTAATATCAGAGCAGACTGGCAAGGTTATATATAAATGTTTTATCTACATTTACGTTTTAGATCATTTAGCAGATGCTTTTGTCCAAAGAGACGTACAGTAATTCATACACTGATGGCGGTGGCTACCATGCAAGGTGCTGACCAGCACAATCGAGAATCGAACCAGCAACCTTCGGATAACAAGATGCTGGCTCTACTCCTGAGCCACAGCCTTCAATCTCTATTGTTATTGTTTATTTGTCTCTAATTCCCTGATTTTATTGAATTGAACTGTTTTTTTTCTTCTGTATGATTCACTTGCTTTGTACTTATACAAATCTATTTACACAAAGAGGCCTCCTACAATGATTAATTAAAGGGGTCTAATTAAAGGGTTCTACAGCCATGTGAGCGTCTCTATACTGTATTGTACTTGTATATTGTGCACAGCGGTGCTTTGAGCCCAATGTCAACATCAGCATGCTCACATAACTTTAAAAACAATGCTTTCAAGCTGATGTTGACAAGCTTACAATGTTAGCCATCTGAATGTTAGCATGTTAACATTTGGTAATTAGCACTAAACACAAGGAAAAGCCATGGCTAAGTAAGAAAATCAGGGGCATTTATTTGCCATTTTACAACACAGGCTTTCTCAATGCAATGTAAGATGGGACTTTTATGTGAGTTTACAGTTTGAGTCAAGAGTGGAGAATGCAGCCAAAGCCAACCAATCAGAAGGTTTCAGAATCTAATTTTTGCATAAATCTAACCTACACTATCCACTAGAGCCAGTGACTTTGGTTCCCCGTTCGATGATTTCCTGCAGAGATAGCAGCTCTCCATATGAAAGACGATGAAAGTGTGATTGGTTTTAATCAGGAAATCTGTTGTGTAACTGATACAGGCCCACGTGACAACACACACATGCAGACAGAAAGGAACCCAAGCAAACATACATATTCACAGACCCTAATACACACACGCATGCACACACGCGCACACAATACGATCCCTCTTGGCAATCTATGACCCAAATCCTCTATGAACCCCTCCCTCTTGGCTCCCGCAATTCTGTTTTCTCCCAGTCTGTCTTTCTGGCAAGGGATTGGGACCTCATACATACAGTTTTTTTGTTTTTTTCTCCTATCAGTTTCAATTTTACATGAGCAGAGACACAAGCACACATGCTCCTCAACAAACAATGAACATTTTCTACAGCTCTCCGAGGAGAAGTCTGTGCTAAATTTCCAAAAGAAAATAAGATCTGTATTTCTGTCTGGATAAGAGGGGCGCGTGAGTGGAAGAAAAGACAGCAGCATCCTTCGCAGATCTTAACAGTGTTCAATAAAGACAGTTTGTACCGGATCTCCAGTCAGTCTGTGATGTGGAGGTTCTCTTCTCTCTCAGAAACATCTCTACCTTTTGTACCACATCACTGGTCTCACCTCTGAGCCGACAGCTTCCTCCCCATGTGAAAGAAGAACAGGTGTCCAGGAGGGAGAGAGGCTGCTGGGGCTACAGAGGGTTAAATACTGGCTCTGACCCTCACTGATCACCCTGCTGAGTCTATAATGCCACCCATAGACTGAGGGCATGGGGAGACACACATTGCTCTGCCTTGAGAATATAAACTAGGCGAGACTTCTGTGGGTTGCAGGGAAAAACGGAGGGAAAGGATTTCAAAGAGTCTTCTGAGAGTTGCCATATGCTCAGTAAGCCCTTTAACGCCTTGCACTCTTTACCATAAGCCGTCACTAGGATGATAGTCACAGAACGAACAGACACCTTTATCCTTCAGACCCCTCCTCTTTTTGACTGCTTTGAGTGCCTGCACAGGATAATTTTTTAATGCATCCTTAAGCATTGGAAATCGAGATCCATGGCTTATTTTTTTTCCCCCTTTAAAAATGAAATTGCTGGTTGGTTCAGGCAACTATGTATAAGCAGTGGAAGCGGTACTGAGTCCCTTTGGGCACAAGTATCTTTAAAACAATGTGTGAAAATACTCTGTGTCAAGATCAAGACCTACATTCAAACTCTGACTTGAAAAAAAGTGCAAAAGTGTTGTTAACTTACTAAAAGTAACAAAGGCAAAAGTAGTTCGACTGTACAAAGTCGACCCCTGTGAATATGTATGACACTATCAGATGATGAATGCTGATGCAGCTTTATTAGCTGGTTGAGATGGAGTTAGTTTTAACTAGTGTGTTTATCTTAGGTGTCTATAATCAGTAATTAATGGACTAAACTCCTGATAGTGGAGACCTCAGAGGGCATTATCTCACTTTTTTTTTATGCACTTTGCAATTAAAATCTAAGTTTTTTCACAAGCACTCGGTAGAACAATCATGTCATGGAAATGCTGTTCACACCTCCAGTAAAAGGGCGAACGTCGGCTATGACTTTGCAACGGGAGATAAACTAGTCTGCACATAGAATCCTTTGGTTTAGCTATTAGCCAGAAAGCTAACGTTATGCTAGCCAGCCATGTCATTGCCCCCAAATCAATGTGAAGACTTTCACAAACAAACAATCGGCCATGTGCACTGTCGGCCGCAGCCTGATGTAGCAGGTTGAATGCGATGTTAACGCTTCTGTTTAGAAGGGCAGTGAACTTCTTGAAGCTTTTGTGTTACAGGTGCCATCCTGTAGTTTTCAGAAGCACTGGAACTAGAGTACTTGAGTACTGCCAAAGGTGATAAATGATGCCAATGCTGCCAATCAGATTAATAGTATTCACCAAGAACATGGTATAAAAGTAGTTAGTATCAGAGTTGGAACCCCGGTGATGAGATGACTACAGGTTTGGAGAATTCATATTTGTCTTTTCTTGAGAAAAAATGTATGAGCCCAAGTGGTATTTACATCAAACGTTCTGTGAAGTTTAGGAGGAAATTGAAACAGTCAAAAAATGAATTGGTTGAGCTGCACCCTGTGGTCACTCCTCCGCGATCCAAAGCTGCTTTCCAGGCCGATTCAGTCAGCTAATAGGGGTCACTTAGCTCCACGGCTAACAGAGTTGATTGAAAGAATATAGTGCGCAGCAGTCTGATACCTCCAGAATGGAGTAGAACTATGAAGTCACACACAAGATAAATATTCAAGTAATTGTACTTTGTCGCTGGTATGTACACACACTACACAGTGCCGGGTGTCCCTGTTCCGAACTCCAGTGATTAAACATCTCACACAGCGGATCACAGTGTCTACAGCGACAACAGCAAAAAGGTCACACGAACATATCACAGACGGACCAACAACAAAGCTCTAATCAGCTGCTCAGCCTTTCTGGAAATTACACCATTACACGGGCAACTCTCTGACGAAGTAAGGAGACAAGCAGCGAGGAGATAATACACTCTTGCACACTGTTGGGGGTTACTAATATCCACTCTGGACTGGCAGTGATGAATGAGATTCCTGGTCTATGTAGGAGGAGTATTGAGTGCGAGGTAAGAGAGCAAAGGATGCAGAGAATGGAAGAAGTCAGTGGGGTGATTAACCAAAGGTTGCATGAATGGCCCCCCTGATAGTTATTTCAAATGCGTATTGTTACACCGGCGCGCCACAGTGTTTCAATGCAGGGTCTTATTATTCTCATGGCAGATATCCAGACGCCGGATAGGGAGAGCGAGAGTATTCTTTATGCAGACATTGTTTCACCAGGCAATCTTTTCATGCTTTGCATTACTATTAAGTTTTTCTTTGTGCTTTCAACAAAGCCGTTGTTTTATATACCCACTCTGCGGCAATCAATATTTTATCACTCATCTGATTTAAACTCGTGAAAATCCGCACAGACCCTGTGCAGACTACTGAGAGTGGAAACACTTACAACCTGTGGTAGGATTAGGCCCACAAAGTAATCGGTAGAATATCAACGGTTCCAATTGATTCCACAACAAGCCAGCAGTGCACATCTACTGGAGTTTGGTATGCAAGCACAATTTTCAGGTTGTACTTTTACTCATTTACATTTCTCAGGCAAATCTTGCCATTTTTACTCTGCTGTACTTGTCTGACAGCTCTCAAAAAACAGTGACCACATGCTCCTGTGGTTGTTTCTGATGTCTCTAAATGAGTTTCTATTCACCTGGTTTTTTCAATTTTTGCATAAATAGTGGAAACGTTGACAGCGTTTTTACACCTGATTGACGTACATGTTGATGTATCGTTCAAAGCAAAGTAAAAATTGCAGTGGAAACAGACTCACTCTGTGCATGGAGCAGCTGAGATGTGTCGAGATTGTAACAGTCCTCAAATGAATAAATGTGAAAACTAAATGCGGTACACACACCACATTTTCCAGTGTTGGACTGGCATCAAGACTTACATCATTGTCATTGCACCCAAGTCCTCTGCAACCGTTTAATGGCTCCAAATTTGGAAATTTATGCCACCAGCTCTTTCTACCGATGTGCTCTGTGAAATTCATTAATTTTCTTAGATTTTTGCAAATGTTTTAGAAAGTCGGGTAAAATTAGCATCATTTTTGGATGGACATCCAGCTTGTGTGTTGTTTCCAGTTGCACCAGAGAAGGTTTTTGCTTGAATGTCAATTTAACACAGATTTATAGAGCAGAACTTTTTTTTTTTTTGTCTTCTTTCGTGCACCATTAATTACCCTCTGATCCCTCAGATCTGATATAGTAATACTTTTTTGCCACAAATATTTTTATTGGTATTTTGGTTTAAACAACAGAGATCATGATGAAAACAACATTTAAAATGATACATAATAGAAAATAGGTATTAGCCATGTATAAGACCTGAAGATTTGTTTAGTTACTCGGTGCAGGACCCAGAGGATTATTTCCGAAAATATATGAAATGCGCCCATAATTCTTGAAAGACCTCAGGTTGTCCTTTGACAGCACAAGTCAATTTCTCCAAAGCAAGGTGAGTAGATAGATCCCTGAACCACTGATGAACATTTGGTTTGTCTGGCTTTTTCCAAAAGAGAGCATTTCTCTGTTTAGCTTGGGAATCGACTTGTACTGAGCTTTATGGCAAATTTCCTTCCATTCTTCAAATGGCAATCTCTGTGTTCAAATCGTTGCTCCAAGCTCGTCTTTTTCCTTCCGTGGATTCTTCACAAATTCTAACAAATGTATCATATACCAGAGATATCTAACCTCGGCCTTCTGAGAATTGTATCATCATCTTTTCCAGAGAGCGGTGGCATTTGGAGTGAGCTATTTAAGGGTCTTATATATACTATAGCTCTTTTATCTGCAGGTACTTAAAGAATTGTTTTTAAAGGAATGTCAGTCTAAAAGTCAGAAACACTTCATCATCATACAAATCCACAATTCTGCTAATACTATTTGCTCCTGAGTGCCTTCTTATTCAATAATACTTCATATATGATAACAAATCAATGATGCAATGACATTTTTCTGAAGAATAAGGACAAAGATTTTTGATACTTCAAGCTTATTTTTCTGATCTAGTGCCGCTTTACTTGCTACGAGAATGTAGGCCTTTAACTTTTAATAGAATACTTACATTGTTGTTCAGAGCAGAGAGGAGAGGAGCATGAAGAAGTGAGCAGACACCTAACTTTCTCCAAGTCCTTACTTAAGATTACACCTTCAGATAACATGTATAATCTGCGAACCACCACGCAAACCTCTCATGATCACACATATAGAGCTGTAATTACAGACTCTCTCCATTATTGATAAAACTGTGAATTTTTGTTTGTTTGCTTGTTTTGTCCAAAAAAGACAAAAACATTCTATTTGCAATCATATCAAGTAGGCAGAGAAGAAGCAAACTTCACACTGAAGACACTTTGAAACAGGAGACATCTCTGCTTTATAAGGGACTTAAATAATTAGCAGACGATCCGAATTATTTCACAGCAGTGCGCCTCAGTACAAAGCTGGGGCTTTTTTTAAGTTTTTTTGCAGGACTGGGAGAAAAATACATTGAATGCTTTCCAAATACCTTCACCAAGTGAGTAATACATAGTACAGCAGGATGGTAAATGAAAGAAATTTGTCTTTCGAGGCGGTGTGTTACAAAGAAGACAGAACGTACCGTGTGAAGTGCCGCATATTTCAGACTTGTGCCTGGCACGCTTCCGACTGTTTAAAGTAAAGCTCTTCTCAATTTGACCTCATGGCTATTCTAAGGATGTGAGAGCACCTTCTCAGATCTATAAATGGGTGTCTCATAATGAGTATGATGACACCAAGCAGAAATACTCCTCTGTTTCTTCAGGGAACTCACACAATCTGATGTATTCTATTCTTCTGTGGCTGATCCACTATAGGAATGTCCTTTGTTCAAAAGGACTGTTAAATCAACTTTGGGAAAAAACTCACAAATTGACGTGGGAAAGTCAGCCTTTGAGCGGCCCGTGGCAAAGAAATAGATTTCTAAAGCAGTAGTACTCTGATATGTATCCTCTTTCAGATTTGGAGGTTGTTTCATCATGTTTGGCTTTGTGACTGCAGAGACAGAGCTGGTCTGTTTTACTGAACGCCACCCAGTCTGACCTCTGACCTCACTGAAGGGCCAAGGTGGGAGAAAAGAAGCTTTCTGCTGAAATCTGCCGCGAGGAGCTGACATCTCTACTGCAGGTATGACTGTACTTTGTACTATGACTGTCAGGTTATACGATGTGAAGTGAAAAAAAAATAAAGTGAAGTAAAATGAACTTAAAGCAACATTATGTAACTCTTTTACATTAAAACAACAGCTTTAGAATCCTTTTGATGGTGCAGTGTTTTGTAGCAGGGCCAATGGTGTCTTCAGTGAGAGGGTAGGATCACAGAGTCACATACATGTTAACTTCAAGATACGATTTCAACACATACCATTATTATAATGTAAGGAATTTTGTTTTTAGTCAGTGCCAATATTACGTCTGAAAAATTGTTACAGACCTGAGATTTGTATTTACCACAGTGTTGTTGCCCTCGGAAACAGTGGGGGGGGGGGGGCAGATCACACAAAAGGCCAATTTCTACATAATCTTGCTTCAACATATCAGAAGTGACGAAAATATTCATAATGTAGGATGTTGTATTTGGTTATTATATTTCACTTTTTTCGGAGTATTACCAAACTTCCTTTAGGCCTTAGTCCAGAGTGCCGTGACGAGATGCCATCACCACCAGATCACTTGACCAAATGCAAGTTTGATGTTAATGTTTGAATAACCTTACCTTGCTTGGTAAATCCTGTGCATTAGTCTGATATCCCTCCACTCTATGTCTATTAGAATTCCATCTTTAGCCGCCTGGTTCCTGGTGTGGCTGTTATAATGCACACGACTTGCTTGTGGGGGGAAAGGGGCGGAAACACTCTGGCGTTAGGGACTTTTCTGTTCAAAATTCTTCCAAGAGTTTGTCTCCTCTCTTGTTAAGTCTCCAGTATTAAATCACATTTATCAACATGTAAAAAATCGTTTTAAAGTTGTTGCTTGTTGGGTTGTTGCCTAACTACTTTCAACTGTTCGATGGTTCAATCTACAACAATGCAATATATCTCCTAAAGTTATGAAATGTGTCTTTAAGCGCTGGGCTGAAACTAACAATTGCTATTCTTGGCTCATTATTTTTCTTTAATTAATGTCCGTATAACGTAAGACAAAGCGCTGGATGTTCAACTTCAAAAGCATTATACGCCTCCTCTGTCATGTGAAATGATTAACACTGAAAACAAATACTGCGTGTCTCTAAGTGATCAACAATAGGCCCCTAGGAGAAGAGAAGAGTTAGAGTTCAATTCAGACCCTTCAAGGATCCTGGGCTGATTAACAAAATGCATGAGCAACAGTTATTGATAGATTTGGCTTTGGTGAATGAGCATCAAAGAGTGTTTTATTTTCATTACTGCCGTTTGTGCATGGAGGGGAGGGCACGATGATTAATATTGCCTCGGCATGAGCCTGAGTGATGGAGCTTGGGAAACAGAGAGACAAGGACAGGACATGAATGCTCCACTGCACGTCGGCCCTGGTTAACCCTACAGCCACACAGGTTGTGACGGGGAGCGAATATAAATGGGCTAATGGGCCCCTCCAGTGCATTGTTGTCCAAGTTTTCCTCTCCTCTCTGTCAGACACTGTACGTTGCGTCGGGACTAACTGTTGTTGACTTCCCGTTATCGGCGGTTGATGGTCCATTTACGCACAAAGTACAACCCACAGATTTAAAGCACATTAAAAACTGAATGCACTGTCATAGATAAAGAGTAGATTGAAGAGAGGCTGATGGGATTTTTAAAGAAATTTCTTTAGGACAAACAATGACTCTGCAGGATCTGCTTTTGCTTCCTCGTAAACAGAGCGTCACCTTATTGCTGCCACCCACTGTCACGCCATCGCTTCAATAAATCACTACACTAATAATACTAATAATGAAAGAAGTGACAAATGTTAAGGGGGCTGTAGTGTAATCTCTCCAGGTTATTGTGCGGCCGCTGACAGAGCTTGTTTTTTTGAGATGCTCGGATTGTTTTTTGGGGTCTGACAACATGATGAGAATTAAAGAGCCAGAACCTTTTAGTTCAGCCAGAAACGGCCGGCTGTATCGCTGTCGCCAAAGCCACCAGACTCCATTTACGAAAACAGTAATTTTATCATCAAAAGACACCTCGTCCAAACTCAGGAGGGAGGACTGAAGCGGGGATAAATAGGCTGCAGAGCCAGAAAGTTTTCACGTGTAATTTTTTTCAGTGGACCCTGCAGCTGCCAGTCATGAGGTCCTCATTAGTCACTTAGACACCAGAGCATGAGAGTTCGGTCGAGGTGGAAAAATACTGATGTTACTATTTTACTACATTTTGATGCTAATGCTTGCGAATGAGACACAAGCAGCAAAAGTGGCGTCAGTAGGGCCAGACAGTGTTTTTGATAACAAATTGGAATGTTGGAGATTTTGCATTTTAAAACTGAAGTTTTCTCCACGCCATCCTCCAGCTTTCTGCAAACTGTCAACCAATCTAAACACAACATGTCCAGTTACCCTTCATCACTAAGGGCTAAATCATCAGCATGTGGCCCAAGTCATCCGTACGGATATCCTACAATTAATCAATTAATTAAATTACAGAACAAATTCACTGAAAGTGAATGCATCATAAAAGAAAATATAAGGGAATGGTGAACATAGCTGATTGGCCAATAATTTGTTTGCAGTATGTCTCAGTATAGAGTTTTTTAAATAAATATATTTATAATTAATATAATAAATTGGTGCTTAATTGAACAAGGGTAGGCAAGTAAATATATAAATAATAATACATATAAAGGCTTGAAGTTTCACACAATTGAAGTGACTTCGATTGTGAATTGGATTGACTAGAAAAATGTTACATTTGCTAGAGAATTTTACATTTTCAAAAAATCGATGTGTTATTGTCATTACAAAAGAATTTCATTTCATCGGCAGTTACAGATCAACATTATCTTCGTTATGAGTCATGTTTCTGCCCACTCCGAAAGTCCATGTTCGCTGTCTTTTAGCTCGGTTATTGGTCTCTACTAACTCTTCAGGGAAATATCTGGCTCTGCTTCTTTCCTCACCAGCTAGTCATTTATTCAAAGCTTTATTTAAGCTCAGGTAATCAATTCAGGGAGTCCCCCATTTTCAATTACACAACGCGTGAACAAACACATCGAACAAACAATCAAAATCAAACCAGTTCAATTAGAAATACAAACATACAGTAGGAAACAACAAACTTTATTGGATAAAACATTTACAGGCTGATAGTGGAACACTGTAAAGAAAACTAAGGCAGCCAAGTGATTTATGGGAATTCAGTTGTAGGTCACAGTGCAAGAGATTCCAAGAGACACTTGCACTAAAAGCAGACTTTCCAAGATCTTACTTGTTCTGTCTGTTGGTGATGAGCAGGTAGTGTCAAGTTGGTTTGTACAGCCTTTTTCCCCTAAAAACAGCTGCCTGCTGTGAATTAGAGAGCAGTGAGAGTGTACCAAAACAGAAAGTTATGGCCGGATGAACAATGAGCTGACGTGCTTGGGTGATAATTCTCTATAAATTCATGCGTGAGTGACGTTTTCTGCGTATCACACTGTCGTTTGATGCATCGTTATTATAAAACTATCGATTGTAAATCCACTTTAAGTTCCTGGCAAAGACAGAGTGTCCAGAACTATTGACGTCAACAACATGGAAATAGAAACCAGGGGAGGGAAGTTGAAATATCGTTCAGCAGACGATAAGGTGTATTAAAGGTCTGCTTATATCACCTGCCTCTGCACATGTATGCCTACATCATCCAGCTCTTACACGTCTCTCTCTCTCTCAGAATCCTTTCTTCTCTACTCGACATTCCTCCCTCGGTGTCTCTCCATCTCTCCCCGTTGCAGTCGTTTGTTTCTGGCTGTCTTTGATCGTGAGCTGAGGAGGACAGTAATCTACTGGAAGCCAAGTGTTTATATCTAGGACAGCTGAGAATTAGGTCACACGTGATTTCTGCTGCCCTAGGCCCACACGGGCGCTACCTCAAAGTTTCCTTCATGGTTGTCTCTCTCTGCTGTGCCCAAGTTTGTCAACAATGACTCGGCAGAATGGATGCAAATGTCCGGCCAAGTGTCAAGGTGAGACCACCATAAAAGACAGATGTCCTGCATAATATTCCGTGCTTTCATGCTATTTAAATCAATAGCTTGGCGGCAGGCCAGCCGCGAGGAAGATTACGGTGATTAACAGAGTCACTACAGCCTCACATTATTCAGGAGCCTTCCCTCCCAGCAGATTCCGAAAAAAAAAA
>CAEMYA010000012.1:2518989-2532186 GCA_903131615.1 Diplodus sargus
AAAAAAAAAAAAAAAAAAACGCGCCAGAGGAGAGAGGGAGCAACAACTGTTGGAGGCTAATTAGTGTGTGACACTGGGGGTCAGGAGACCCGGGGACACTAACTGACCGGTGTGGCATGGATAGGGACATGCATGGCCACGGTTCTGGAAATCATAGCTAACCAGTCAGGAGGAGCTACGGCTGGACTCTCTGTTACTCCACCGGAAAAGACAGGGAGTGTGGTGGAGCTTTGACCATCTCTGGAGGAACATCGGAGGCCCTTTTAGTGAGTCACTGCGTGGGTGCCGGCATTGTAGCTCAGGCAATGGCTTTATTATACGAGAGAGTCTCAGGGGTGTTGGTACATAGCCATGCTCTTTACCACAGCCAGTGTTTGTCAACCCATAATATCTTGTTAAGCTCTGAATACAGTTATCGGCCGACCAGTGCACTGTGTTTACTGCAGCGGAATACTTTCTTTTTCATGAGTGACGTCATCCCTCCGCCGGCACTTGTGAAGGCTAACAATAACGTGAGCTACCTATGAGAGGCACCCTGTCGACGTTGATACGCTTCTCCGGCTGTCATGTCTCAAAGGCACAGCTTTCAGTACATCAGTTCACACCTGGCAGTAAAATGCATCTCCACACGCGTCTTGAGTGACCAATTTGGATCTCACTTACGCACTCTATATGCATACCTCGGCGCGCAGGCAAAATTTAAATCAGACAGCGTGTTTCCATGTGTGCTCCATCCACGTGAATCCACGGTCCCATTGTTTTTCTGTCCTTGTTATTTGCATTTTAATGTAACACCATTTGGCACACAAATAAGTACAGTATGCGCTCCCGCCAATGCAGAGGACATCAGTTGAGTAGGCGGCCCTTTAATGTGGCCCAGGACAAGTTTGCGTACACACCGCTGAGACCACCTCCAGATGCATCCTCAGTGGATCTTGGGTGCATTCACGTCTGAACTTAGATCTGTCCACGTGCGATCGGATCACCCAAGAGGCATGTTAATGCCAGGTCCAAACATCAGCCATTGTTCTGTTATTTATAGGCTGTTTGGCCCTACATATACATCGTTACCGCAGCTGGCGGTCAATGAACAGACCATGCATTCACGGCTATTGCAGTGTACGATGGTAGTGTCATGTGTTATTTATGATCCAACCACTATTCTTGCTAAGACTGAGCCTTCTCTGCCTCTGATTTGTTGCCTTCGTCGGTTGAACTGGTGGAGACTGGTTCGGGCTAGGGTTAGAATATTAGGGTAGGCTAAATGGAAGGCCTGAACAAGAAAAGCAGTACGATCAATAATAATGCTTCATTGTGGGCATACTCACTGGTTGATGTTAGCATTTAGCTCAAACCACTGCCATACCTATGGCCTCACAGAGCTGCTAGCATGTAGTGGCCTCAACTTTTAGTTTTGTAAAATCACAAACTTCACAGTGGTACAGAGCCCATAAGTAATAAACATAAGCAAGTTACTAACCCTAACCCTACCCCGAATGGAATTCTTTCACATTACCTTGATGCGTTACCTTCTGAGCACTGACATGGGATTGCATTGAGCACTGCTTAGGATGTTGGGGAAGAAGATGTCGGTGATTGCAAGTGACAAAATGTTTTGTTTACAAAAATCAAGTCTATCGCATTGAAAGCTACTGAAATAGACCGTGATCGAACGATACCATTGGTGTGAATAAAAACAGTATTACTTTTTTTTTATATCATTTCATTCACACCAGGAAACATATTTGATTTGATGGATAATCCAGTGCAGGACTTTCTACTTTAATATATATGTGCATATTATTAATGGGTTGTTGTGAAAGGAAAATGAGCCCTGACGCCACTAAAGATGAGATGGTGGAGTAAAGAAAAGTATCCAACTGTGCATCTTTCACAGAGGTTTCTTCTGCATACATTGTTCATCCTTAAAAGTGCAGACTGCTGGGTATGACCATACACACTCCACATGCCCTTCAAGTGGGCCATTTTGCTAGTTCCCCACTCTGGTGGCTGACAATTTGCCTTTTTAAAGTAACCAGAAAACACTTCAAAATATTCAAAAAAAAAAAAAATGGCTGAGTCTCATCAAAGACCACATTGAAGCAGAAAAGGGTTGCCATTACCCTCTCTACATGTTTTGTCACATTTATATAATAAAATAGTGCTTTGAAATCTGCCCGCAGACACAAAGCAGCAGGATGCCTTCTTGGCTTCTTTGAAAAGGTAATACCACTGCTGATCGGTAATGTGCAGAGACATAGGGAGGCTAAGAAGGAGTGAAATTTGGAACTTTTTGTAAAGCAAAGTTAAAGAGTCATAATAAAACGTTTCTGTCCGTACAGTTACACATAACACTGCTCTTCTTTCACTTCATCAGGCAGACCTCTGATAACAGATAGCAGCACGCTGGCCTGGCAGACTGAACAGTGATGTCAGAGAGGATGGAGGCACGTGTGCTCCCGCAGATGTGCCGGTAATTATGGGGGAATGAATAGTGATGTTTTAAGAGGAGATCAGGGGCAATTACAGTGATTTAAGGCAATAGAGCCAGGGCCTGAACGCACACGTTCTAATTACCAGGCAAAATCTCAGAGCTCACTGTGAGTACGACAGGCTTGGCATGTTTGCACAATCAAACAAAAGGCTTCTGTATGATGTTTATCTTTCAATATTTAAAGGTCTTGATTCTGCTCGTGCTTGATGGTGCGTTAGCTCGGTGATGTGTTTGCTTGTGCTGCCGCTGCTGTCGCTGTTAATGACTTTGAAGGAGCCTGGTGATATATTTAGTCGCTAATCAGACAAAATTAATCTAAAGTCGTTTGGAAGTTTTGTTGCGTTCCGATAGCTTGTGGGAACGCGTGTGATGGGAGTGTGTGTGAGGGGAGTATCCACAAGAGGCCGAAACAGGGATATAATTTCATTTGATTGCCACACTCATCAAGTCCAAATGAAGATTAATGAACATATGATGGAGGATTGAAAATAATAATATTCCCGTTGTCTTTAGGCCTCTAATTTGTTTGAGAACATGCTGTCACGCTGCAGAGGGCTTATTGGCATTTGCTAATGGACTGCTCATTGTAATGGAGACAAGGAGGGGGGCATCTGTGTACATGAGTAGGGCCACGAGCTATAAAAAGAGCAAGAGTAGCAAGGGGTGTGCTAATGTATGTGTTTTATAAGTGCTTCTCGAGGTGACTGTGATGAAGAGAAAGAGAGAGTGTATGAGCAGGAAGGACTGAGTGTATGAGGAAAGGGGGTGGCCAATTCCCTAAATAACGTGTTCATTGATCGCAGCAAGTAGATGCAGTATTGATAGTGCTGTTCGCCCAAAGGACCCAAATCCACTAATAATTAATTGCGATAGAATAAGGAGGCAGGGCGTCTATACTGCATTGCAGCTCTGCACAGCACATCGGAGATACAGTATAGACGTTCAGCCCTCCTTCTCGTCTGTCATTCTAACTGTTATTGCATTCTGAGAGGGTGATGCTGGTGTTTTTGATCCACAGAGTAGGGAGACATTTCAAGTAACGTATCAGCGGTGAGATGTTATGTTATGAAACATATCTGCAGAATGTTGTACGTAGTTGCAGCACGTAAAGCATAATAAAACCTAATAAAAGGAAAAAGATAATGAACAGACCGCGATCTTTCTTTAATCATAACCAAGTATATGTACCACATAGATATTTATCCACGTTTCGATAAATATCTATGTGGTACATATACTTGGTTATGGTGCAAGAAAGATCATGGTCTGTTCGTGTTGAAGCAGCCTGGACATTGTTAAACATTGTTATTAATATTATTTTATTAAGTGCTGAAGCACAAAACAAGTGAGAACAAAACAACAGCAACAACACTGTGTGGAGAAGCAGACAGTAAGTTAATACAAAACAATGGGAAAAGCAAAGCAATACAAATGTTAAAAAAAAAAAAAAAAACAGACATGCAAAGAGTCGTGACATGACGGGACTTTGTATGTTGGAGTTGATGGGCTGGTTGGTATTGACCAAAACAGACGAAAGGGAAATAGAAGGGAGAGAGTGATATGTAATAATGGGTTAAATTTGAAGTCAACAAATAATAATAATTTTTTTAAAAATTCAACTAAATAAATGAAAAATGATCAAATAAATAAAGAACGGGAAAAAGTGAATATATTACAGAACAAAATGAAAGGGGCGATCATTATTAAAAATGATTAAAATACACATCCCAATTTTATTTTGTTTGTGCTCAAAATAAAAACAACTGTCGGCCACCGTCAGAGAATGCACCAGTTCCCACTGTTGGCACTAGGCGATAACATGCACAGCAAGCGGCTCGTTGGCAAAGCAAGAGTAGAAAATGGACTCTTGTGCTTCAAAGCCGTGTCAGAAGTCATTACAGGACAGAAGGGGACATTTAGTGTGAACAGTAGCAGGCACATTTACATCGTATTATGAAAAGTACATTGATTACCTGATTATACCTAAATACTTTTATTTAAAGCTCCTGTTGGTAAGATAGCTGATTTTTGAGTCGCACCCCAACTCATTAAATTTGACCCTTTCAGATGGCAACGACTCCACCTACAATCCCAAAGCATCAATATTTTTGATATCTTCAATATCTTTCTCACCACCAGGAGCTTTAAGTAACAGTGAAGTTCTCTTACCTGTAACGTTCCGTTTCACAGTATTACCGCTTCCATTTAAAGGGTTTTGAACAGTTTCTCACCTACAGTCTTGACTGAATTCCTCTTTTTTTCATAGCCACAGCATATGACGTTAGCAATGGAGCTGCCTTCACAGTGTGAGTAACTTGCTTTAATTGAGTGACATATGAGCATCATTTCTAGGAAAAGCTGTTGGAGGTTGACTCACATCCAAACAATTTGGTTTTTCAACAGAAAAACACAAGTATAATGGACGAAAAAGTCCCACTGTATAAAAAGGCTTTATGTTACGCTTGGCCTTAGATTCCCTGCTATATTTATACTGTGGAGATTCAGCTTCCGTAGACTCAAGCCTCCAGACGTGTTCCACAGCGGAGAGTACAGCTCGCTTGTTTCCACCCACACAGAGTGATAGGTTATCTATACTGTAGATAGAGAGCGCACTGGAATAGAATATTCACTCCAGCGTGATAGTCACCAACTTTCCTTTGTGTGTGCGCGTGTGTGTGGACGCAGCACACAATGATTGAACAAACTATTCAGTCAGGGCTGCTAGAGCAAATCACTCCCAATGCTCCCTCTACAATGCACGTGTAATCATTAGATGGGAATCTCAAGAATCAACTAAAACAGTCCACCAGTACACAAAGTTGTGTCACATTTTACAGAACTAACCTGAAGCCGTGCTCAGAATGGTTCCCATTGATAAAGTTCGGTCTGATGGGCCACAATCCTCATCTGCGTCCTCTTTTATAAGATTGAGTGGTGTTCAACGCCATGCATGTGCACGTGAGTTATTAATAACAGTGTTCACTCTGGCCGGCTGACGCTGCACTGTTTTACTCCAAGCTGCGTTGTCCAGCTTGCGGTATGGAGTAAAGAGATGCCTGAGCTTTATGAGTTCTGTCGCAGTCAGGGCCAGGAAGTCACATCCACCGCGCAGCTCCTATGAAATGCGTGATTCGAAAGGAAGGCGACGGCATCCCTATCACTTCCTGAGTCATCAAGCATCCACCTAACTGCCGTCTCTCCCTCATCTCATCGCTCCTTTCACTCCTGCTGTGTGTTTCGAACTTTTAGACCTCGCTCAGTTGCTGTTTTGTTAACTTTTCAACCTAATTTGCGACAAGTTGGGAAATTCCAAGACAGAACGTAGCGCGCATAGCTCACCTGCTCCGAGTCGAGTACTGTACAACGGAGTCTCTGGTAGTTATTTTCATCCTATCCCAGCCAAAGGTTTCGTACAGGTGGGCTTACGCATAGGCACAATCGCGTTTATGCACAAGCAGCAAGAATTCCGTTGCTGTCTCACTCATCGCTGGGGGGATAATGTGTGGGCGGACCCTCTGGGCAATTTCTGATCCCTCACACCGCCGGAGACAGAACGAGAAGGTGAGAGAAGGAGAAACAAGAACAAGACAGTGAGAAAGGTGGTGTGTGTGTCTGTGTGTGTCTGTGTGTGTGTGTAAGAGAGAAAAAGGTTATGTGAGGGATGTGAGAAAAAATGTCAGCTGCTAACATCTTGCATGACCTTTGGAAAATGTAGCTCTGTTATAAGACAGACTCATCGCCAACAGAGCAGAATAACATTAATTAAACCGTGTAGAAGTCTATTTTTGAGTCGAGGATTCTGGAGGAGATGGAAAGAAGGATCTTTAAGGAGACGGGGCCATGAATCTACAACAGGATTACAGGAAATTAGATTTGTGTCAAATGATACGAGGGCACAGCTGAGACAAAAAAAACAAAAACATTTTGCTAACACAATATTAGTTTAAAGTGAAAGAATGAATCTCTTTCATTTCCATTTGACACCTGGATCGACCTGATCTCTAATCTTATTTGTCAGGGCGCTGATTCACACACAGACGTGCCTAGCAAAGCAAAACAATAGCTCCTTATTGTAGTTGCCACGGTTCAATCGGCCAATCAACATGAAACGCATTTAATTATGAGTAAGAAATGAGGGCTGCTGGGTCGCCACTCCTCAACAAAGCACCAAATACTGCAAAGAATGGCGGTCCACGCTGTGAATGAACTTTTCAACCATCTCGGATGTTCACATCCTGACCCGTGAGTGCTCAGTTGTCATTACTACATTAATATAGTCGAACTCAGTCCTCAGGGGTTGGACCGTCAAACCTTCATTATGATCTGAAGTACACAGTTTTGTGACGCACACACAGAGAATTGCAGAAAACCCCCCCACAAAAGGTGTATATAAGACCACAAATGTGAGCTGGGGACCTAAAGTAAGGGGGTGTGCGTTTGTTTTTACCAGCATGACAGCATCGACCGGTAATGCTTTCAGTTTGAAGATGGGCATTGTCCAAGCAAGGGGGCCAGAACCAGGGCGGTAGCAGGTAAGAAAGGGGCCACTGGTCCTCCACTTCACGGCCCTGTTCCACATTTGTTTTAAATTGCAGATCACTGTAACCCAGTTCCAATCATTCCTGTCCACTCTAGCGCAGTGATAATGTTGTCTGTGGACAGATTGGTCAAAAGCGATAGTCTCTCACAACCGTGCCGGATACAGTCCCAGAACGTATTGTTAGATGTAGACGAGCAAGAGCATGTTTTCAAAAGGTTCCTTCCAAGAACTTCAAAGCTCCCAAACCCACACAGCACCTCCTTTGTATATTCAGTATCTAAAGAAACAGCAAACAAGACATTTTGGTTTAACGAGCAGCCCACCTACAGTTTAGGGATATTTACTGACCATCTATAGCCAGCTCCAGTGACAGCACGCAGCAGCCATGATGCCCTGTCCTTTTATTGAAGCTGCGGGGTTCACACTCCCTCCAGCTCCGAGCAAAAGTTTCACTTGCGTGCTGGAACTGGCTGGAAAATTGTTTTATTTTTTTAATCTCCATTTTTATAGCTTTAATGGGCCTTTGCTTCTACTCTTCATCACACCATTCCTCGCTATCCTTACGCTGTCTTAAAGAACGGCACAGGGAATCATTCCCACCTGGTGCCATCAGACTATACAACGCGCACATAACAAAACACAAAACCCACACATAACTGTTGCGCTTCATATTATTTCTGTAGATAATAATATAAATCTGTAAATCTGCAATCTGTACATAAACATGCACCCTTTTCTCTTGTACCTTTTATTGCCCTCATATTTTTATTGTGTTTGTACTGAATGTACCTGCAGCTATGATGACCGAATTTCCCCTCGGGGATTAATAAAGTCATCTATCTATCTTTAACATTTCTTAGTCTCTATTCCCTTCACATATTGCTCCTCTGTCTTCGCCTGTCTACAATATCTGGACTCCACGTGCATATCCTCGCTTCCTCAACACGAGCCCCCCCGAAGTGAAAATCTCTGCATGGCCTGATTTGTAGTTAAAGGTTTTTTTCATCTATCAGCAACGAAACTGAGTCAGACGTGAAAATGTGTGATGAGCCGCTGTCAGTGAACCAATTCACAAACCTTAACCATGAGCTACTGCTTCACACCGTCACGTCTAATGTTTTCTGTAGACGCTCACGCCTCTGGACTGGTGATGTGTGATCAACCTGAGGACATAACAACAGCGTATATCAAACTTACTAGCTTTGTCAGTAACAAGATATTGATTTGGATCTTTGCCCAATAGAATGATGATATGTGTCTGCTTAGTTTGGCCAACTGACAAGAGGGAGTTTTTTTTCCCCCCGACTCCCCTCTTGCACTCTCTCTTTAGTCCCATCTATGCCAGACATCCCGTCTGTCATCTCTCGTCCATTTCAGAGCGTCTCTTCCGGTGTGAAGGGAGACCCAGGAGAGTGGCAGGGGCATCTGAGACATGGCACTAAGATAGGGGTTATAGTGCTCAACAGACACTGTCTGCCTCTAAAGCCCTCGGCCAGATGGCCACTGTCTGCCAGGGACATGGCCAATCCCCCAGATTCACACATACAAAATAACACACATGAACATACATTCAATAAATATGTTGCTATATATATATATATATATATATATATATATATATATATATAGATGGCCACTGTCTGCCAGGGACATGGCCAATCCCCCAGAATCACACGTACAAAATAACACACATGAACATACATTAAATAAATATGTTGCTATATATATATAATGATACTGTATTAGATATGTGAATTGATATATGCAGTGAAAAAGTATTCTCAAAGAGGTATGGTGCACAAACACATTTATGTTTTATATTTGCTGATTGTTTGCTTGCCAGTCAAAGTTAATGATGAAAGCTGGAAAATACATAATAATGTTTACGCCATATTTGTTTTTCTGAGGCACATATGCGGTTTTGTTGTCTGTCCCGTCGCTGGCAAACGCTGACTGTCACATGGCAGCCATGCAGCACAAGGCCAGGCAACTGAGAAGCGGAGCCTGTGTTTGATGATGAAGACCCACTTCTTTTCCAGGGGGACGTCTAACCTTCTGTAAGCCCCCCAGATCCACACACAGATGGACTCATCTTTCCTCCACCTCCCTCTCTCGCAATTCTCCCAGCCATTCATCCTGCCACAGGGAACATATGTGCTGCTTCTAGGAGGGAGTGCAAAATTGCATATAAGGGCCAACTCTGAGATCTAGCAAATTTATTGTTCTGTTGGACCTTCTGTGTTGATGGACAGGCTTGTAATGTGACCTCTTCTGTTGTGCTATCTTCACTTTACTTTGAAAGGTAATTTCACACATTAAAGTGTGTTTACAGGGTTTTGATGAGTATTTTTCTGCATATCTTGGAGAAAAAAATAAGCATAACATGGCTCCAGATGAAGCTCCGTGTAATCTGATGAATTGCCTCCAGTGACGTCAACAAGTTGCATCATGGGTAATATAGTCCCCAGGTTTTGGAAAGGAAAAAGAATGTGTTCAATAAATAAGGCGATATCTCTGGTTCCACTGTATTCATTTTGATAATGTGTTTTCTAAACTGTCCATAATGAGTCCACCGCTGTTGAAGGAGTGCAATGCTCAACCAGTGGACTTTTCAAAACCTGCCAATGGTGACCAGGTGACATTACCCACGACGCCATCACTGAGTGACATCACTGGAGGTGATCTTTACCAGATCAGGCTGCTTCCTCTGGAGCCACACAAATGCAGTAACGCTCCCCAAGACGGGTAAACAAAATTGGTGGTTACCTTTTAAAACAAGGTTGACATAATCGTTTAGCCTAAACTGATGAATTAGTACAACATGAAGAAAGGCCATGAAGAGTGACAGAACTGTCTATCAGAATGTGAGGCAACATTGCTCACCCCAGGTGATCATCATGCAGGTTGTTGGCCATTCCAGGTTGCGCTTAAAAGCCAATTACCTCATCCAATATTCCTTTCACTTCAACAATGGCTGAGGATGATTAAATGCAGTTTTCATCTGGGTAGTGGGCTATTAAATTTCCCCACCTCTGCCACTCTGTAATCAGCTCTTCATTTATTTCTTTTCTAAAGAAGAATATAGAACTGAGAGTGTAAGATTACTGTCAGGTACTCGCAGTGGCAATAATGAAGTCAAACCGGGATTGACTTTGGGGGTATTACAGTTGTTATTGTGCCTAATCTTTCTTTTGGAAAGTGTCTTAATCCAGCCGAAACAGATAGTAGACGCAGCTTTCATGAGCATCAATAAACACCAATTAACTTGTTTTGTCTTCTCCTTACCAGTAGCAGTCACATTATATATAATCTAGACTTTGCATGACAATTGAGTTAGTGCTGATCATATTACCACACTGATTCTATGGCCAATTATAATGTTCAGTTTGTAAAAAGTCAGTCAGTGCAATGTCCATCGATCGAGAAATGATGATGATCTTCCAGACCAGACTGAGCTGCTATGATCTTTCTGACCCCGGTTGCCTGGGGTTCGTGACAGGCTGCAAATTAGTTTCAGTAAAAGTGAATATTGTGTAGTTCCTGTACTGCTGAAAGTTTTCAGTCTGCAGTGCCTTCTGTGAAAGTTGAGACAAAGCCTTACATTCCAACCAATGTCCTCGGAAGAGAAGTCAGTAAAACTATAGATGGGCCATGATTTAACGTATTTAATATAACTGTTCTGAATATAAGCCAAAGCATGGTTCAAGGCATTTGTAAGACTTTGTTTGGTTGTTAAGAAAAGAATGCAAAGTTAAATTTGTTGCATTTTATTGAGACAGCTATTCACTTGTCAATCACAGTGGAATTTGTGTTTCTAAAGGGCTTTATGCAGCAGCAATTGTACTGAACTTCACAAAAGTGACATTGGAAAAGCATTCTAAAACTCCTAATACATCTACAAGCTCCAGCAATGTTGACTGCTGGCATTGTTATTCAAATCTATAGGTGCCAAAGCTCGCCAATGTCAAAGCATGTTAATGAACCTAAAATGTGAGTGCAGTTTTAGGATCGTCTGTAAGCGACAAGGCTACATGTATAATATATTTGAGACAGAGGTAGTATTTATGTCTATATGTTGTGCTTCAGAAAGCTGACTGCTTATTTAACAAAATGCAATACAATTACAATCTGAAGTGCTTGAGTCAACAGTGATAATCGTTAAATGGAACTAAAGCTGTTCAGAGTAATGAAATGCACTGCAGACTGGAAATGAGCACTGAGCGAAACTAAAGGTATTTATTTTTTAGGCAAACAGTGGTTTGACATACACTTATGCAACTTCTGTATTCGTGAATTGCAGTTATATACCCTATAAAAACATCTTAAAGCAACTACAAGTCACTTCCATTTTCTCTTGATTCTGACGGCCCCTTTGGAAAAGGAAGGAAAAAATTAAAATGTGTTTTAGACACTATGGACCGGGAAACAACGTTTTCCACATTGGGCCCCTCACCCACGCTCACTCCAGGCCCAGCACCACTCATACCTGCTCACCTTTAATACAAACACGGACAATTTAAAATAAGCTCTTTGTTTTTAGCCTCGCAGTGACATAGACAAGGTCTCTAAAATCTCAAATAAAAACACATCGTGGCCATGCTTTGTTTTTCCCAAACCTACATACGCACACACAAAGCACACAAGGTAAGGTCAGTTATTTTGAAACACTGAGGAATTTAGATGTAATGGTTATAGTCTTATTCTAAAAAGAATTTCCTCTTTTTACTTTAAAACAACACAAGGAGAGAAAAATGTGCTCCACTGAATTGGCGATAAGTAAAATCACTGTAGAAATTATTGCAAGGGACAAATCATGACATTAAATCGTGCTTTTTGAAAAAATATTATTACTCTTCATCTATAAAAATAAAAATGTTTAAGGCGATTAGTTTAGGGCAATCAATTCACAACTGTAAGTATCAGTAGCAACAGCAGGCTGTGATATAGCCTTATAGGGCAGTGCAGTGAATTATTTTTCAATCTATTTAAGTGAGCATGCGAGCGTCACTGAAAGGTTAAGCATGAAGCTCTATTTACGGGTCTGCCTGGGTCTTCACAAGTGTCATGCCTGCCACTTTTTCATGCTTTTATTTGGCCGCTTCCTCTCTTCTTTATTCATTTTCTTGCTCTGTCAATACACTGGCCTTTCTTTAATGACTCCCTGATCGTGAGATATTTTCACTTTGTAGGTTAAAATGTGTTTTAATGATAACCATACATTTATTTCATCATGTCAATACATATACATTTTATTGTTGATGATAAAGGTCAGAAAGTAAATTTATCTCATTTAAGGGTCAACCAGAAAGCTTTGCATGGGTCCCCCGGGCCTTTGCACAGGGTCATCTGTACCCTCAGAACCCTGTAACCAGGACTGAATGATGGCCTGGGTACAGGTTTAGTAGATTAGTAAGAAGTGAGGCATTGATTCTGAACCAGGGGCGGGCCTGGGTGAGCACTGATCATACCAGTCATCATGGTTCGTGACTGAGTGTGATACTAAGAGGGTGCATGGAAAATTACCACACAGCAAATTAACTCGGCAGAGTGTGATTAAAAATAATTTTTGTGAAACTAATTTGCACTTACTGTAGCATAAAATTAAGGTTGCGTTGGAACAGTTGGTTCAATTTTCAGAGGACCATCAGGACTTTTGAAAATTTAATGAGGATCCAAATTGCCTCTTTCTCTCCCATTCACATCATGTATTTGTGACAACCCAATGCTGTCTCTGTCTGTTACAGGCCAAAAAGCTGTGCAGCAGGAACACATTAATACTCACACAGAAGCATAGGTTGACCTAGTGGGGTGAAATCAAGGAAATATCCTTAGACTCCAGTGGAGTCAAAATATGTGGGGATCCAGAGGAGTGCATCAGATGAAGTGAGAAAAATAAAGCGATGAAAAATGCCACATGTCACTTTGCTCATCAGTCTCGTGATGTGAAGAGAATAGCTTTTTGTGGCAGGTCAGAGGTTACAGGTCAGTCAAGGGTTAAATGGGTGACCTTTCAACTGTTGAATCAAATCAACGCACCATCCATCCCAACTGGTATTTAAGAGGAGAGTTATAAAAATCCACATCAAATGTAATAATCTGAATGAATACGCCTGAAAAATGTCCTTTGGCAGTAACTCTCAGTCACCACAGTTCACATTTTTTT
>CAEMYA010000012.1:2535312-2560852 GCA_903131615.1 Diplodus sargus
ACTATAATAGCCCTGACACACTCATTCACTCCATACTTCATTGTTTGAGCTGCTCTTGAATGGCAATAAATGTGTTTTGTTTGTTTTTTTAAAGTTATTCTGGGACGGCATTTTTCCTTACTTTTTCGTACTTCGTGTAGGTCTTAAATTTAGTTCAAAATGGTCTTAAAAAGGTCTTAAATTTGACTTGTTCAAACTGGCAGAAACCCTGTATGAGACGTACTGTATTCTCTGACAAGTATCTTCTGAAATGTTATTGTGTTCTCTGAACTGTTGTGAGAAATGTTATCAAGTATTCTGATATGTTTTGTGAGAGATGTTTTGTGAATTTTTTTGTGAAATGTTATTTAAAACGTTTTGTTTTCCAAAATATTTTGTGAAATGTCTTGTTTTTTATGTCTCAAGAGATGTAATTTTTTTCTGAAATGTTGTTTTGTATACTGTTTTTGAAATATTTTGAGAAACAAGTTTTCTGAAATCTTTTTCAGATGTTTTGTCCAATGTCTTTTGAGAAATCGAACTAGGGGGCAAGCTGACCACCATCTACTGTAGGTAGTACCTATGTTGTGAAGTTCTTTAATCAACCCCCCATTCAAAAAGCAAACAAACTGTCCCACTGAACCCTGAAAAGGTGTTTGAAGGAACTGGGACCGATGCTGGCAGCAGTGAATTGACATTGAACTTGCAATCACAAACAAGAATGGTTATCCTACCTTTTCAGTAAGTGTTTCTCATATATTGTGAGGTCTTCTAAAAATATTGCCGTCTTTTATGCAGTTTCATGTCTCCTGATGTGTTTTCTGAAATTTCAATCAATTATAATTTCAGTGTTAAAAAAATCCAACCGCCCATGTGAACTCATCCACCTGCACCATGGCACACCAATCATCCTACAAATAGAGAAAAAACACAGACAGTTGTTTGGTGGCAGACAAGTTGTCTGTCCTTGTTTGGAATTGTTTGGTGATGTGGTCACATTTTGTCATGTTCAACCTGTGTTTGTAGATGTTTGAGAAGGTTTGGTAAATTTACCATGCTTTCAAAACGGACAATTATCCAGACAGAATGCACATCGTACATGTATCCATAGCAACGCAGCTCACGCATTCATACCATTAGTGGTAAACTCATTCATACTTCCTATATGCCAATAAGTTGTGCATTTAGACTGTGACCCGATGAAGCTTGCCTAATTGGAACCTGTTACCAAAAACGTCAAAGTGACCGTAAATCGCTCCCCTGGAGAGAAGCAGTCCCTATAATAAGTACTTTGACATTTAAGTGGTGTCACCTTTCTGACTGCCCATAGAACTTCTCTGGAGCGACGTGAATGAAGATAACAAATAAAAAATCTGTCTTCATTTTCCAGCTCACGAAAAAAAATGTACTCCTTTCGGTTGTATTCGTAATTGCCACTGTTTTGCTCCAGTTTTTCTTTCAATATTTCCTACATTTCTAGCATTTTGCATGATGCATGAATACAGATTTTACCCTTTCCGAATGTCAAATGCCAATGCCACTTCCCTGTTGCTGTTTTTGTTTATCCGTTTTGTTTTTAAGGCTACCACCTTTTGTTCACTGCATCCAGGGTCATCGTGGCCACAAAAGTCTTGAGAGAGAGCCCCAGAGCTTTACTTATGCCGCACTGTGGTCACTCCCCAGGCCTCAGAGCTACAGGCCCAGCTGATCTCAGCTTGTACTCCTTCTCTCCTCTGTGACTAAGTCTCTTCCATCCAAAGTTAATTTTTAATGACACACTTTGTTATGTAGGTCCATAGGGGGCCCTTAGTGGCTGTGCTTTAATAAAGAGAGTCTCACTGCTCACTCCCTTCTGAGAAGGCTTCATTAAAACTGGCGACAGAAAAAAAAGGTCTTTCAAGTCCCAGATTTGGGCCTGTCTAAACTTTATATTTCTCTGTCCATCTGTCTGTCTACTATTTTATGAGTTTATTTTCGTTTTAACATCTATGGTCATAATAAACAAATAAGATATTGAAGGACAGATGATGTGACCCCCTAAGGGCCACTTCATAACTGTAGTGGAGTGTTTGTTGGAGTGGGTCCATGGGGGGTGGGGTAGACAGACAAGGTACACAGACACCATCAATCTTCATCAATAACACTGCATTGTTGTCTTATGATATCATCAGAGCCACCATCTATATCCTGCAGTGACAACATCAGCCAGAAGGCAATGTTTCTCAAACTGTCCTGTAGAAAGGGTTTGATATACTATGATGAATATAAATATCATATCATATTTGATGGGTAGCTTAAAAGAGCAGTAATTCAGGATATTATATTGCCATGTATTTTTTTCACTTGTTTACAAGACATGAATATGTGGACGGATGTCATGGCTGTGCTGATCCACGTAACCAGATGACCTCCAGTTAAATAGTGTATATATAAATCAAATGATTTCCTGTTTTGAAGAGGTAGGTTTTTGATACTATCAACATTCATGTCATTGTTGGTGTTTGCTGGTCAATGCCGGGTCCAAGTTTGGATGAAACCTGCTACTGTTCAGTAAAAGCCTATAGGCTGGTCTGGAGATTCTGGTCTCGATTTGGTCCAGTTGGTTATTGGTTGGTTTGTTTTTAAGTATCATTGTTTTTGGCTAAGTTGCTAAAACACATACTGCTTATGGCAGAAATATTGTCATCATCATTGAAGAAAAATGCAGGTGTCTTGGACTAAGAGCAGGAGACTTTGAGACAATCACGACCTATGGCCGGAGAGTCGAATAAGAGCCACGCTAAGCCAGCTTGGTTTAAGGCTGCTCCTGGCTAATGTCTGGTAACAGGACAAGGACCTGGACAAAATGGCACACGCAAAACAACGTGAAATCAGAGACTGTTGTGCCCAAGAAACCTGTCTCCACCACAATATATGGAAGCTGTTGAACATGACAGGCAGACCCTGAGCCAGCAGAGTCCAGACTACAGCTGGATGAGGAGACATGGACTCTGTGTTTATAATATTGATGCCTGGTGCTCACACACAGTCAAAGTTGATAGACAGTGTTTCCCAGATGTTGAACTTTTGATATGTAGATGTCAAGCACATTGTTATCAGTTGTTGCGGCTGTTAACAAACATACTGCCACAGATTCGAAAGAATGTTTTTATGGGATATTTCTATATCAAAAACTCGTTCTGTATGTTCTGTAAGATTTGTGGCATGAAGTTGTTTACACATTTTATTTTGTTATGAAACCCTGTGTTGTATAATGACAAATAAATCACCTTGTACCTTGTTAACATACAAATGCATAAAACAATTGCCACCCAGAACAACTTCAGAATGTGTGGTCAGCACTGGTCACAATCAGTAACACCTGACAAAGATGAAAACTTGTCTGATGTTGGTTTGCCAGTTGTGTTCTGGAGTGGGCACTGATAAGTGGGGAAAGAGTTTCTATCTTGCACTCCAGTAAACGTTGAACTGAAGTCTGCTCATGCTGGCAATCACCTCCTTCAAAAGATGTAGATATGTGTGACTGAGGAATTTCTTCAGTCTTTTAACGTTGGTTATGACACAGCGTTTGGGAAAAAAACAAGGTTTTTTTTGTGATTTGAAGGTGAAAAGATGTCCACAAAGAATTGAAAAGTTTGTGGTTGTATTTCATTGGCATTTTTTGATGACTATATTATCAACATGTAACAGATACTTCAAAATTATGTTGACATCCTTCTTGGCAAAAGTGGTTAAATTCTTATATAATTTTCTATTTGGTCTTGTTATTGCTATACAGATTTCGGATTGTGTGCAATGCACAACTCCATGATTACCACTTAAATCATTTTGATGTGTTTGATTCCACCGTCTGTTGTACAAAAAGTTCGAGAGAATCTGAGGACTATGAAGCAGTTGATTCTCTTTGATAGCACATTATGTGAGAAGTCAGTGATTTCAGATGCAGACTAAGTAAACCCTACAGGACCTGCAGAAAACTCATTGTGTGCTGCTATGGAAACAAGTGCCCTTCAGTCTCAGTGAGTATTGGTCAGACGGGGAGAGTCATTGTTGCTGTTTTAAATTAAGTGAATGGGCAAGGCGCCAATTGAAAGTCAAACTCGGCTCAGAATCACAGCCATAGCAACCGGCATGACTGTTTATCTGCTACCACAACGCCCTGCCTGACACCCTTTCACCCCACATTAGTGTAATGTCCCAGTATAGTAAATGTTGTTCGGTCATGTATTCTGCAGATGAAATAAGGTTTACCTCCAGTTGGTTGCTCGCAGTATTAGATACAGGTTGCAGTACCTATTTTAATGACATAGAGCGAAATCTGAAGTTGAGCGGAGCTGCTAGTAATTGCTCTCTATTGCTGTGAAGACTTGTACTTCTGTTCCCTGCCAGAATGAACACCTGGCTCTTGCCTTGTTGAAATAGGGGGGGGGACACTGCAGCTGTGCTTTAGTTGTATTTAACCCAAAAATTAATAAATATCTTCTAAATGCCACAACTGCCTTTAATTGCTGAAATTGATGAGACAGTTTATCGGATGTGTCTCTTTCCTATTCTCCCATCTGTGAAAAGATGTAATTTTCTTTTCCCATACTTCTCCATCGGGAAAATAATTACAGAAGGGAGTGATGAGAAAACTAAATGAATGCTATCAGTAAGCCTGGAGAGAAACTGTCATAATTTCAGAATTGGACAACTGAGTGGTCTAAGTGAACTACAGTGCGTGGGACTAGTTAGTGCTGGTAAGAGGGCAGCAATAAAAGCACGCTGGAGCACATGATTCTTCATTACAACGCAGCCTTTGGTAGCCTCTTATCTCATGTAAATCTCCTGTATGGCCACCAAGGGAATTGCAGTGTAATTAAGGAAACAAAAGAGGTAATTATAGGTGGCAATTACAGCGCCAGGCCATATCTTTCTATGGTTTACAGACATATTGGATAACATTTAGAGGAAAGATACAAAGCTGAGATAGAATACATTTAAACAATGTTCCTTTAACTTGTATCTGCGTTGTGTATATGTACATCTGTGCCAGTAGAAAGTTAAAAATAAAATAAAAAATCTAAATCCTGCTGTCGGTAAAGAGATCACAGAAGGAATTTTGCGCATGGAATCTCTGAAGCTGCTGTACTTCAGAGAGAAAATATCAAACATTGGAATTCAAGCCAACACAAGTAATGACAGATCTTTCCAAACTATGTTTGACGCCATAGCATGAATTCCACAGAAGAACGTTCCTGTGATGTACATCTTTTCGCCTGCCGCACACTCACACACACACACACCCGAGAATGATTTATTTTCGGGTCCACTTTGAGAAAAAGGGAAAGGACTTGAAGAAAAAAGGTAATCTCACTATAATTTCCAAAGCTCTTCAAAGGATCAAGTCCAATGAGCCAGTCTTCTAAGAAGCTTTTAAAAACGGTAACAACATAAAGGCGTTGGCGTCAATTAAGTAAAATAATTGCAATTATTCTCCAAAAGACTTTGATAATTCTTGATCTTCCAGAAGGTCACTCTGCTGGTACTGCTCATTGATTAATATAGGTGAGTATATTGTAGCAGATAAGGTCAGCAGTAGGCAATGATTTAACAGAGCGACATGCGTGTGCACTGCCGCTGCAGCCCTCTGTGTACTCTCCATTTGTTTCATGTGATTTTGCACTCCCTCCCCACAGGAGGAGAGGAGCTGATTGCAGTGTTCACCCTGTCTTCTTCAATAAGCCCGGCACTGTCGGCTCCTCTCTGACTCAAACTCATGTGTGGAGTGACTGTCAACCCGCCAAGGCCCGTACACTCCGGCACACACCACATCAAAACTCCCCGCGCTCCGTCTGCATCACAGCTCCTCCCCAGCTCGCTCTCGGCTCACAGCCGCGTTCTGCGGCTTTGAACTTGAATTCAGCTCACCTCCAGTCTCTACCCCACAGTCCCTTTCCATTTCCCCATCCCCGCTCTCTCCTCCCAATCTCATAACCCTACCCCCACCCACCCCCTTCCCTCCAGCTCCACTCGGGGCTACATGATAACACACTTTGGAGGGAACCGCTTTCCCCCAGAGCAGCCCAAACTGTGAGCATATTCACTCCATCATAACAGCGCTGTAGCAAAACTGCTGTCACGCCGAGTTTGCCATGCTAATGTGGCTCGAGGCGCCACTACCCTTCCCTTAAAGTGCTGCGATGGAGGTGTGTGGAGTGTTTTGTGGGTGCTGGAGGCAAGGGGGGGGGTTAGATAGCACAATGCATTCTTTCTGTGTCGAGGCAGTGGATGTATGGAGGATCGGGTAGAGGAGAGGAGGAAGCTAGTCCCTCTCATAGCTGACAGCAGTTTAATTCCAACAAGGTAAACACTGCTCAATGAATGGCAAAGTGTGAAAACAGTAGAGCTAGCGCCACCTATTCTCCCCCCACTCCCCCACCTCCCCTATGAGAGGGGTGAGAGAGGAGGCTTCAAAGGGCTCGATTGACACCTGGCAATGCTTTGAACCATGTCCTTGGGCTGTCATACGGAACGACAGACACTCCCTTTAATCACCCACTTACAAACATCATGTATCGAGACAGATGTACCCAGATAGTACTGACATCTCAACGTTGCCTCACTCTTATTCGAACGCACATGTATGCGCGCGCACACACACACACACACACACACACACACACACAGACAAACACAAACACACACACACACACACACACACACACACACACAGCTGCAGAAACAGCAAGGGACTGATGGGAGTAACAAGGATCCTCCAAATGAGCAATAACTTCCTACCGGCAACATGTTGCAGTCGTCGGCAAAATCATTGCGACACCAAGGAGGGCAATCAGCCAATTACTATTACCCTGTTTTTCCAAGTTACAGGCTCCCATTTATTCAAAGAGCACATGTGGGGCGCATGAAACCGATTCCTCCTGCGTGTGTTTGCTTCACCTTTGATGTTTCATACAGCTAAAAACGGCCCTGTATGTGTCAAATGGATGGCAGCTGCTTTGTTTCTCTTGTATGGAGCTCAGCGAAGGTAACAGAATCTGCCTAGCAGCACCTGTGAAGCTCACTGGTTAACATGTAATATCGTGTGTGCTTGACTTTTCCTTTTCCTTGCTGTAACTCTCTGGAGTCTCCACGATGATGACAGGATCACAGATATCAATCCAGGTTCATGTTTTTGTTTTGTTTTTCTCATCTTGTTTACCGGAATCTTTTGACTTATTGTAACCCAAACCATGATCTTCTGATAAAGCTGATCGAGTTTTGGGAGGGCTAAACCTTTCATACTGTGATCATTTCACAATGCTAACTACAGCCCTCTTCTGCCTTATCGCCACGACAAAGACTCACCTCTACGCCACCTCTGTTTGTTCATATTGAACCAAGCGGCGCCGGCATGAAGCCTCTCCAGTGTATAATTTCTTACAGCATGCTGAGTTGTGGAACCAAAAGAGGCTCAGCAGTACGAATCATAATGTTGAGATTATTGTGCTTCCTTAACGTGTCTCCACCTGGTTTCAACCTGTGAATCTAAACATGTATCCACAGACTGTTTATAATCATATGGATGTCGTTATAATGTGTTGTGATTGAGATCCTGACCCACCATGCATCGTGGAAATCGACAAAGAGAAGTTTTGCTCCAAATTACATCACATAATCAGTAAATAGCGGACCCTGTCTGGCTCTCACCGGTGGAAGTGGATGCTGTTTTCAAGGAGGAAGTCCCATGAAGTCTTGGTTTATAAAAGATTCCAGAGACGGTAACAACAGCACAATAGTGGAAGGCGACTAAGACAACGTTTTTTTGCTTGAAATCGCCTCACATAACTGCTGGCAGTCAACTGTGGGACCCGTCCGGCTGTGAACCGTGGACAGATCCTGTTTTTTTGGCGGGAAATGGGCTGAAGAGTCGGTAGGACAGACAGGATGACAGCCACTTTTCCATGTTTCATTTCAGTATTTTTTTCCTCACATAAGAAGCTGCAGACACGATCTGCTAGCACGGTACTGTTGTTTGGTCTTGTAACTATGCTTTGTGGGTTGCAGTGTAAGACAGTTATCTTTTATTTGATGAGTGAAGGGTCTGTTCCGTTGTCGTCTCGAAACTGTTCCCCCATCCATCCTCTGTAACTTTCACACAGGTGGCGAGGTGGAATATCAGTGCAGGATTCCCGCCTTGAAAAGTCAGTGTGAATGGGACGATTGTGGTGATGAAGGTCCGGTAGGCCTGTCACTGGTATTCTCCATCCATGTTGTTTTAGGAGTCATTTGTAATCAACCTTTTCAGTCGTGGGAGTCTCACCCACCTCTCCCCGAACTTCTTTCACAAAGCCTGTAATTTGACAAAGTAATTGACCTTCTCCCCCTGTGTTTATGTCTCATTCGCCCTTTTGCTACTCAGGCCACTCACAGACATTTGTCCCCTGCCATCGCCACTCTCTGTGTCCTTGGTTAATGTCAAAACATTTTAATCAAGTTTTCCTCTCTCTCCGAAGCCACACCCAAACCAATCACATCATTTGATTTCAATCAGGAGAGGCTAATTATTAATCAAGAAAGGGGAGTGGAGAACATTGCAGTAGCTGAAGATCCGGATGGATGTGACGCGGGGCCCGGATCTTTGATGAGCTCTCTGGAAGGACCCACTGGGCGGCTGGCTCTGATCGAAACTGGAGTCGGGTCGCATAAATGTGACAGTGAGGCGACAGCTGACGGCAGCAGAACAAGGAGCAGTTTTGAAGTTTCGACAGCGACAAGATGATTATGGTCAAATTTGACTGGCTGCAGTGAAAATTGTACGCTTTCAGTCAGCTGATCGATTGGGATGAACTCTAAATCAATATAGAAAGTATGAAGAGCTTACAAAACGGCGCAATGTCTTTCAGATGACCACACCGTTCTCCCTGCTCAACAACAGCATGCAGGACACTAAGAAGCCTCTACCAATGTTCAGTTTCATCTGCTCACCCACATCAACTTTTCTGCATCGCCACTCGCCTACTAAAACTTTTAAGCCCAAACCAGTGTTTATGCCACTAGTCTTTTGATGTAATTTTAATCTTCAGTTGTTCTCCTCCAGGTGAACTCTAGATCTAAGTCTAATGCAACAGTATTGACACCGTGTTCTTACATTTTGCATTGTGTCCTTTCTCCGTCTGCATCCTGATACGATGAGCTCCCAACTTCCCATCTGCTGTCTGTGTGTTTGCGTGATACACAAGTCAAACCAGAAGCAGGTCAGGAGTGAAATCAACCATCAGGTTGTTGGTGTGATGGAAAATAGACGATTGTTAATTCATGTCGCTGATGAATAAGTGATTGGCTCCAGCGTTGGGGGCCAGGCTTAAAGGCACGGGGCATATGGGGAATGAGGAGGGGCACAGATGCTCCTCGGGGCCAGAGGGCTGATAGGCAAACTTAAGAGGGACACGGAGAGGGGAGAGGAGACGCTGGGGTAAGTATGAGAGAGGAAGATAAAATGTGAGGCAAAGGCAAAGAGAAAAGAGAGACATGCTCACCCTGCCTCAAAAGTCAACTCTGGTCCCACTGTGCAGAACTAACCCCCCTAACTCAGCCCCCGAAACCCAGCGTCTGAAGTGCCAGTTCACCGCAGGCGCCCGAGGAAGACGCTGCTTCAAGTAGTCTGCCTCCGAGCATCGGGCCCTGTCCTACTCTGACCTCAAACAAAAGTAAACAGCTCAAAGTGGAAAACGTCTGTACCCCTGCTTGTGACAAGACAGACTGGTCTCCTGGGAGTGTCGCGAAAAAGAAATACAATAAAAAAGTGCTTTGAAAATACAGACAAGAACATTTCCATCATCTACTCCTCATATTAATGTTCATAAAATATTAATGTTGATAATCACACACATGCAGCAGACATGCACACACTCACTCACGCTCACACACACACACACACACACACACACACACAGATGTACACATTCTGCAGAGCTGCCCCTGGAGCACTGAGAGGATCTCAGCTCCATCTACTGGAGGCTTTGCGAATAAGCTGCTCCACTGTGGCTGAGGGGAAATAAACACTCAGTTCCCCTAAAATCATTTTCTCCACCGTCTTTGCCAAGCCTCCGCTCCATTTGCACCTCGATCAAGCCAAGAAACTAATCTGACATGATTGGTTACAGTTTGCCAGTGCAGCAGTATGATATATTTTATCATCCATAAAGACCTTCTTTCATAACAAGGAGGAGGACAATAGTTTCACATTAGATGTGATCCAAAATTTGATATCAGGCATTTTTTCATGGTGATGCTTGTTATCAGAGATGATTGAATGAATCAAAATCCAACTCAAAAATGAATCAGACTTTTTATATAAAGGAGTAGTAAACTTGTACCTTGTCTTTAGTTTCTCTCTGGGGGAAATATCTGCCTCTTCTAAATGCACCGCTATTTTCATCAGCTGGTCTTCCACTGTGTCTGTCTGCTCTTTGGTGCCGAACCGAGTGTGCAGGTGTTTTTTTAGAGCTTTTTCTCTGGAAACAGCTGCCTACAACCAAAAAATTACACTCTGGGAGCATTGAAAGAGAAGCAAAACAGTGGATTTGTGAGCTGGACAGCTGAGTTTTTGACTTTCTAAGACTATCTTTTTCAACATTGATGTATCATTCACTTCTTTTTCTACAATTAATTTTCAAGAGGCAATAAAATCAGTACTTAATGCCATTTTTAGTGTCCTTAATCCTCCAGATTATGTGTCGGGGTATGGTTAAAGGTGCATTTAAGCGATTTCGGATTGCGCCTCCATATTCCGATATGTAGTAAAACTATTATAGACATTCTACATTTCTTGTCATACAACTTGATGACATCTTTCGTTAGTGCCTCCTTGTCTGGTAACTGTAGAACCATTATCAAACCAGAACATCTGGGTTCTTTTCCAGAAGGAAGAAAACCTAATTCAAAGACCCATTGAGTTTTGTTGTAATGTTATTAACAACTACTGGTTGAATGTCACAGACAGATGGCCTCAGTATGGGTAAAACCATGCTTCAGTGGTAGATTTTTATGTTAGCTCAACAGAAATCCTTGTTTCAACTTTGTTAATTTTCAACATATGCACAAGTTAATGCACATTTGTTCACACAGTGAGAGGTTGAATTGCCTGAAAAAGCTAATGAAATGGAGGCTAGGACAGATATGACGAGATGACTTTGGTTCTCTATACCTATGTCCTTTATACTGTGCACCATAAATGTGCAACTCTGCCTTTGTAAGAAAAAAAAAACATTTAAAACGGAGCAAAAATTCCGCATTTAGATATCTACGTATTGTGTTGCAAAACATTTAGCAGATGTTAAGTAACCTGACCAGCTAGCCCCGGCTTGTCTTGGTCCAAGTATCCTCTGCTAGCAGTGTGACCACCAACACTTCTCTAGTGCTTCAAACTCACAGTCTGGACTGTCTGGACTAGCTGCATGGCTAACTCAGCTCACTCAGCTAACTAGCTTCCAGCAGCTACTGTTGGCAGCACTTGGCAGTTACTCTGTTGTGCCGAATTCAACAGGTGAACAGTCCCTACATACTGCACCTTTAAGATAACCCTGAAGAGGTGGGAACTGATTTTTCTGTCCCCTTCCTTTAAAAAGTTCCCATACGACAATGAACAATTCCCCTGCTGGAAAAACCAGCAGAGACCAGCACCACAGCATGCTGTATATGTTGTGTATATGTTGTATTCTGGTGCTCGTCTATGCTGTTTTTACCCAGCAGGGTCATTTCAGAGGCAAAGTAGCACTTGCCTCGACAAGTAAGATGAATCTGACGATAACATCGACATAGTGCCCCTTTAACATGAATGAACAAGAGCAAATATAAGTCCTAGTGTTATAGAGCTAGCACAGTCTTTGAGAACAGGTTAAAAGAGATCTTTAGCTGGCATCTGAGGTCATCTATAGTAATTACTGGCCTGTAGGAGGTTAATGTCGTAAATGCACGTCAGACAGAACCAGGATACAGAGCTACAGTCACTGAGGGGAGGCTCGAAGCCGGTATCTCAATTATTTTGACAACACTATGTAGATGTTGCACCATTCCTAGTTAGATTCTGCTGGCAGCGTGCTTTTCCTATTCTTATCACCGCCGGCAGCAGAACAGCAGAATAATAAAATCTATTGTGTAGCTACTTGTAAAAATGCCCCCTCCCAACGGCAGAAGCTCGTGGGCCATTTATTCAGATTAAGTTTTTAGTTGATGTGGAAAAATATTGCATGACACTGAACATTTCAATGCAGTGGCTTCAGATAACATTCACGGAATATTTACACAGGTAAAGTGGGGACGAGATAACTGTCGCTCTGAATCAGCATATAGCAGTCTGTATATGTGTGCATGCGTTAAGGCTCACCCATCATCCTACAATTACAGACAAATACATCACTGCGTTATCAATGGAAACAGCTGCTCAAGGACTGATTGTAAAATGGTAATAAGCTGCAAGGACCTGCAGAGAACAGTGACAAGACAAATCCTCCTCCTAGGAGCATCTTTTTAGAAACCACAGCGTGGTCCCTCGCGGTCACTATCTCCGCCCGGATCAGAAAATGAATTGCTGCTGCACAACGTGCGAAGCAGCACACTGGTCTTCTTTATTCTACATGATGTATAGAGCAGCAGCACGACGTCTAATAGTGTTGTTCATGCCAGCGTTTTGTTTTTGTCGGGGAAGTTCGTTAATTTGTGCACACATGAGAGTAAATCTGTTTCTTTTCTGGCATGAGGAGAACATGATGTACTCATGGAGCAGATATTTCCTTGATAACACACTCACTCTCTCTCTCTCACACACACACACACACACACACACACACACACACACACACACACACACACACACAGTTAGAGGGAGGAAGTGAAGGGCTAATGGCTTCTCCAAGGATGGGATCCAACCTAATTTGCGCCATGCAAATTCCCTATGGTGATTGCACCTTCAACACTTCCATAATCACGTTCACTGTGAATCTGTGACATTGTGGGGAAAAAATGTACATTACATGTGCACATGTTGCTCTCAGGGACATATAGGGACTGCTGTATGAAAGCAAAGAAAGAGAGGGAAATAACCAAAAATAAGGGAGAGATGTGATTCAATGTTATTAATGTCTTTGATAGCCCAATGTGACATTCTGTACCAGGCAGCGAAAAAGCCCAAATTATTCTTTTCGTCTTTTATTCACTACCTGCGGGACATCCTGACTTCCCCTCTTACTGCTTTGCTCCTCATCAAGCTCCGTCTCCCTCCTCTCTCCCTGGCTGCTCCCCTCTTGCATTCTCCTCAGTCTTTCATTTCCCGTCTTATGATCCCCATGTGTGATATCTCACTAAGCTCATGCATTCATGAGTGATGACTTATTTACATAAAGCATATAGTGCAGTGCTGGGGGTGGGGTGAAGTGCAGCCTGAAGAGCATAAGCATGTGTGTTTTTTTCATGATTATGATTACCGGTAATTATGTACTGATGGAAGTGATGTTTCATTTGAGAAATTAATTATGTAAATGCATTTACATAATCTGTAGTATTAGCAGGAATCTATGGCTTGGTACATATTTTTGTGCTCATATAGGGTTCTATATAGAACAATTCAAAGGTTAAAATATTACCCCAAACCTGTTATTGCCTGATTGCCTTGGTTGGCCCCCCATATGATATGAAGCTAAATTAAACAACCCAGTAAGTCAAGTTATTTGCTTTAACTTATCATTCTAAACTAAATACTGCTTGCACACTTGCAATGGCTGTAGGAAAATGACACCATCCACGCACAGATTGGTTCCCCGGGAGCTTGGCTTTCACTATGCTGTTTTGTTTGCCACCAGGATGGATTTGTCCCAGAAAACAAAAGTAAAAATTGCAACACAAAGGACGTGAGCCTGCAGTTCTGCAACCTAAACAGAAAGAGCCATTGTTTTCCCTGGTCGCTATCCCCAGGTAACACTGGAGCAAATGGAACAAGGATGACACACATCCACTAAGGCCCAACAGTCTCCTTTAGTTCAATAAAGCCCAATCCAATATCAAATTTGACAGCTCTGTATCACTATAAATTTTAAACCGTCCATAACTGTTCAACTATGATTTAAGGTCATATATTGACCGATCTGTATCGTCAGACCCTGGATCATTGCTCTCTTCTGTTTTAGTATCTCCTTTATCTGTGCTTCTGTAAAATGTTATGCCTTTTCATTTTGATGGGGTTTTTTTTTATTTTATTGCTAATTATCTTGTGTGGCCTTTCCTCTTCCAGGATTGAGCCATATAAAATATAGTGATTTGATTTGGTTTGATTTACGCTCACCCGATTGAGGATCTGCGTCAAATTGTATTCACTCATGGCCACTGGCCACTTAAATTCACTTGATCTTTTTACCAAGGTCCAGGCTTTATTCCCTGAGAAATTAAAGAAAATTAGGGAAGAGCAGTATATCCCACAATGGTTAAGAAAATTAGAAAAATAAATAATTTGGATCCGTCCCTTCATCTGGATTTGCAACAAAAGTTAATAAAAGTTAAAAGTTCCATTCTGAGCTGAGACCAATTCTCCATCCGAATCCGTGGAAATCTGTCTGGTAGTTTTTGTGCAATCCTGCTGACAAGTCTACAAACCAACCAACCAACAAACAATCAAATGGACACAGGTTGAAATCTAACTTCTTTGGTGAAAGGAATAAGAACTCCATTGACGAACGACACGCAGAGGGCCTAGAGGGACTGAGCTAGAAACTGAAACCAAAACAAGAGTGAACTGACTTGATGTAGAGTTTTCTGGTGTTTTTTTGGTCTGTTCTCTCGTTGATATGTGTTCGCCCAGCGGAACAGAACCTGCATTCTTTGTACTAGATCGGTAAGTAACATAACCTACCGGCTTACTAATACAACTGGGTGTTTTATTCCACACATTCATAGCACTGAGATCAGTGTTTCAGAAGGTCAGATTTGTTTTTGCTTTGGACAGTAGCTAGGTTGCTAGCAGCAGCCATGTTGCTAACACAGTCTTTGTAACAGGGCGGCCAACAGCAATACAACAGGGAAATGCTGTAACTACAGGTAATAGTTTAGATAAAATAACCAAAAACATTTTTTTAAATTTTATAACATTCAGTAAGCCCTTGGTCACTACCAACTTATTGTAAATTGAATAAAAAGAGAGAATTGTTTTCAAATGAACTGTATTGATCATGAGAAAGGGGTTCACATCAACACAGGGGTTGTTGTTATTACATTACATTGGGGTGATTGGTTAAAATGTATTGTACATTCTATATCTTATTTAACTGATTACACATTAAGCTTGTTAATGGTATCTGTGCAAGCTAAATTAGTCAGAAGATGAAGGTTTAAAATGTGTTTTGTAACCTCAATAAGTAACAAATTGTAAATGTGCTTTTAATTAAACTGGTTAATTGAGTTATCTATAAACATTATCTGGCCATGATTATAAAGTTGTAACTGATGTTTATAAACCTTTACAGTGGCTTAATAGGTGGCTTATAACATTGTATTGTTTGCTAACACTGAGAAGGTTTAAACAGTAAATGTACCGTTTATTAGGCATGTTTATGGTACAGTGTTACCATATGTTTTGTTAAATCGTTATTATTTGTTATTTCCAATATTTTAAAAAACACATTTCTTGTTTGTACTGTATTGCACACGCTCCAGTTTGTTTTATATTCAGACATATCAGATTCTCATAGATTAGTTGGGTGGTTTTTTTTGTCAAGTGCAGAAAAGAAATATTGGACTGTGTTTACCTATCATAATCTTGCGCCACTGATAATGTCATTATCCCACTCTGAGTTAACACTTTGAAGTGACAAACAGCTTCTTAGGAAATATCTCATCTTGGACCAAAGAAGCTTTACCACTGCACACCATGCTATTGATGTGATAGATACAGATCTCCTAGGTATTTTTCCACCTACTGGAAAAATGTATCAAGAGGAAACACTCAGTATTTCATATCGTTTTGTACCGTGACAGCAGTGTGAATTTTGTTAACCATGTGGTCAGTTTTACACATTATGCAGAAACATTAACATTTCCCAATGAACTTGGAATAATGTATTGCTTTGGTGGCCATCAGTTTTATTTCAGTAAATGAACAGGATATGAACATTACATTATGTAATAGAGGTCTTTTTAAAACCTTGTTCTTGTGTTTTCATTCAAGCAGATGCAGTTCGCTAGGTCTCATGGAATTTTCCAGAGATATCTGAATTACCATTTTTCTGAGCAATTCTCACCCGTTTTGGCAAAAAACTACAAGTTCACTCTTGACATTGGGAACAGCAGCTGAGAAAACACCTTTGGGGTGTTTGCTAAAGCCAACTTACCATTCTGTTTGTTTCTGTAATTCAGGATTATTTGGGGGAAATTCTGTTTCACAAAGTTGGTTTAAACAGCCTGACCGACATTACCATGAAAATGTATCTGGCCAGGTCTTGCCAAGGTTAGTTTCAAGCTTTAGCTTCACCAAGTGCCACAATCAGTCTACCAGACTGAAACCCAGTGCTTCTCCAAACTTCCTCCCAGCAGGTTCTGCTTTACTGCTGTTCTGCAAACACAATCAAGCTTCAAATGTCAAATTTATCACATTTTAACACATGGATGGCACTTGAAATCTGAACTCATATATTTTTTGGTTCCAGTCAACCTACATGTTTTAAAATGTACTGTAAGTACAATAAAGCAAATAATCAACTTTAACCCATGCTGGTAACTTACAGTAAGAAACATCTTTATTTGCTCTCATTTTGAACGTCACTTAAAATGACGTTATCCATCTGCTTTAGTAGTTCAGGAGAACACTGCAACGTTGTTTTGCCTTGTAGCTCCATAAATGTTTTGTGGACTACAGAACCTCAGCTAACTTTCAATTGGCACAAGTGTGAGTAGATGAGTAGAATCTTAATTTTTGTGTGAATTTGCCCTTTAAAGTATAACTTTTCCTTGAGACATGCCTCAGAAAGTCCTCTGCATGGGCAGACAGGGTTCAGATTTAATGAGGAAGTGTGTTTACAGCTCATGCTTTGTGATCTCCCTGTTCTCCATTTATTTATGTGTTAAAATAACATCAGCCTAACATTAACAAATGCATTTAGTCCTGTCTATTGTGCAGATGGTCATTCATGGGCAAATAGTTTCACAACAGAGAAGATAAATACTGAGGTTCGTAACAATGGAGTCTGATGTGCGTAAATGTCAGATCTCTGTTGTTAACAAGCGATCGATGAAGGCAGATATCTGAGGCATTGGGTCTCGTCACTCGTGAGTCTAATTCAATAATATTCACAGTGACTTCTTGAGCAATTGCTATTGATGGCTACTGATTGCCTGACACAGAGCTTGCAGATCTGCAGATTTGTTGCTTTTGTACAGCATCAATAACACTGTTAGTGTTCAGCAATTGTATTTAATTGTATTTCATGGCAGCATTTTTCAACACAATTGACTGTATTTGAATGTGGAAGTCATAGTGTGTGCGTGTGTGTGTGTGTGTGTGTGTGTGTGTGTCAGGCTTCCTCAATGCAGTAGATTCTGAAACTTCTACACCTCTATTCACACTCTTTTTAAGATTTTATTGAGTAAAAACTCAAATAACTCAAAGACTGCACAAGGCAATGGCCTTAGAAGGGATATTTGATAACTAATACTAATACGGCAAGGCAGTGTACACCCAATTTCTCACTCTCAGGGGTTCACAGCCGAATCTACCGCCGAGCAATTGACCTTGAGCCTGTTCCGCACACAACCGTCCCTCATAAAAACAACAGCAGGTTGGAACTAAAATAACCTTCAGGCAAAGGGGACGTGAATTTGCAACTTAAATATTAACAAATTAAAATATAAATAAGATAACAGTTGCAGTGAAAATTACATAAATGTTACATGTTTTAATACAATAATTATACAATTATTACAAATTATGATCATTTTGATTTTTACAATAAATTTTTCATCTGTCATTTAAGATCCCATTGTGCTGCAGCAGAAACTCAAGTCATCATCAGAGAAGCTGCAGGTCATTCTGTCTTGACATTTCAGGATAAAAGGATAAAAGTACAGATTTTGTTTCACAAAGAAAAATCCAAATAATGAATGATATGTTGCTGCATAAAAAGCAGCCTATTCATAAGCAGAGACAACTCTCATGTCATGTAGCCAACAGCACAGGTGTTTGTTCGTTTTCCATCCGCCCTGGCCTTCCCCTGCAGGGTCACTTAACGCCACACCGGCAGCAAGGTCCTATTTGACAGGTGCATTACCCAGAAATCCCCTCTCACCTTGTTTTGTGACTCCGTGTCCCTTCTATGATGTGCATGTTGAGGCAAAAATATGTATGTGTCGCAGAGCTCACAGCTGCGTGGGTGGCCCTCGGCCCTTTAGCGCTGTCACTTCTGCAACTAACAACAATCACTCTCGTCACTTACCATAATTAGAGAGGGGACAAGATGTCATGTCACTGTGCACACAGTGTAGACTCTCTGCTGTCTGCGGCGTCAACAAGCTGTGGCCACAAATTCACAGGTCTCACACATGGAACCTTATATTCTGTTCCATCTGCTGGAAAAAAAGGTCGAAATAAGACAACTAATTTCAAATTACAATGTTAGTCACTTGAGAACAAAGGTCAATTTCGATATATAAAAACTGTTATGACATTGCTGTTATTTATCCTGATCTTTTAATTGTCTACAAAACAATTATCCCTCATATCAACTCACATAATGCTTGTGTGCATTACTGTGGCAGAGGAATCTGTGAAGGACTTAGTGTTTTTGCTCTCATGGCCATGTCCTTGGTAGAAAACTGCATTAAACACACTACTCACACCTTTGGGCCTTTGAAGACTGATTCTGAAAAGACATATTCAGTGTAAAAATCTAGATACAATTAAATGATTTTTCCTGGGATGAACATTGAGACCATAATTCAGCAAACTCTTTATGTGTCTTGATGAACATGATGATTCATTTTGCTCCAGGACCATCATTTCAACATATGAAAACGCAGGAGACTTGGGTTTGGACTAGTTATTGTTGTTCTCTCATTATTGAGTTCATTCATTTTCTGTTTGTCTTCAGTTTTCTGTTGCTGTCTGGTTTCGGCTTTAAAAAAAAAGATGATTTGGATTCAAATATACCGTTTCACAACATTTAACACATCTGAGATGACAACTTCTTCATGTGTGTGTTTTTCCAGTCTTCTTCCCCAAGACACTGTGACATTTCAACATTAATGATGGAGTTTTTGGTTGGAGGCTCATCAAACTTCACAGATGGGTGGGGTTCTTCTGGGGAAATTTGGGCCGATTAAATTTATACGTCAGGGAGAGTCAAAGACTACTCCGCTATTTAACTTTGTCAGATGCAATTTAGATCTTTCTGAAGGTTTAAAACCAGTGCAGCAGGACCAGAGATAACGTCTATTATCCTCTATCACTGACAATGTTCAGTCTGTTAAGTGACGATTTTACCAGATGATGCACAAACACAAAATACAACACAAAAAAATGCTATATACAACATTTTCCACATATGCGGTAGTCCTCCCCAAGACAGACATGTATCTGTACAATAATAAAAGGTGGGGTGCCCTTTTAATCTCAACAGAGAGAATCTGTACCAGGTTTACCTTGTAACTACTTAACATATGCAGTCCCTGCCTGCACCTGGTCACGTCGTCATCGCATCGATGGTGGCTCCACGTGTTCGGAAAAAGTTCTCTAAGCTAACGAAACAGACCCTGGGGTGTTTTGAAACGCCGACACATAATTTCAAGATCCAATCGGACAACATGTCATGATGTAACCTCTCGGCTGTCATTTCCTCTCTGGCACACGTTGCAGCGTGTGACCTTAAAACTTCCATCAGGTGCAGCCTGACCCATGTGGTTAGACAGTTGGTGGGGTTGACAGTAACTGGGACCTTCGCCATAACGATGTCTGCCCTGCGATACTTTCTGTCTTACCTGTACCCCCCCCCCGTCACTGGATGGTTTGATGAGAATGGTAACGAATTATTTGAACATCCATTAGATAATAAAGAGGTTTGTTTTGGCGTTTCCTTTAAATTGTCATTGTCTGTATATAAAGTAGTTTCAGTTTTTCTGTTCCGTTGTGTTTTTAATGTCCTTGAGTATTGCCACAAAACATATACATAAAAGCCTTGGGAAACAAAAAAAATAATTAAAAAAATGAAACATGACAGAAAGCAACAGCAACAAATGAATATTTGCCTGGTGTTTAGAATGCAACACATCTCGGAACAGGTCAGGCTCGGCCAGATGCTCATGAATACAGTTGTAACTTAGAGCCCTGTGCGGGAAGTTATGTGTGGGGAAGTTTTGGAAAGCTCAAGGTCACTTCCTGTTTACTTGCACTTGGCCACACACTTGCTGTCAAGCCACCGACTACCTCGCTGACCCCCCGTTCTAGCTGTGGCGTATCAACATGACAGTTACAGTATTTCGCTTTATATTCCTTTGAATCATCATTTCTGTTTCCGACCCTCATTAAAACTGAGGGGGCTGTTTTGGTGAACTTAAATACTTATTCTCCTTGGATTGTCATCCACTCAGTAGACAAGGTTATCGCGCAATAAGGGTATTAAATCACCCGATCATTTCACGCTTATAGACTACAAAAAGAGATTCTCACTTTGCCCCCTCAGTCCCACAACAACTGTAATCTGTGAGCTGGTTTGGAAAGGTGTGAGATGGTGAAGTGCACTTTTATCACGGTGGAAATGCATCGCATGAGAATAGGTAGTAAATAGATGCCTCTGTGGTTGTGTAGTAATTAGCGCTGAACTTTCTCCGAAGCCGTAATTAGTCTGCGTCCGTTCTCGTCTGCTTTCCGCCCTCCCCCCTCCATGTTCTCCGTGTTCGGCAGAGAGAGGAAAATACTTGCTAAAAAGGAGGAGAATGAAAAACCAAAAATAACACATCTTCCTGTGATCATTAAAATGAGAAAGTGGAGGAACAGCTGCTTACAACAAAATAAACACATTAACACCAATGCTCCACAGCGTGCAATCACAGAGGCCCGAAGAGACAGCTGCCCGCCTTTAATTACGACGACGACCATCTTCTCTGTTCGGCATCCTCGCAACTTTACAGAATTCTTTGTTTTCATTTAGATCTCTGTGCACCGTGTTCTTTTTTCCCCCTATTTTGCAGCAGTATTATCCGAAGATAAATATAAAACCGTCATCATTATTGAAATAATTCTCACACAATGTATACAGAAGCAGTCTGCTCAGTTGAGCAGTTGAGGCAAGTATGACATTTTTGGAAAAGCACTTGTGTCATTGTGTTTCTTGCCAGAGGTAGATGAGGCGATCGATAGCACTTTCAGAGCCGCTGTTACATTTGAAGCCAAAGAAAGCAGCTGGTTATTTAAACTTGTTGCTTAGCATAAAGGGCTGGAAACAGGAGAAACAACTAATCTGGCTGCGTCCAAACAGAACCCATCGGCACCTCCAAAAACTCACTTATTTACATTTCTTTTTTTTATGTAAAACCGACTGGCTGGGGTCTCATAGTGTGTTGTTTGAGGGACACTTTCTTGGCCTTGTGCAGTGATTTCTTGTCATCGGGGTAACCAGCTGCTGGCAACAGTTTTTCTTATTTAACCGACAAATATAAAAGTGGTATCGATCCTTCCATCAAACTCACTGCAAGCAAACAAAAATGTGCATACCCCAAAACATCAGCCTCAATTTAAGACAAGCTATATAAGTCACATATTTTCCACGTTTTATATCCCATCAGCAAATGCACGCAGTCGCAACATCTTAAACAGCCTCTTCCTCAAACGAACCCATGGGGGTCATTGCCATCTTATCCTTACAACACATTTTTGTTCGGATAGTGCAGGGCTGCGATCATTTAATGATGTTTTTTTTTACGATAGTGAGCCCCCATGTGCAGTTTAGCCCTTTCAAAGAGCGCATTCTCTCTTGTACTCATAGGTTGGCTGAAAAAGCAGATTTTGAAGTTTCAAAGTTTCCCCGGGGTCTAGAGAGAAAGGATTGTGTTTTTTGCACAGCATATTATTCCTAGTGAACATGCAGCCAAACGGCGAACAGAGAGAATGACAAATGAGGAAGAGGCCTGTGTTTTACAGGAATGATGCTTAATTACATACAAAGCTGCCATTTAGGGCCCATTGTCCTGCCTGAATGTTGGCAGACCTCGGCGCAATGTGTTGACGGCGTCCTTCCTTTCTCTTTCTTGATTTGTTTTTCTTCCCCCATTTTGAGGGTTACAGCATACAGCATAACCATTCTGATCCCTTTATAATTTCCCCAGTAATCAGTCTGTTCTTTTTCTTTCTTCTCTTATTTTTTGCGGCGAAGCTTTAATCAGACATCTCATAGCCTCTACCAGCCAGAAATGTGTTATTCCGATAGAAAGACAAAAAGGCATGCAATTACTCCCAGAGGACCTGTCCCTCCCCTCCGCTACAGCTGCAGAAAAGAGGGCACTATTCCAAACACGTCCTCCTTCTCCTCCTTTCTCCTCTCCTTCCTTTCCTTCTGTGTTTTAAAATAACATCACCCAGCCCAAACCAAAATGACAGAAGATGCAATGATGTGTGTGTTTTGTAATGCACACGGGGTCAAAACGCTTAGTAGAACAGTAGGTTACAGCTCCCTCTGTGAAAATGTCACCTTAAGATGAATAATGAGGGTTTATTCTGTAATTGCACATGTCACATGAAAGAAGGTCAACGTTTGAGGTGTAAAATCTAAATATGACTCGGAGAGATCATTTACCTGGCATACAGTTTAATTAGCTGTCAGAGAGAACAAAAGAGACCGAAGCAAAAAGATGCATTTTCATTCTTGTGACATGTCTACGCAATAATAAAGTCATTACTCCTACAACCACCTATAAGGTTATAATAAAGCATGAAAAAAGCCTTTCTAAGGTACCTATATTGGCAGAAGGGAAGTCATGGGATTTTTGCTATTTGATGGTACTGCATTAAATTGCTCTCCCCTAAAACATGTCCTCATTACCTTCAACATCAAATGCAGTTGGGAAACGCAGCAGGGCTTCCAACTGACCCAGACAGTAAAACAACAAAGAAGATAGAAAGCTCCGTGCTTGCAAAATGTAGAGAATTTCAATTGATGTTCACAAAAATAAAAGCACACATCGAGCAGGGAGAAACTGCATTTATAGATTATTACTCTCTGCGCCTGCAAGGGAGCACCGAGCTTAGGAAACGCCTGCTGTTGGTTATTTTGTTGGCACTACGTGCTTTGTGTGAGCTGTTGTTGAGCAGCAGTAAATCGTTGACTTTTTGCGATCATGTGGCTGTACGTCAGACAGATGATAGACAAATTATCTTTATCACTCTGTTTTTCCAGACATCACAAAGTGTTTTTCTTGCCTTTGGCAAGACATGTTTAGAGAGACTGTTGCCAGGGAGTACAGCTAACTTTTTTCAAATAAAAAAACAGAACGTTTTTTTGATTTTCTTCAAAGCAACCATGTTACAGCTTTGACATAACAAGCCCAACTTGATCAGCTAGACCATTTCATTATATATTCAAAAAAGAGAGACTTGCATCATTAGGAGCACTGCATGTGAGTCAGCCAGTCATATTCTGGTTGTATTTGATCAATCAAATGAATTATATTTATATAACCCCAGATTACAGCTGCATTGTCTCAGTTGCTTTACAATCTGGTACAGTAAATGACATCCTCTGTCCATAGACTCTCGATTCGAGTGAGGAAAAAAAAAAAGATAAGAAGAAAACTCAGGGAGAGCCATCAAGGAAGGATCCCTCTCCCAGGACAGACAAACATGCAATAGATGTCACATGTACAGAACAGAACAACAAAATGACAGTTTGCAAATTGCATCGACAGAATTATGTGATACAAATGATTACAAATGATGTAAAGTGTGTGGATTCAGAAGGACGACTGGGCAGGCTGAGGCATCGCCAAGTGGTGCCAGAGTCACGCCATCTCCACTCCACCGTGGTGACCTGGGTGCAGCCCACACAAGGTAATTAGCAAATAAAAGAAAACATTGAAATTAAGAGGCATCAAATTTGACAGAAATCCACATGTAGGATATAGAGAAGAGAGCAATGATGCAGCGGAGCTCAGGGTATGACGATATAGATCCGTCAATATGTGAGGCAGCAGGAGTCAGGAGAGAAAGATGTTCCCAGGGGTCCGTGGTCCAGCAGAAAGGAGCCTGAGTGAAAATAGAGGAGGATGAGGAAGAGGAGAGGAGGGGAAGGAGGAGGAGGAGGAGGAGGAGGAGGAGAAAACGATCAGCAGGGAGGTTATTCCAGAGGAAGGGGGCATGATAGGAGAAAGCCCTGCAGCCAGTTGACTTCTTTTTAACTCTGGGAGCTTTTTTTCCCATCCAATTGGTTGTTAAAGTTTAGCTGGTATTTATTTGAAAGCGATATCAGCTTGGTGATTGTAATGCCATTAATGCAAACTCTTAAATGTAAAAATGCTTTTAAATAATAATGTTTTTTCGAACGTGGGCAAATCAAGAGGAGAACAAAGTGATATATACACATACACATATATGAAAGTGCGTGATGTCACTTACTGACTAGTCATATTGTGGGTAGTGCTACAGGTCTTGAAAAGGAATAAGAATGCTTGGAAAAAAGTCATGATGACGATAAGGACACTTTACCCAGGACACACACACACATACATACACAGTATGTGTATGTGGTATGTGTAAATAAGTAAATATGCAGAAATGGTGGATTTGCCCTTTAACAGCTACAAATATTGTGACATTTGCGTTCCCCAGGCCAAACACAGTAAACTTCAAAGTCCTTGCCGTGACTTCAGAAATAAGGGGTTTGGCCTGCTAATCACAAAATTAAGGGTATGTTCTTTTGAAGTTCCTTTTCAGTCAACCCCAACACACTGCAAAACGTTTAAATTATGAGGTGTTGAAAACACGTCTCTTGGTTTATTCTGTGTGTATCATTTTAAACATGCTGCCCTGAACGCACCCTCAGCGTGCTCTCCCAGCGGTAGATTCGGATTGGACAGACGACTCGCTGAAGAAAATGGGGGACGACTTGGGAGACGAGTGGTGGGCGCACGAGGATAAATCAGGTACCTTGCCAAACTCCGGTGTCTTTCATTTTTAGCGTTTGTGAGACTTGTGGTCCGGGAGCTTTCCGTGCGTCCTGACAGGCTAACTGGTGACGTTTGCTCTCAGCTGACGCTAGAAATGCCGGTTTGTCATCGCTAACTGTAAGCTAACGTTAGCTGCACAGCTACTGTACTCCACAGAGTTGCGTTAGATATTGAAAACCATGTGAGCCGTTAACGTCAGTTGCCATAACAACAAGTGTAACACACAAAGTGCCAGCTGTTTTTTTGTGGAGCACACTCCTGACCTGTTTGGACAGGGGAAGTTACCGTTCGTAGCAAGAGTTGTTCCGAGCAGAAGGCGTGTATACACACGTGTGTGCGTGTGTTAGTAACGTCATGACAACGTGAGGGGTCCTCGTAGAAAGTAATTACAGTA
>CAEMYA010000012.1:2561158-2597769 GCA_903131615.1 Diplodus sargus
TGAACCTCACATTTAGCTCTCTTCTTTTCACAACTTTCTGCATTCATTCTGCTGTGCCCGTTCTCATCTACGTAACATCAACAGAGGAAGTTCCCTGCGGCTATACCTTGCATAGCTTCATGCACTCTGCATACCAATAGAGGGCAGTCATGTCCTGTAAGGATTATTAACCTGATTGCTTTGGACAGCAAAGTGTTGCTGAGTTGCCGAGCAGAATAAGATACAGTGTGTTTTCAGGAGGCATTACAGTGAAACTTTTATATGGAGCTTATTCAGACATAGACATCCCTTCTCTGCCCTATTTCTTTCTCTGTCTCTCACGAAAGCACGCACAAATGGTACACACAAAGATGGTAGGTGCACGTTAGGGAAAAGTGATACAAAAAAATACATGCGTTCAGGTTGTGACAGCATCTCAAGCAATAATTGGCATGGGCCAGACTACACTAAGTTATGTGTATAATGATATTACAGCCTCTGTCAATGTGTACGTTTTACATCAGTGTTTATGATAATAAGACATGATAATGTTCGTACTGTGTGTGGATGAGAGAAGTACCCACAGTACCTATACCTAAAATAAATTATCAATAAACTGTTTGCAAGTGAGCACAAAATTAAATTAACAGATGTTTGAGTAGTGTCTGGCATTATTTTCTTTTCATTAAAAATAATTAAACGGTAACACACTTTTTAAGTTTTGATGTCATGTGTGTTACGTTTAATTTTTGACATGCTTCAGACAAGACCAGGTTGTTTGACTGTGCGTCCCAAAACTTATGATAGATGTCTGCTTTATTGATCTGCACCATGGTGTGCTTGAGTTCCTATGTATGATCGTTTTGACACCGTTACTTGTTAAGTTTTGCCATTTCAATATCTCATATAACAGCATCTATACTGAGCTCCAGCAAGTTGCACGATCCACCTTGCAGAGGAAATCTGAAAGAAAATCTATGCACCTCTTTTTTCCCCCCCTTGTTTGGTCCCCTTACCCCGACTGACATCCCATCCTTACTCACATTTGCATTCGAGAAATGCTTGACAGAGAAGGCGTGCGGCTGACTCAAAATTGACATGGCAGAAAAGGAGAGTTGAAGTCTGATAGATAGAGCATGGGAAAGACTTTGAAGTCTTAAGAATGAACAGGAGATTCATGAGAAGCAGTATGACTTTTATGGGGACATGTCCTGTGGCTAAACACTCTCACACTAATGACAGAGATTCTCATGAGTCCTCTGTCACGCTACGGTTTGCTCCAAACTGTCATCAAATGCCTCATCTGTTTTCCACCTTGGCAGTGGGTGATGTCAGTGTGGTTTATGTTTCTCTACATTCGTCATCATATACCTGCTATGTCGGTTCTCTACCAGCTTCTCCAACCACAGGAGATTATATGGTGTCCCCTGGTACTGCCATCTAGTTTCTTACCCAACCCATCACAACTTTGGCCTTAATATAGAACCTATAGACGTTGCTAAAGCTATTAAACAGCCAGTTGGTGTCTTAGGCCGTTTAATTCTGCCACATTATATAGCTATACAATATAATTGTAAATGTGGTGTTGACCATATCTAGTGCTTGGTCTGTTGACTTAAAACCATGGCTTGAATGTTATGTTTAAGGTTTTATGGTTTATACTATTGTCCAATTTATTTAAAGGAACTGGCTTCACCAACTGCAGATAATAGTCAAGTAAGTTTATTTATAGGGTTCATTAAAAAACACCAAATATTGATCAGAGTACTTTACTCAGAGATGAGAGTATTAAATGTATTATTGCAATCAAATAAAAACATACATTATAAAATACATATTTTTGGCTTATTGATTAAAATTGTATACATTAGTTCATGTTGTGTAACTGTCAGAGGGCTCCCACATATTGCAAAAGTCATTCCTTTGCTGCATGTGAGTTGTTTTAGAAGTTGGATAAAGGACAAAGTTTTTCTCTGTAATAAGGTTTCTATACTGCTCATATTGTTATGCTTACACTCAGTGATGCAAACTCATTTTCTTGTTTCAAAAATGATTTGTGACACATTTCTTTTCTCAATTATAGTTGATAACTGTGTCCCTCTTACCTTTTTAAATATTCCGATGGGGCTTTTCTTCCTGAGTGCAGACAGACCAATTTGAGCAATGGAAGATTTTTTTAAACAAATTGAAAAATATTGTACGTTTGTATTGGACTACCATTTAAGTCACACTCAGACCACTGACCTGTTTTGACTGTGGTGCAGGAATGAAAAAGAAAATGTTTAGAAAGTAAGCAATTCAACACAGCTATAATGCTGCCAGAAACTGTGTATCAGTTGTCTATTCATTAGGGATATTAGGTTTAGCTCGCAGGACATGTGCTGAAAAAAGCAAAGCCGGATTGACCAGCGGTGGCTTGCCAATTACTGCTCTTTAATAGCTGTCAAGTAAATGAGGAGAAGCTTAGGAAATGTGTTATTGGATTTATGCCAAAGTTTAAAGGGAATTGTATATCAGTCTTCAGTTTCAAATGTGTTGCATTAATAATGACACATTTAAATGCATGATTTGTACTCAAAATAGCAAAAGGTTTTATTATGCATTCACCTTAACACCTGAATAACGCCACCAGCACTGGGTGTTCCAAGTTTTATTGTGTCAGAATAACATGAGCTGAGTTTTCCAGTGCATATTTGAAGGAAGTTTTCACCAAAGCAGTTACACACACACTGAGTGTGAGGAATTTTGCAGTGTTAAAGATGGTGGGTGACTCAACTTTTGAATCAAACCAATCAAACGCATTAACCTTTTCTTTCAATTTAAGTCTTATATTTATCCTTTCACTTCATTTGACCATGACCAACTAACAGATAAGAGTTCACCAATAATTCTTGCTGGTCCTTTATGCTGTGCTGTATGCTAGTATTGTCACAATAATGGAATTTCTAACTTTGATGCACTACCTTGAAACATGTAGATAATCAGTACCATGGGGAAAATTGTATTATAAGTGAAAGATATAAATAGGCTTGTTTACTGTGTATTAAGCACAACAGCATCAAAGTTAATTTACTTCTGACTTTAGTCAGAAGATTAGGAAGAGGTGGGCCTATGAGTTCCAACTCGCTGTCAGAAAGAAGAGAGAGTGAGGAAGCACAGCTCGTACAGGTGTATAGATACTGCATAAAATGAGTTTTGAAGCCAAATATTAATAATTGATATTCATCAATATTTTTGACATCACTTCCGTCTGGAGTTGGCCTTGGTCTTTTGGCCTTTTCTCTGATTCCAACTGTTTAACATTAAGATTGGTGAGAAGCCTGCTGGCTATGTTGCCAACTCAACAGTTTTCAAGGTGACACAATAAGAACAACACACCACTTTTAATGAAGAGCAAAAACATTAATTAAACAGAAAATGATATCAAGCACATCACACATTTGGTTGCTATGATGTCTCACTTAGATCTCATACAGGCACTAGAAAACACATGCCAAACATTCAATATACTGTTTTTTAAGTCAGTAAGTTTAGGGACAGACTATTTAGCTGAAGTTTACCAGCCTGTTACAAAGGCTCCTCTAGACAAATACCACAAAGTATTTATTTGATTGTTACAAAATATAACAAACTGGGGTCAGGAAGTGTTTTAGTTATCTAGCCTAGGAATTTTACTGAGAACATAATACTGTATGTTCAGAAGAATATATATATATTTATTTCACCTCATCAAAGGCCACTTACTGTAATGTTTGAGGAATGTGAAGCTGAAGAGGTAGCAGGGGATATAGTAATGCTACTTGTAATCTTACCAACACCTTTGACATGACAGCCATTAGAGAGCACTTGAGTCCTTTGCTCATGTCGGAGATAGTATGGCCCAACAGGCTGTGGCATGCTGTGGGTCATACCGTTTAGAGACTGGATATACGGGCTCCCCAGATGGATGTGGATTTTGTTATCATCTGTGGTGATGATGCTGGGACTTGTGTCAGTGCTGTTGGACTTCTGATGATGCCAGCTGTTCTGGCGCTCCGGAGTCTTGCAGAAAACAGTCTGATCGGCGACCTCTGTTGGCTCTGGAGAACAGGTCCTGACTGTTACGATCTGAATGGGGGAATTGTTGTGGTCAGGGGTCACAGAGCGTGATGAATTTGGACTTAAGGCCCGAGTTATGGGCGTTCCGTTAAGTGGGGAGACAGTGCGATCAGGGCTTGAAGGGGGAGTTTTGGTATTAACCGCAGACAAAGCTGAGTTCTGGAAGATGGTTATTCTCTGTTTAGGCGAGGCGCCGCTTGTTGGAATGACAGCTGTGCTGGTGTAGGATGTAGCTGTGTCTCCAGTGGGGCTGCTAATCTCGAGAGTAGCTGTGTTGAGTATAAGGTGTGGTGTTACTTTTATGTGTAAGGGCTGCCCTGGGCTGTGTGTTAGCATCATCACCTCTCCATTAACCGATTGGTGTGCATCTATGCCATTGGCTGAAAGGCTGCTGAATTGGTTCATGTTATTATTTGCACTGTTCAAGCTGTTTAGGTTGTTGACAAGAGAGCTTCTTCTGTTTACGACTTCTGCGTTATGGTTTGGGTCCTCATATTCTTCATTTAGGTTCTCGCTGTGCTCGCTGTAGTCAGGAGGCAGGCTACCCTCCTCCTCAGTTTGTACCTCCTTGGTGGTCTGATGAAGGTCTGCAAAGTTTTGTCTGCTTGCACCAGATGTAAGATTCTTGATTTGTCTGTAACTGTCTAGCTCACTTCTCAGTTCCTCCGTCTCTTTGGCCAGCTCTCTGTTTCTGGCCTCCTGCTGAGTTAGTTTTCTCTGCAGCACAGAGTGATCCGTCTGAACCCTGCAGATGGACTCCTCAGTTCCCATCAGCTTCTGGAGTTTCTCCTTCAAGGTATCTACCTCTCTGCCCAACAGTCTGGACTTGACCTGCTCCTTCTGAAGACGGCAAAGGAGTTGGTGTTCCTGGTTGACCTCCTGCTTCTCTGCCTGGTCATACCTGGAAAGCTCCCTCTTTGCTAACTCAAGCTCCTCTGTGAGAACCTGGGACCTCTTCTGTTCATCCTTGAACCTCTTTTCCAGGGACTCATAGTCCTCTTCTACCTTCATCAGTTCTCCCTCCAACATCTCCTTGTCCTGTAGCCTCTTTCGCAGCCTATCTAGCTCCTCGGTCAATTCTTTGACTTTGTTGTCCTCTGCCTGGCAGTGATGGATTGGCTTGTTTGGAATAGAGCTGTGTGTGTACTTCTCCTCTTTCTCTTTCCTGTTTTCCAAGACCTGTAACCTTTTCTTCATTATGGTGATTTTGCTCTGCAGCTCATCGTTCCTCTCCTCCTCTTTCTGTAGTCTATCATGGAGCTCATCTTTTTCCTTTGCTATGCCCTTAATCCTTTCCTCTAAATCTGCTTTAGACCTCAGGGCCTGCTGCCTCTCGTCTCTCAGTCTTTCTGTCATTGTTGCCAAATTGCTTTGCTCATTTCTTTTGCCCTCCTTCCTGTTGAGTTTTTCTTCAGCCTGTCGGAGCCTTTCAGCCATGTTCTTTCTTTCCTCCACCAGAGCTACAGTCAGTGACCTGAGCTTGGCCAGGTCCTGTCTAATCACAGTTGCACTCTTTTCCAGTTGGCCCTCAGTGGCCTCCAGCTCTCTCACCCTAACTTTCAGAGTGTCAAGCTCACCAGACAGCATCTTGCTAACCTCTCTCTCTCTCTCCAAGTTACCCTTCAGAATATTGCAGTCCTGCTTGCTCTTACCTAAAGCCTCCTCCATTCTGTCCAGTTCACTTATCCTGCCATTGAGTTTATCCACCTCAACTCTCAAGCTCCGGCAGTGGCTGGTCTCTTGTGCTAGTCTATGGTCCAGGTCTCTGCACTGGTCCCACATGCGTAGCAGCTCCTCATCCTTTCCCTCCATTTCCACAACTCTTCTCCTCAATACCTCAACCTCCGACAGCAGGCTCGGGGCTGTCATGGTGTTCTCGTTTTGGTTGAAGATGGAAACTTGGTTATGGTGCCTCAATTCTAGGTGGAGGGGTTTGAGCTCCTCCTTTTCTGCCCGGGGGTAGGCAGCACTGACCTCCTGCTTGATGTGGTCAGTGATGGCAGTCAGTTCTTTGACATTACGCCTCTCTTCCTCCAGCAGCCTGCTCAGAAATTGTTGCTGTTTTACAATCAGCAGTGCAAAAGCCTTCAGATTCTTCAGCTCGTCCTTTAGAGTTGATTTCTCTCTTTCACATTTTTTCTCCTTTATCTCCTGGTATTTTCTCTCCTTCACGATCAGAAGCTTGAGTCTGTTGAGGAAAACACATGACGTTGCTGTGAAACAGGATGTTGTGGACTGATTTTATTGTGTAACTTTTCCCCCAAAGCCACTTTTTCATGTTTATACGTAACCTCTTGGCCACAACTTTTAAACACCAGTAACAGTTGTGCATTTCAAGTATAAACATTTATTTTCATTTTCAGAAGAATTTGAATCACAATTTCCTCCCTACTCAGATTTCTCAAGAAGCTAGGAATATACTGTCTTTTCTGTTTTGTACATTTGTCTGAATTTGTATGTGTGTGTGCCTGCCTGTAAACCCTAAAACATGAGTATTTGTCCATGTATTCCATGTTGTTTTACTCTTCTCTCCAGGCAGCATGCGTTCAGTATGATGTTTTGAGTATCACGGCAGATGGTCCCTTGGCAGGGAGTGTTTGTTAATTAAGAAGTTCCTCTACCCTTGAGTACCCTCAACGCTGCACCCAATCACCCTCCTTCTGTGCACATCGAAAAGCTACCCCATTTCCAGCTAGGAAAGGCAGGAATTCCCCCCGGTTCCATAAGTAATTACAGACGGGCTACATTTACCAAGTGCTGTCAATCCTCACATTTCCCCAAATGCGTACCAGCAATCTACAAATGCATTTGATAGACACTGTACATTTGTCATGTTATTTAAAGTGTTACAAGTGAGGCACGCTTCAAAATAAATGTTCACCAGTTGATCTCTGCAATTCAGAATAAACTGCCTGCACATGCGTCCATGTTTACAGTTTTGTTCTTCACCTTCATCTTCAGAGAAGCTAATGGTCAGTGTAAAAAATTAAACCGCAAATTGCTAACGTTTTTCTTTAAGAGATCAGCATCTAGAAACGTAACATTTAGAGCATCTGTAGCTTTGCTTTAAGGATACCGATCCCCGACAGCGGCAGCGTGTATGTGTGTGGGTGGATGGGTTAAATTAAGATCAAATTTTCTGCATGGTCTTGAAATGTTTTAATTGGAAATGTATATTGCTGCAATACATACAACCTAACCTCAAGATTGTATTTTATATGGTAAAAACTTGCAAAAAGTTATTTCTAAAAAAATTAGATGCCATGGGTTTCAGTTCAAAAGTTTCCAAGTTAGACTTGAGTTACTGTCTTTAGAGATAGCTTTTTGAAGTGCACACTTTTGTAAAAATTAATTTGTCATTGTAAAACATTTAATCTGTCGAAACTCTGCAGAACTGGCCAATACATACTTTGCCCTTAACCTTATCTTACTGTTAAAAAGCAAGCATTTAAATGACACAGGTTTCTAAATGCACCTTTCACGTCTTTCAAGTTGTTTGACTGTTCCTACCTGTGCTGTGCTGTTGGCCTGTGTCCTTTTAAAATCCTCCGAGAATAAGTTGTCTCTATTCTTTCACCTCTCCCTTTCCCGGAGATCCCAGTGATGTGGACATTCCATCCGGAAAACTAAACATTATGAGAAGTGCTCTGCACACTGAGTCTCACTCGCAGTCAGTGGCGCCCATTACATCATCAGCAAGTCCTTATATGGGACTGTACAGGCTCTACTGCTGTGTGTGTGTGTGTGTGTGTGTGTGTGTGTGTGTGTGTGTGTGTGTGTGTGTGTGTGTGTGTGTGTGTGTGTGTGTGTGTGTGTGTGTGTGTNNNNTGTGTGTGTGTGTGTAGAAAAGTAAAGCCTCAATCACTATTTAAACTAGAAAGGCTAACACTTTCAGTTTGTAGGATTAGATTGACCAAACATGTTAGCTGTGCTACAGAAGTGCTGGGCCTAATATGGTACGTCTTTAGCGCTGTGAGTCATCTGAGCCTGTGAATTGAATTATGTGTGTGTGTGTGTGTGTGTGTGTGTGTGTGTGTGTGTGTGTGTGTGTGTGTGTGTGTGTGTCTCATATGTTTTAGGAAGAGAGAGATGTTTTGTGAGTCGTAGCTGCTTTGCCTTGGGCCCGATAACCTGACTGAGAGATGACATCATCAGTTCATCGGCCCTCAATTACATCCATATGTCCCTCTTTTGCTCTCTCTCTCCTCCCCACGCTGCTTCTCCATCTTTGTCTCCTGCTGTCATTTTGTTCATCACCCTACCTCTGTACTCTTATCTACGAATTGCAATTTTTACCTTTTTTCTGCCATCATCTATTTTCTGCTGTATTCCTGTGTCTGCTTACAGTATCACTCAATTCAAATCTATGTGCTCAGTGGAGCAAGGAGGGACGATAGATTATACTCTAATTATTACACCGCAAAACTTGTCAGTCACAGCAAGAATGACAAAAATACTAATGGAAAAATGTATTATATTTTAGCTGTCTTGATGATAGTACTACTAGTGCTGCAGGAGAAAACAAACTTAAAGGTCTTGCATGTGACACATGTTCCCCTCAGGGAGAACTGTCTAGCACTTTGGCGTCTAGGTCCAGCTCACACCGGGGAAATATACCTCTGGTGGTATGTCTTTCTGTCAAGCAAATCCATCTAGACCCCAATTAAAGGAGAACTATTTCCCCTGTGTCATGTTGTCATCACACAAGAATTTACAGCCTTAAAGACGCACTTTAGCTTCACTTTTTAAATATTTATGTTCTCAAGCATTTTCACACAAGATATGAAAGTCCATGCAGATTGTTCACCTCTTTTTAAAGAAAGCAATAAAAGCTTGCACAACAGTGCAGAACATGTGTGCAGCAGAAAAGACAGACCATATTGACTGCCATGGACTTGCCTATGCCAAATCATTTAGATATATGGCAGAAGCGTTCGACAAGAACACATAATTTATAAATGTGCAAACAGCGTCTCCATGGTTATTGAAACTTTCTGTCAACTCCAGATATAGCAGCTCTGCAGTGATACAACTGCTTTGGTGAATGGTCTCTGAGCATTTTAAATGTATACTTTGTCATCTCTTATCACATCTCCTAAACATGTTTTTTTCATTTTGCTTTTAATATCATTTTGTTAAGCCAACAATTAAGTCAAAACTAGAAAGTAGGTGTTTACAATTTTTTGTAGTAAATTCATTAATAAATGAATAAATTAAATATAATTATTGTATTTATTCATGCCACTAATAACTAAAAACTTAAGATGACAAAGTAAAGAAACATTATTTTGATTGGTGATTGGCGATGGGTATTGGTGATACTGCTTGCAGTGATCAGTGATCAGCCCCAAAATTCCTGGTCGGAGCGTCCATAATTATAATGCAGACAAAGATCCTTTGGGTTATTTTTGATTTAATTCCCATTAGTTTTTGCTGGAAATGAAATGACTGAACAGTCCACAGATCAGCAGTGACACTGCTTTTTTAATGAATGAATATTCTAAAAAAGAATACAATGGAACACAATTCAAACTATTATAGGAAAGAATCCAAGAAAATCTGATGTATGGGTATTCAGAATAAATGGTACTAATTGAAACTGTCTACTACTTACTTTATACTAAGGGGGGCCATGCTACTTGAAACCTCTCTTCACCCAAAGCATTTACAAATTGATGATCAGCTGTGGGCTCTAGTAGTTAGCTGCAGATCAGACGAGGCTGTGGCCTATAAATTAACCTGCAGGATTGTTCAGCTTTGGCCCTAACAACTCTCAAGTAAGATGAGCTTTTTCTCTGTTTTCTCTGACTTTGCAGTCCCTATCCACAAACCAACTCCCAATTCAAAGTTCATGAGGTCCTGTTTCCCTTAGAGGAGGGGTTGGCATTGCATTCTCTGTCCTCAATTACAAGCATGATCCCTCAAAGGCATTTCCAAGAAAACCTTCAAACATTGCCGATTTGTTACATGCCCCTTTTTATATGAGAGTAGCACTCTGTTGTCATGGCCCCTTTTTTCTACCAGGGTGTAATCTAGAGATATTGAGTTTTTTTTTTTTTTTAGCTGCTGCCTTTCACAAATCCATCACTTGTGCTAAGCACGACTGTAAAGGGTCATGGAAAAGGCAAATTGAAAAAAGAAAGAAAAGCAGCTGCTCAGGCAGTCTGCTCTGGCTTTGTTTTCTTTATTTATCAGCACATTTAATAATATTGAAGGAATGACTAAACTGACCTCATATGCTTGGTATAGCTAATAAATGCGCCCAACAGCTTGCAATCAGAACAGCGGTTTTGCCCGAAGTGATGCACTGCCAGACTCCTATGGTAATTTATGCATTTCTTCCTCTGACACATTATTGGCTGAGCAGGCAGATGGTGGATTTGAGTGTGAGGGATGGACAGAACAGCTGTGGGTTTCTGCCACAGTACAGTCGACTTTGTCCTTTTCTTTTGAGCGTAGTCTTCAAAATGTTTTCTCCACCATGTTTAACCAAGTCAGAGAGCTTGTTTCTTTAAGTTTTTCAATGACTGTGACACACACAAAAGGTTAGGCTGGTTGTCTAAGGGTATGGTGTCAAGCATTTTGTACACTGATTGGCTGAACAACATGACTTAACTTTGCCATACTAGGAAAATGATAGCATGCCTGGTACAGCCACACAGCTGTAAACTTTTAGTCTGCATTCCTTTCCTATATCTGTAGCAATAATTGTGTATGATGTTAAATATATTGATGAGAAGACCACATGAGTTTGTGGGTGTAGGGTAGAGCCTATTAAAAGTTTGTGATTCATAACTCAAGTGAACAGATGAGAGCATGAATGTCTTTGGTGTGTTGAACATGTGTGTGAGGTTAATGCTGAGATGCTGCCAGCCCAGTGACAGACCATAGGAAACATACACAGACTTAGAGCATGTTCTGATAGCTGAGGTTGGAACAACCAGATTGCTGCATTGTGATGTGCAGATGTAATCATCCTTTAACACGCAACAGGGGTCGTGCTATGGCATAAAGTAATTATATGCCGTGACTGGAATTTTACCATATAGTTCACAGCTGAAACAGGTCATCTGCTCTGCACATGGCACCTTGTGGAGCCACTTTTTCAGAGAAATGAAAATGAGAGAGGGATGCTGATTTTAAGCCTGTCTGAGAGGCTCTCTTGGCTCAGAGCATACGCTTTGAAAAGAAACAGGGAGGGAGATTGAAAGATAGTTGAAGAGGATTTGGAGTAGGAGTGGAAATTCTTTCAGTTAAATATTTAGGCTACTGCAGAGCGAGATGTAAGAAGGACAGGATGGAGAGGGAGATGAAAGGGACAGGCATATCGCCATGTGCCTCATGTTGTTTACCCTGCGGACAAATGCAAGCATTGACTCAGCTCAAACCTATTTGTGCCGAGCTCAGAAAGCTGAAGTGCAGTTAGAAAAGCAAAGAAGGGGGAGTATAAACTCTTTTTTTAACCGGGTGCTAATAGACACTCAGTATAATACAGGCAAAGAGCATTGCTGTATGCTTGGGTTGTGGATGCTTGATAAGGAGCAGTAATTTATTTAGTTTGAAAACTAGAGCTGCAACTAATTCTTTTCATTAAGATTTAATCTGCTCCCAATTAATCGGAAAGTTTGGTCTGTTAATTGTCAGAAAATGGTGCAGAAATGTCCCTCAGAATTTTCAAAAGGTGCAGAGAGGGTGACGTCCCCTATTTGAACTTTTTGGCTGACCAACAGCGGGTCAAAAATGTTCAATACTCTACCATGTCAGATTAAATAAAGCAGCAAAATGACAAAGCTTAGTTTATTTCTAAAATATACCAAACAGGTGCTTCCTCTTCTGCGCTTTGTCATCTGATCATTCACCATCATTTTGTCAGTCAGCTTTCCTTACTCTCTTCTCTTTATAGGGGAAATGTGATTCCCTATCTGTTGTGCCGACTCTACTCATAGCGTCTGTCGTCTGACTAGTACTGAATTTTTTTTAAAAGCAGAAAGACCCTGGAGGCGGTGTGCAAATAATGTAATCTGTGTGTGCCCGACCACCACATTACACCAGGACTACCAAACACTGTGGCAAGCCCAGTCACCAATGGTGCTTTTCCATAGGCACTATTAGCTGTGCTGACTCAAACCATACAGCGCTGATTTGAGTTTCCATTACCAGTTTAAATGTGCTGAGTTGTTCTTAGCAGCGCCTGAGATTGATTTAGTCCAGAGTGGGGTGCCTAAGTATGCCAGACCCACCTCCTAAGTAACTGCTGATGAAACCCCACAATTTCTGAATTTCTGATTTTGCTGCTTTTCTAATAAAAGCTTTGAAATGACAAATTAACAGGCGACTTTTGTTGTGGAGAATTTACAGTGTAGGGATTAACAGCAGTTAGATTAAGAGCTGCAGACCACATGCTTTTACTGCACCTCTGCAAACAGCTCATCAACAACTGATAAAACACTTCTTTAACCTGCGGTGCTGTATTATAGAAAAAAACTGGGATTTTTTTCTAATGAAGAATTTAGAGAAACTCAAATGTGTTGATCCACCATTTTATGGCCACTCCTTTGACTACTCGATAGGCCAAGAATCAGCCTGCCGCTTTTGAATGTTGTTGACTTACGACAAGTGCATCAGACAGATCTTAAAGCAGGCAGCCCTGTTGTAATGGAGATGAATAAATATTCCTGCCAAGCTGGGCTGATACACTGAGTTAAACCAAGCCAGCATATGTGCATGGAAAAGGGCTGCAAAGAGAAGATGGGGGGGTGCTAAAATGTGAGTAACGTTATGTTTCATGACAAACACCCGTTGATATCTCCAACAGTCCAACCTTAATGCAGAGTCACAGTTTCTTCATGCTGTCAGCCCACACTTCAGCTTGTGTGATAGCTTTAAGTGTGAGGTTTCAGACTCGTGTTCTTGAAAGGAATTCATAAAGGAGGGAAGGCAGGGAGATGAAAATCCTCTGTGTTGAAGCAGTCATAAATGTTTGAGCCACACAGGGTTCACACTGCACCACAGACATGCTGTCTACTCATGTATTAATCATCATTAGGCCAAGATGGACCACAAAGCCTTCATGTGTGCATGTTTCGGTTTTCCACATTGTATTTGAATGGACAGAGTTCTAGTAAAGTTAATCACCCTACTGGCATGACTATTTTTGGTCTTTAATTGCGTGTGTGTGCCTGTGGTGGATCAGTAAAGCGTTTTTCATTTTGGCACACAGACGCAGACAACTAGTCTCCTCCCAAGGCTGCAGGCCCAGTGCGGGTCCAGACTCGACACAGCTAGATTACAGAGTGGACTCGGATGGTACATGAGCCGAGACAACCGAGACTTCAACACAACAGCCCCGCTGTGGGCCTCAAATTGCATAGGAGAACCAGTGACCATCTTCGTGTTCGACCTAGCTATACCCAAAGGCCACATCTAAATGTGTTTTCTATTTGGGAAAAGAATCTTTCTACCCACCAGCAAAGCCTCAACGCATTTACTTAGTTTAGAAAAAGGCTTCATCCTGTGCCGTGTGGTACTGTCGAATCGGCCAGTAGGGTGCCAATTTAGACTGTACATGTAATTGCATGTGAGTGAATGTTTATGTGTTTACAAGGGAGAGTGAACAGAGCCAGGCTGGCCGCAAGGTCTAACCGGGTCCAGGATGTAATGGACTGTGTCTGAGTGGAGTAACTCTTAAGTACAGTCTTGAGGTCACATTCAGTGGGCTGGTAGAAATGCGGCAGCCAGCAGCGCCTTCGCTCTTTCACTCAGCCATGAAGAGCATTACAGGCCAATCTAAGCCTGCACAAGTGTACATCACAGAGCTCCGATCTGGCTTGTTCCAGTGTGCTGAAATACTTTAATCCCTTAGCCTCCTCTACACTCGCTTTAAATCCTCTTCTATTTACATCAGGAGGGATTCTGAAAGGCTTGGATATTTCTACAAGTCTAGCTTCAACACAGGCTTCCAATTTGGTGGGAGCTATAAAATATCAATGTTGTTTTTGCTTAAGCATTCATCTGAACCTCTAGGGTTTAGTGCACAAACCTCTCTCTGTCCTGCTCCAGTAGAGTGGTAAGGCCATTGCTCGTATGGATAAAAGCCCTGTGGCTCCTCTCTTGCTCCTCTAGCCTGTGTAGAGCACCTCTGTGTGAGCAGGACACCTCCAGGAGCTGCTCCAGCATTCTTTGGGATGAGCGCTTCTGGGTCTCCACCATGTGATTGAACTGAGGGGGAAACAATACAGGAGGCTGTGAAGAGGAAGATGACAGTGTGCCTTGACTTATGTAAAAAAAAACAAAAAACATTTGAATTAAAAACAAAATGGTTAAATTCAACCTCTCATCCCCTGGTTTTAATTAAAGATATTGGTCATTAAACTGATCAATAATTAAATGAAATGAAACATATTGTGTTGCGTTCCAGCTAAATTGGCAAGCCCTGCTGTGCGGTTATTTTACTGAAAGAATGTACTGGGTACTTGGGATAACCCACAGACCAAGTCTGAGGGGGAGAAAATCCTTCACTTTACATATTTATAATCGCTGCTAAAAAATAAATTTAGCACATGTAACACCTGTAGTGCAAAATAACAAATTTGTGCAGTGATGCAGTGGTAATCTATGCTCTCGTCAGACAGTAATGGATTCACCTCGTTAAATTTGATTATCTGCTCCATATGGCGTCTAGTTTCTTATTATTGGTTCTTGGTACCTCAGCGATTGCTTTCTTGTACACATCCTGCTGGTGGTACTGCTGGGCCCGCAGGGAGTCTCTCTGTAGTGCACGGAGTGCCTCCTCCGGTGCGTCGAAACCATAGTGGGCCCCCAGTAGAGCTGAATCCATCTTCTCTGATTTCAATACAGCAATTACCTCATCTCTGGCCTTGTGTGACAAACATAGCAGTAGAGCACAGGCTTAAGCTTCCATAGAGCTGCAACAGTTTTTTACGCTTATTTGATTTAATTGTTTAATATTTGTCATTTATTAAATGAACTGCAAACTAAATATTTTGATAATCTAATAGTTTGAGTATTTGCTTTTTTAAGAAAGTCAAAATTCTCCTTAAATGTGAATATTTTCCGGTTTCTTTACTCATTTCCGAAGTGACACTGAATGTGTTTGGGTTCATCTTGGCCTTTCAGAAATACTGATTAACATTTTTCACATTTTGTAGACCAAACAACAAATCAATTTATTGAGAAAATCATTAACAAATAAGTCAACAGTGAAAATGATGATTAATTGCAATTTGTCACAGTGCAATTTATGTGATTTTTCAAATGATGAAACGGATAAACAACTACAAAATGAATTCTACACAGAAGGTCAACAAATCACTCTACCTGTAGTTCTCCCTCCAGAATGCTGAGCAGAAACAACAAGTCATCACGGGACAGGTCCTCTCTTCTCTGTCTGCCGTCCCACCTCTCTCTCTTGTTTCGCATGTTGGCCCTCTGAATAGTTATTTGTGGGGCCTGTAAAGGGTGGACGGGAGACTCTAAGTCTTGTTTCTTCAGATCATCTTTGCTCCACGGAAGTACTTTTTCACTTTTACCGACCGAGTGCATGTCCACCTAGGAGGAAGTCGAAAATTAGAAATAATTGAAGGTAGCAGCTGAACATTGGAACAAAGAGGAATATGTGCTTCCTATCAAAGAGGTTGAACGCGGTCAGTCATTGTCTTAGAAGTACAAATTAATATTGTGTGGCTTTAATAAGCAGCTGGCTGATGCAGACCATATAAGCCTTTCTTGACTAATCCAAAGTCAAAGGCCTCATGTCATAACAGTTAGTGTTACTGAAATTGATAGGCCTGAGCCTGGCATTGCTCTGTGTGAGGCTTATGTCATCTCCTGGTCCTAACTCTTAGCACATTTACAGAAATCAGTGTCAGCTTGGCAGACAAAAGGAAACAAGGTTGCCAGCAAAGAGGACCTTAATTACTCACCATATGAGAGTGAGATATGTGTGTGTGGCATGTGTGCATATGTGTGTAATTGAAGTAAATCACATCAGTGAAGTGTTGAATAGCCAGCTTTGGGTAGGGATGAGAACACACAGTCTGACTTGGTGTTCTCATCCCATATAGAGAGACAAAAAGCAAGAAGGTTCATATTAGTGAAAGATGATGTCATCTCTCTGCTCCTCAGTTCTGCCTCTCTAGTCCAAGCTTTCATAGTGGCTGGGAACGCCTATTATTCCCTAGTTGTTGGTCAAGTTTCTTAAGATAAGTAACTAAAGGCCCATGTGTTTCAAATCTTGTGGGAATAACAAAAAAGCAATTTAGTGAAATATTGAGAAATGTCTCGAGGTTCATGTTTTTCTCTGCAGTTTTTAATCCTGATTACTGCCTCCTCAGACCTTTTTACTGGTGTGTTACTAATTCTGTTGCTGAAGAGAACAGCAGTGAGACCCTTTCTCTCTTACCCCCTCTCTATTTTTCTCATTCCTCTTACACAAGCACAGAGACAGGCAGCATCTGCTTGTTGTCACCAAGGCCTGAGAGCAACCTTGAGTTTGTCTCAACAAGATGAACACTTGTATATAAGGGACAAACATTGAGCAAGAAAAACACCAAACAGAAAGCAAGCCCTGTAGCTGGTTCAAAATGCAGCCAAAAGACCTTCAGATATTGAATCCTCGTGAGAGTGTCGGCTTACTTAATAGATGGAGTCTGCATAGAGGTATTTTCTCTTGGACGCTGTGTGACGATCTTAACCTCCCTCCCTTCCTCCTGAAACCCTCTCTGTATCAATCAGGAAGACAGATGAAGCTGTCTGAGCTGTCCCCGAGTTCTTTTACTCCACTTGTTTTCATTGAAAAGAAGGGATGATGGCAGCTCTTAAGATGAGTGCTGTGTTGAGTTTTCATTGGGTCACTTTGAATAATTAAGACTTACTGTACTGATGAACTGTATTAAAAAAAATAGAACAACATACAGGACCACTCCCTATTTTTACTACATGTGTTCAAAATCATCTACTAACTTGGTTTTCCTCTTCCAGAGGGCCTAGATTAAAAAAAAACAAAATGGTTTGGACCTAAGATAACCTCCACCCGTCAGATTGAATCGGTTTAACCCAGGTTTCATCAAGATGACAACATGCAGCGGAGCCGTGGCGGTCTGGTATCAGTTTTCCCTTGGACATAACAATATCACATCTTTCTTCATTGTACTCATCAGATGGTGCTGCTAGGTGAGCAGTCAAACCAAGACACGTGCTTATTTACCCGTGCTCTTCAATTGGTGATGGGGTCTGAACTCGCCGTTCTCTCTCTTGCTCTCTCACACACAGTGACATGAGTCAGACTGAGTTCATTCTTTAGTGTGGTCACGGTGTCTAGACAAGCACATGCATGCTGATGTCTAAACACACTCCCACACGATGCCAGGCATGTGAAAATACCTCCAAAATTCAGTTCTGGCTCACAGCCAGAGTCCCTCTTAATAATGATTGCCAGGGTTGCCTCACTGAGGACTTTCCGCTGGCCGGCAGGTTGGCAGTCTCACATGTGTCTGCCTTTGTTTATTTATCTGAACACAACCCAGGGGCAGCATGCCTGCATCCCTACTGCCTGCCCCTGTCTATTCAAAAGGGCACCGGCTGACCTCAGAATAAAATAAACCATTAACACATGCATAGAAATTCAAACTCGCCGGACTCACTCTCTCCCGATCAGAGCTTGTCTACTCATCCAGGTGGTATCTTCACAATGAAGTCAGGAGAAATACAAATATTGGCTGGGACCGGTGAATTGTCACATCTATTCCTCAACATTTTCAAACCAGCGATCTAATCGGCAGCAAACTCAAGTTGAGGTTCATCACTTACATACATTACATACACTGTAGATTAAGCACTGAGTGAGCCCATCTGTATGTTCTCAGATCATGGTTAGCTTAGGAGTCTCAAACTGAGAGACTATGCTTTTGTTGATGTCATTGTAAATATGACATCCAAGGAGTCCAAGGAGAGACTATGTAAAGAGGTAGGCCTGTGCAATAAGGACAAAATATTTTTCTTTCGAATAGCAATTTTGACAATGACATTGGCTTTGTTTGCAGCCTCAGTGTTCAGGTCAACCGTAGTAAACACATATGAATCGTATAGATTTAGGAGGATGTAAGCAATATTGCAGGCTCAAAGCAGCATAACTCTCCTAAACATGTGGAGATGTATGATAGGTCTTACAAGGGAGAGGAGAGAGAAAACAACCTGGGTTCATGGCCCCCGGGTAATTGAAGTTTGAGACCCCTGCCTGAGCTATTCATTCCCCTGAGCAGCTCATATCCACTTAATATCCACCTGTCATGGGAGACTGGCCCATTCTTTGCCCTAGAGTCCTCATTGGTCTCCAGTTCCCAGGGTTAAGTTGGCAGAGCACTTTGTAATATGCATCCTGTATGGCTGATGTATGTTTTGGCACGAGGACAGTGCTGCAGGCATGTTCGGTAAGAGAGGCGTAACAGAGAAAATTATACAGTTAGCAAGCCAGCTACAGAGAGAGTGAGATGTTAAAGAGCCTATAAATGTATTTTGACAACAGAAATGCTGCTGTTGTACTTCTTGATTTTGGTCAGGGCCATACTTCACAAATTGACGACTTTACCATCAGATGACCATCCAACACCTTCACTGCAGGTGTTATAACTGTGCCTAATAACATTATATGCTGTGTTTAAATTGTTGCACTATTGCATTTTCATTGTCATGGAATTTAGCATACTATAGAACAGATGTCCTGACTCAGATCTCACTAAGTATCTTGACTTATTGGAGGTATCAGAAAAGGTCCAGTGAAAGAGAAGTCAGACTAGTGTTAAATTACCAGATAAATCAATTAATTTTACCATGATTCTTTAATTCTTGTAAATGAGTTGTAATTAATTCTTTTCATCAAGATTGTCCTGACAATTTTGTCTTGTTAATGCACATTAATTAACACTACCAGGGAAGGATTAAGAAACTACAGAATCCTTTGGAAATATTTCAGATTTACTTTTACATAGAGCAAGGGCGATATTTCCTGCCTTATACACCATTCCCTCTCAGTATTTGGGTGTTTTGTTTACTGTGCCTGACAGAAGGTGTTAAATATTTGAGTATGGCTCCCATCCGCCTTTTATTGCCATTGATACGTTTTAAGTGCCAGATGTGGCAGTGTTACTGCCGCCTGTGCTGCTTATAGAGCTCAAGGCTATCAAGACTACTGAATATGTTGGGTTTAGGATTGATGACAAACATTGAGTGCAATCATTGTCTTATGATATAGATTCCTTTGAAAACCTCATTTTTGATCTAAATCTTAGAATAGAATATTCTCCTACAAATCTGTGAAGCAAGAGCACACCATCAGGTAAACTGCTATATACCGATCAGCCACAACATTATCACCACTCACAGGTGAACTGAATAACTGATTAGTTTGTCACAATGCAGAGTGCTTCTGGGAAACCTTGGGTCCTAGAATTCATGTAGATGCCACTTTGATATGTCAAATTCTATGGCCATTCCTGAGAACTGGGGGGAACTGCCATTAGTGCCTTTGTCATCAGAGGGTGTACACCTTTCACCTTTCAGTCTTACAATTGTTGTGGCTGACTGTTGCACAGCTGTTTCCTAGTGATCTCTAAAGTATACACTACGTGATGTTGGTTGTTGAACTCAAATGCAATATTGAGGTTAAGCCAAGCAGTTTCTTGAGGTATGAGGTCATGAGGTACTGTGCTGTGTGTTTTTCACAACTGTAAAAACGTGGACACTTTTCTGGATAGCAAATGCAGGATTGAAGTCTTAATTCTAATAACTAGGCAGCTGAAATTAGACTTTCCATCTTCATAAATGCTGTTTTTTAAGTCTTTCCAAATCAGTGTATTTGCTCCTTTGTTTTGTGCAACATTTTTCTTATAGGTGGTCTATCCTACATTACGCAAACTTCTGTCTATAAATCAAATGGTAACCATATTTGTGGAAAGCATAACAACGACCGTTTTGCTGTCAATGATGTAATGAAATATGGTCTACATTGTTTTGTTATGATGTCAGGTTTGTCCTCTAGAAGTTACTCTTGTTGAGCAAGACCTCCTCGACTGGAAGACTGTTTATTGAATAATGAACATGTGGAATTCTACCATTTGCTGTTGATTTTGTGTGCACTGAAGTCTATGCTTTTGGACAAGCATGCTCCTTTCACATGAACACATTGACCTTCTGTCCTCACTCTGATATCAGATGCTAAATTCCACACATATTGCATCAGAGTCTTGTGTTGGTAATTGACGGAGAAAGAAAGACTGGAGCAATGTAAGAAATATCATCCACGTGATACCAGCTGTCAGGACATTCAGAAAAGAGCAAGAGAGGAAAGGATGTGAAGATAATGATCAGTTTGTAGTTTTAAAAAAGATGGAGACAAAGCTGTAACGACACTAGAAAGAGCAGTGCCAAAAGCTTAAGTACAGGCTAAATTTATTAGCAGTATCCAAATTACATCAGTTGCATTTTGCTGTCTCGAGGGCAGATAAATGGTTTCCTCATTTGGTTCTTGTGGAAGCTTAAAAGCTTTGAGTTATTTAGATAACCTCATGTCTCTGATTAGCACCTCTTGTGGACATCATTAGACGTTCCTGCTACACTGCCAGCCAGGATTGGATTTACTAAAACACGTGGATGTCAAGACGGTCGAAGGTCAGCGTGTACGCACGTCACTGAAACAAGTCAGTTTAGCCCAACCTTTTATACGCATTAGACATCAGATAGTTATGCACAAATTCAAAGTCTGTCCTTAATTTTTATTCATGTATTTGTGTATATATACACATATTTTTTTGTCATATAGACTGGAGAAATTATGATGGGACCTGCAATATCTGAAGTGTCTGTGAATATAAAATTTAGCTTTACTAAATTACCTGACCTGACTACACCTGCCTGACTCAAATCAAAACCTATTGTTGAACACCCGTTTCTTATCAGCTTAGCATATCTGTCTTTGCTGTAGTAAAATTCTGCCATGAAGTAGATGGTTTTGGGTGTGTATTGTTTCAGAGCATGAAAAGCGTTTGATTTTCTGTTTCAGATTTTGTGAGTTCAGAGGGTATGAGTCTGTGTGTATTTGTTTGAGTGTAATACACCACGCTCATCACAAGAGATTAACACGACAAATAATATGGAAAATATGGTTGCAGAAATCTTAAATAGGTAATCGGTTTTGCCCTCACTGTGCATCCAATACTCCCCCTGCTGGTGATAAACCATCCCTGCACTTTATTATTTCTCAGCTCATGAGCCTCATTGATAAAAAAAAAAAAAGGTTAAATGTCCGAACAAACCCTAAGTAGAGCATCCAAAAGACACCCATACCACACATCATTTTGCAAGCTTGTAAATCAGTCTGAATCCTCAAAATGTTTATAATCTTAATTCAACCCAATCGCTAGAATAAATGTTAGCAAAGAATTTATCTGCAAAAAACGGATATTTTGAAACATGACCTTTTTATGTTCGACTCACTTATGTTCGACTGGTTTCTCACTTAAAAATGTGGAAATTCAGTCTTGAATACAGGTCACTGGCTTGGAAGCCATCTTGTCTTTAACTAACTTGCCTATGCTGGACATGACCAACATGTCGCACACATGTAATTTGAATGTAATATGACGTGTTTTGTAAAGATGGTATCCGTGGTTGGCAAAATCGTTGTGGTAACTGAGGTTCTTTATGTCATCCTCTTTCTAAAAAAAATATTTCCAGCAAGTCCTTGGATTAGCATCACAGCAAACAACATGGCAACATGTAATTGAATACTTAGAGGTAATATTAGACCAATTGGGTGAATTGGGTTAAACAGCGAGGAAGACAATGGCTTTGTAACAAGACTGGTATTCCTTTTTGCCTCACAGCCAGCTTGCTATTTTTGTATGTGCTGTTGTAAGTTCCCATTGATTTAACAATAACACATGCTCAGATTGTGGCCTTAGAGAGGAAGCTGGAGGCCTCCAAAACCAATAACTGCTACACGCACTCACCCGCCCACGCCACTCCCAAGATCAGGGAATAGTACATGTCTTGAGATGAGTTATTGATTGTATAAACAAGTGCTGAATTGATTTCAAGGAAAGTATCATATTGTTTTTATAGAAGCACGCAATGAAAAAAAACACACAGAATCTTTGGGGGTTGGGTGGCCATGTTTGTGTAGAGTAGAACCTGTTTGGGTGGCAGGAGGATACAGGTTATAATTGGTTTGATTTATCCCTCTGTACAGGCCAAAATGTTATCTTAATCAGACTGATAGTCAACTGTGATGGTAATTAAGAGCTTTTCTGGGCTCATGGCAGACACAGTTTAAAGCAGCTGTGTAGGCTCAGTGCCAGTTTACACAAGTGAGCACATCAGCCCTAAAAACCAAAAACCAAAGCTGAGTGCTATTTGTCTGGACCTGTAACAATCAACCGTTTCCTGGAGCCAGTCGATTGATCCTCATTACATCCAGTCAGCAACATCGAACATCCATTAAAACCAGTCACCTCTATTGATCACCTATTAAAGATGACCAGGTGGCCCCATTTCCTTGCATCTGAGCCCTCTATAGACACTAACTTTCATTGATCCATGGTTATTTGAGATCTAAGCTCATTGCCATGTCTGTGTCTGAAAAGTCGTCCTACTGACGCCACCATCTGGAGCAACTGTTGGAAAAATATTGGGGGCAAGACACTGAAGGCACCGACCTTCTCTCATAGGTCAACGCCTGCTCTCTTCAGGAAGCACTTTAGACTTATTGAAACAGGTTCCTCTTCCTGGCATCTGCTATCAGTATGCAGCTGAATCAGGTACTTCGCAATTTGATGCCAGCAAACTTACTTGAGAGTAAGCTTGGTTCCCTCATTATAGTTTTATTTATCTGGTGTGCATTGAGTTAGCCCCTGTAGTCTTTGTCACACCCTCCAATCTATTCACTATCTTTATGCTAATCCATTCTCCTGTTAGTTCCTATCTTTATTTCCTTGGAATAGAAATAAGTCTCCAAGTCATTTATACTCTAGTTTAAATGGAGTGTATTGATTTTTATGTTGTCTAAGGCATTTGGCATTAATCTCTGATGCCAAATACATCAAAGAGAGAAATATTTTCTTGACTTCTCACTTAAAGAAAAATTCAGGCATTATATACTCACCCTCGTGTTAATTGAAAGTCAGGTAAATCTTTGTAGTCCACTAAACATTTCTGGAGCTTCACAGCAAAACAGCGTTGCAGCATTCTCCTAGATAGGAACTTGTTTTAAGCTTTTAAAAAATCAAACAACACAAAACATAGAATAGCTTCGTACAACCCATCCAGGATAATCCAAGTCTCTGGAAACCCCTGGAAGTTATTTGATTGTTTGATTGATTGATAATATCCTCTGTCATGGTTAATCCTTCACTATAGCTGCTAAGCTAAAAGTGTTAGTGTGCACCCCATCTGAAATGGTTGCATAAGGTTGATCACATATCAGCGGTGTAAATATTGCTTTTCAAATCAGTTAGGGATCACAGGGCTTCCAGAGACTTGGATTATGCCCAACAAGCTGTATGGAGCCATCTTATTTATTCATTTAAGTCCCCATCTACCTGAGTTTAGGCAATGATTACATGAAGCTCCAGAAATGTTTTGTGAACTACAGAACTTTTCCAACAGCATGGCTGTGATACTGACTGAATTTTATTTCTGGGTGAACTTTTCCTATTAAGAGTGCTGTGTGGATGGAGAAAAACTTGCATGGATGAATTTAGAAACATCAATACTGATGATTCCTTAGGTGTACTGCGTTATATAGTAACGCCATTCAGTATTCATTAGGTCACCACATTTTAAATCAATACACCAATGTGAGCTTTCAGACCAAGTGGTGGTTTTCAGCACTTTCATCAAAGTATTAAATGAGTATTTTTCACTAAATGGTGTCCATCTCTCTAATAGAAGGCCTGTGGCGGCCTAACATAAGGCACTTTCCCTTTCATCTATCACCCATCCTTTCAGAGGTATGTTGGGCTATAGCAGTGATCGGCTAAACACCATAAGAGCCACATTTACTAAGCCTTTTGTGTCACATTCAAGCAATTTAAACTAAGTTCAGACAGGTACGCACATTATCCTCAGCTCTGTTTGCTTGCCATTAGAGGTGCACTTTGTGCATGATCAATCAATGATGTGCTGCTCATGATGAGCCTGTTATAAATCAGCTACTAATTACAGACAGATTGCAGGTACAGGTTGGATGACTTAACATAAATCAGGACCCAGCAAATCTAATGCTCTCCAAGTAAATGTGTTTCAAAGGTGGAGGACATCAAAGCTAGTTTTCAGTCTAGTAGACAATTAGGCTTACATACCAAAGTGAGTGTATTTAGGTTTGCTCATGATGGGAACATTGCGTCACCCAAATTATCCGAATTACCAAAAGAAAAAGAAAAAAAACATATATCCACTCACCTTAAGTTACATCAAGACATGCAACAAAGAGTTTGAATTTGAATTGGCTAGGTTTTGAGATTATTGGCTCCTGACTCCAGACCACTACAAGAAGTGGAATTTTGTTTGCGTTGATCACAGCACAAAAATGAAAAAATAATTCAGTAAAATTACTTTCTACAATGTCCCCATTACTGTTTGTAGTTCACTGAACATATAGCATAAAATACACTGAGTGGCTAGCTAAAACTAATGCAGTCTGATAATGCAATAAATCCTAAACTAATTAAAGTTATAATGTTCCGTTTTTGTTTGGGCTCATTTAAGAGGGATGCTGATTCAAATTTATGGTTATTTTTTAGGCTTGAGTTGTTAGTGGTACTGTTAAATTATGTTGCGCTGTTGCACTGACATTTGTTTCTAATATTATGCCCAACCAATTTATATCAATGATTCTAGAATCTAGACTAAATAGAAACACATCACAGTATTACTGAACTAAGCCTCAGCATGACATGGCTGTCGCATTAGTTTTTTCAGCCGTACATAATACACTGGGACACTCCATTAGCCCTCGTCACACCTTACAACCTCTGTGACACATATCGAAACAAAATACCCTGAATTATCCAAATACCACATTCCACCATGTAACACCAAATCAAATACCTGCAATGTTTGCTGAATGGCTCCTTGGCCTGTATCTTTGTGCCATTAGTGAAAATAGAAATGCTATAGGTTTATGGTCAGCATTGCTGGCCGTGTCAATAGGTTCTTGTCATCTGTGTGTTTTGTTAACGTCTACCCCCCACAGGCTTATTGTTTTGTGGGCCAGATTATTTCACAGCTCAATGAGTACAAAACAGCACCGTCAGATGATTGTATTTTGTGTTGTCAACATATACACTGTGTCTGTAGATGATGCATCTCAAATTAGAAAAATCAACTAACTTTAAAAAAATTAATAAAAATCTAATAATAAAGAGAAAAATGAATAAATGTGCCTACAGAAGTAACCCAAAGCCAGATCGTACAGGTACATTTAGCATCAGTGGGGGGAGGAGAATTACTTACCTGCTGCAGGACAGGCAGGTCCCTCACTCGTCACCTAAAGGCCTGACCTTTGTTTTAATTGTGATCCATTTAACTCCAGTATCATTATAATAAGCCCTCCTTCTTGCGCTTGTCCTCTGTTCCCCTGGTCTGTGGCACCTGTCTATCCTCACTTTCCTTTCAGCGGTCCAGAATGAGAGCGAGAGAGGGATGAGTATAAGCAGGGGGGGATGCTTTGGCCCATCAATAGTGGGGCGGTCTTTCAGTAGACAGGGTGTGTGCCTGCCTGGTTCAAATACAGATAGATGACTGCAGGGGCGTCGCTAGGAATGCCAAACATCCGGGGCTTTAGCCCCGCAAATAGACTCTTTTTTAGACAGTGGTCCGGGAATTTCACGAGTTTTCCCATGACTCATGGCTGCACGCAAGTACGTAATTTATGAGATCTCTTATCAACGCCTTGCTGCTGCTAGTAGCATTCAGAACTAATGTCACACAGTTAATGCCATCACTGAAAATTCACAGCAATTTTCTTTCCTGCAAGATGGTCAAATAATGCTGACGTTGCATAAAGTTACGCTTCCTCGCATGAGAATTGCGTCATTACCAATTCATTTCTACTAACTTTTGATGCGTATAACCACCCGCCCTATCATACTTGGCCATGGTGCACAGTGCAAAATCACTGTCTCTGCTAATTCAGCATCAAACAGCCTCAGAACACAACGGGACACAACAACAACAGTCAGAACATATACAGGAAGCATAAAACCGAAACTAATCGCAAAAACAACAGTCTCATCAACACTTGAGAACTAGCTCCCATGAGTCTTTGCGCCATCGGCGCTCACCGCCCGCAAACGGTACTCTTCCGGTCACTACAGTACACTCACGGAACCCAAAAGCGGACAAACAACTGGGCGAGGTGCAAAAGGTGCTTTATTTTCACACAGCTGGGTCGGAGAGGGGGAGAAGACTTGAGTACACGGAGAGAGGCGCTCAGAGGAGCGCAGCGCTGGAGACGGGTTGCGGGTGAGCGGAGGTGCTGCGTGGCTGTGATAGATCAGCGGAGAGTTGGTCAGGTGAAGTGCAGACAAAGGTGCGGAGACCGTCACGGTAGGGCACGCGTGTGGATCACGTATCAACTCGCAGCAGGCAGCGTCCAGATCCAGGTTATGAAGCCTGCGCTGATTAATAACCTGCTGCAGGTGCGTGTGTGAGCTCTCCCCCGAGACCGCCGGCTCCGCCCAGCCTCCAGCGCACCTCTGAAAGCAGACAAAAAATACACAAGCACAACCGCAACCTCCAGCCTCTGCAAACATAAATCGTGACAGAAAACCTCTGGGGCCTTTTCATCATTAGGCGATTACATTTGATTATTATTATTTATTTTTTTAAGGCACAGAGATCCGGGGCTATTCCCAAAACATCCGGGGCTATAGCCCCGAATGCCCAGGTCTAACGACGCGCCTGGATGACTGTAACAAATAAGGTTGAAGATCTTGAAGTGAGATGTGAAGTGGGAAAAGGATGTGGTTATGGAGTGATGAGAAGAAAAAGACCTGCTCAGGAGATTGAGGGTACAAGATCCTTTATCCATCCATATTGTCTTGTCTTTTATACGGTTCTTGACTGCAAGGGCCCAAGGAATAGTGTTAGTGAATAAAACAACAGGAGAAGGGTGTGATAATGAAGACTGGATAAACTGATTGTAGGATTGGAAATTCGAGGACAGGGCAGGAAATCTGGAAGCGCCCATGGCCTGTAACAGAAACCCACTGTTGAAGGTCAGAAACCCATAGGCTAAATAATTTCAAAAGGGTTATTTGATTTAGAATTGCTAAAATATAATACAAGTTTGGAAACTGTGCTTCATGAATGTCCACAGAATGGGAAGAACAGAAAAACCTACTGTTATTAGGAGTGTTTGTGCATGATTACCCCCCTCTGCTAGCCTTGTATGACATTTCAACAATTTAAATTAGCGACAGTTGCAGTGGTGCATATTTCAAGTGGGTTGTTAAAAAGTAAAACCAGATAGAAACAAACTGCCTACAGTTGTTTTATTAAATGAACAGAATCACTATAACAATAACAGTATCAGTGTTAAAATTGGATTTTAACTGCCAGCAGTGGTGGCTCTGTAGACATGGTGCCGATTGCAACTGCAGACACTTCTGTAGTTTTTCCCCAAGTGGAAGATGTTGTCGCGCTATGAAATGTGTATAACAGAGCATCATGGCGATAGATGTTGTAGAAATATGAACTCACCCTTAGCTGCCTGTTTCTTAAATGACAATCTTCCTGTTTCACATTTGTACATTGGTAACCACAGGGTTTTTTTTTTTCTGAAAAAAAAAACACTACTTAAAAGGGAATTATAATAGATCTTCCTCTTACAGACATTTTATCGCCTTTTTACAGTTCAGAGGTTTTTCCAAAATGGTTCTTGAAATTGTTTGAGTGCTTTAAAAGGGCAATTAAACACTAAATGGTTCACTTTAAGGTCCAGTTTGTAGGATTCAGTGGAATCTTGCGTTGCTGTTGCAGGTTGCAACCAACTGAACACACTTGTCTCAAACTCTTCTACAGTTGTGTGGTAAAAAAAAAAAAGAAAAAAAGCACAAGGCCCTCTCAGGAGCTAGTGTTTAGTTTGTCCATTCTGGGTTCTGAACTCTGCTCCCCCTGTATAAAAAAACTCAATCAGTGACGAAAACACAACAGTATGACGATAAAATATTCCATTTCTGCTCCCAAATCCTACACACGATCATGAGGAGGGTAGAAAAGTTTCGATGCAGGCTGCATTGCTCTCAATGGTTTGAGACTCTTGTTCCATCTTCGGCCACACCCCAGTCAGTGAGGTCACAGCAGTTGTTTTCCATCAGAGGCTGATGATATAATACCCGTTTAGATGCTACTGGATTTGGAAAGAAAAAAAACAACATTCATCGTATTTCTACCCACAGCAAAGCATGAAATTTCTCTGAAATCTCATTGATGTTTAGTAGTCAGACATCACCACAATCAAACTTTGGCTCAAGCAGATACTTTTACAGACAAATTTGATCCAGTTGGTCCACTTAATAAGGAGTTAAGGGCGTTGTCAGATCTTTGACATTGACGTTCCATGGGGAGAACTACAAAGCAAAAGTGCCGGTATTTTAAAAGTGCACATTCAGGAAGGACCCAGCAATAAAACGCACAAATGTATTGCCAAGTTCACTCTGGCATCTGTTTTTAAAGCTCAAGCATTTTGAACAAGCAAGCATATATACGCCAGAGGGTCTGAGCATGACCTCATAGCATGAGATGAGAGGTATGCACGGAGAAGTGGTAGCAACAGAGAGGCTAAATATAACCAGATGCGTGGATTGAGGTCTGCTGCAGCATTGTTGTCGTCTCGGAGAGCGTTTGTGTTTTTCTGCTTTTGTATGGTGACTGAAATGTGCTGCCTGGACTGTCACAGCTGATGAGCAACCCTTAAACGTCTGTTACATAAGGTGTAAATGCCCAATCTCTAGTTCGGGGGAAAAAGCTATTGAAAAAGCTTAAGTGATTACTCCCTACGCTTGTTTCTATGGCGAGTCTGTCTGTTTCTAAGATGGTTATGGTAGTAAGGCATATCTGTTAATAGCAACGCCTCTATCAGCCTAACCTGAAATGTGTTCTCAGCTTTGTGCTGCCTCTTAATAGTTTCTTTATCTTACATTGCTCCCAGTTGCAAGTGAATCCATAAATCCAGAATGGTAATGAGGAAATTTCTCCCTCTTTGATTTCAGATCCATCCGAGGCAGAGGAGGACGACGAGACTCAAGAGAAGCAGCCAACACAAAAACCAAACGCACAGACAAAACCAGAGAAGAGGAAGAGGGTTACAGAGAAACAAGTTCAGGCCAAGAAGAAGAAAAAGAGTGAACAGGTATTATAGTGTTATGGCCTTGAGAGGGTTTTTTATAGTACGCTTGATAAGAAAATCATTTTAATCCCAGCCCACTCTGTTGAAATTACCAGCATGTTAATTTGTTAGATGGAATAGATATCAGGAGAGGCGTCATGTTATTGCTCTGAATCTGCCCGTAATGCAGCGCGTCATGAGTAGAAAGTATAAATGAGTAAAATCAGCCTGTGTGGAAATAAACCAATGTGATGTATTGGACTAGATGCTAGAAAGTAAATTGCTATTCCTTTTCTTACTCAATCAATTGTTTGAATCATTTTCAAGCAGAAATGAAATTCTATGGTTTCAGTGTCTCCATCGTGAAGATTTGTGGCTTTCTCTTGTTTTATATCAGATCATTTATGAGGTTCAGACTGTAAGCTGGATACAACGAAGCGTTTGTAGATGTCACTTTGTGTTCTGGAAAACTAGAAACATGAAAGAGAGCACACATTAATAGACCATTAATTGAGAAAATATGAAGTGATAGAGGAAAGTCCGGCCTCAGTCTGCTGCTGTCTGGCAAGCAGTACAGGAGTATCAGCTGCCGTACGACCAGACTATAGAGCAGCGTCTTTAATCAGTCTTTAATCATTCACGCTCACTGCCCCAACTGAATAGTTTTTCTTTTATGTTTTATTATTTTTTTATTATTTATTTTTATGTCATTTTGTTTTGCTAAGTAGCATAAAGGAACTACAACTATCATTTGGTCGTACAACCCTGGTTGTATGATGATAATTAAGTTGATCTTGATTCTTCAATTGCAGCCCACAGTCAAGGGATGTTGATGGATTTTTGAATCAGATATAATATGATGCACATTACACAGATTTATGATATAATGACTCCATCTGTTTGACGTAAAGGATTTTTAAGAATTAATTTCTCAACTTTGTAACTTAAAATGCCTTCAAAACACTGGTTAATATCCATCATATAGTTACTTTTCCTGAATTGAATGTTCTGCATGTATTGTCTTCACAGAAAGAGTGTGTTACTCCTCAGAAAGAGACTGCTGAGGAAAAGTCAACAAAACCCAAGAAAAAGAGGAAGGTGAGTGTGGTGACACCTGCTGCTGCAGAGAGGTACAACAGTCGCTGGGCCTCGTCTTTGAATGTTACTCTACATAACTATATTGTGTTTCCCAGAAGAAGAAGACGATCACAGATGTCTTGTCCTCTTCGGAGCCTAAGCCAGGCTGTCCGGCAGACCTGCAGAACCTGGTGACGCAGTACTTCTCAGACAAGCGCTCCGTGATCGAGCAGGAGGAGCTCAAGTTGCTGGGTGAGTCAGGACGAGTCCCTTTTTAAATCAGAAGTTCAGTCATTACCTGCTGATCTGATTCACCAGCGTCACCGTCTGTCCCCCCTCACCCTCCAGACTCCTGCTTCCTGTCCAGTAATGACTTGACGCACACCCTCTCCTCGTACCTGAAACAGGGTGAGTGTTTTTATAAACCAAAACCTCCCATCGGCTGTTTATTCTTGAACGCGCTTTTATTCCCGGTTTTCCCCGTTCTTTCCAGTTTGTCCCAAGTGGGCCAAGATTCAAAAGCAGCACACGGAAAAGAGTTCTGTGGTTCTGCTCATCGTCTGCAGCTCTGCTCTCCGAGCCATCGAGCTCATTAAGTAAGTGATGCACGTTTTGACACGTTTGTCGAATTTCCTCCATTACAACGTTTTAATTGTTCTCTGTGTGTGTCATCCCCAGGCAGCTGACGACCTTCAAGGGTGCAGCCAAAGCAATAAAACTTTTTGCAAAACATATTAAGGTAATGGCGATGGAGGGTATGACGAGCGTTTGAACTGTGCACAACAGCACGTTTTCTCAGCAGTCTGTCTTTTGTCTGCACAGATAGAGGAGCAGGTGAAGCTGCTGCAAAAAGGAGTCACCCACATCGGAGTAGGGACCCCTGCACGGATCAACGCTCTGATTGAGAAAGGTGGGTGTGGAGACGACTGCTGTGAAACTTCAAAGTGCTTGACGTCTGTGAAAAAAAACTTTATTCATTTTGTTTTTTCTTTCTCCAGAGGGTTTGAGCTTGCAGGCACTGAGATACCTGGTCTTGGACTGGAACTGGAGGGACCAGAAGCTCCGAAGGATGGCGGACATTCCTGAGGTGAGCCACTGCTGCCCCCTGCTGGCGTAAAAAGATAATGAGCTTGTCTTGACTCATCACACTGTATCGATTATTTTATTAGGTGTTTTGGTTTTCTGAGAAGCTTTCAAGCCCCCACCCCTCTTAATTGTGTCAATGTTACTTGACTTGATCTTCTCTGTCAGAGTAGATCTGCGCAGAGTTTGACAATAGACAGCTGTTTTCAAATTGATTTAATGTTTCTCTGTGTTAACCTTGATTCACACTTTAACATGTGACTGAGCCGGACAGATGATATTACAAATACTTTAGAAGGCTTAATAGTGAAGTACTTGGCCTTAGGAGTGTGTTAAAGTTAATGAAGTAATGAACTTCTCTGGAGAGGGATCAATAAAGTGTTATCTTATCTACAGTATCTCAGGAGACATCTTGTGCCTGACTGACACACACACAGATATATATCATGTCAGAGTAAACGCTGTCCAACATGAGACGATCTGAAATCTTTTTGTAGAGATTATAATGCAGAAAAAGTTGCTTGATGTTATTAAAAATTAAATTGGCCTTAAATTAATCAATAACTATATTAATAAAAGTGTACGGTTCAATTGGAAAGTGTCATCCGATAACTCTTGTTGTAAATTGGTGTTACAAATAAAGATTGATCGATTGATGAATTCCCAGTTAACTTTATAGTTTCAGTGCAATGAAAATGTTTGTTGGCCACTTTTGAGGGCTCATTGCAAAAATGTGTGTGTGTCAGCCAAGAGGGGTCGACTGATGGCTTTTTCGGGGAGACAGAAAAAATGTATATTTGGGGCCGATGTTCGTTGGCAGTAAAAATGAAAATCTTCAACCAGTGATGGAATGAATCCTGGTACATTTTACTTAAGAACATTTCAAGTACTGATACAAGTTACTTTGCAGATTCACATTATTAGGTGTTTAAAAAATCCCAGATACTGATGATCAGAAAATGCTTAATATCAGCTTGATAATCAGTCTACCGCCACTATCAATATCAGAATTTAAGATTTCTCTGGGATTTTTAAGATTTCTAGCAAATTATTATTCAAAGCAGACTATTTTTTAATGTCTTAGACTTTTTAGTCTATCAACTCTATGTTTCTCTTTTACATATCTTATTTACATGTCTATTTCAGATCAAACTGGACTTCATGAAGCTGCTGGAGACCGGTATCCTGAGTGGTTGCAAAGAAGACAAAGTCAAAATCGGACTCTTTTAACTGCACATTGTCATGCTCGCTGTGTGCTGATAGTCCGCACGGCGCCTTGATGTTTAAAGCCTCGTACTGATGTTCCTCACAACACGCTGAAAGGGGCCTCATCCTGTTTGTTTTCCCTTTGTGTCAGTGTGAAATCCGTGCTGCGCTTTTACTATTTTCAGAGGCCGCGTCGAATGTGTGGTGTTGTTTGTTCACTCTTGTAGTCCAATGCAATGTCCCGGTGTGATGAATTGAATAAACGGTCTCGGAATGAAACCAGCATCCTTTTGTTTGTTGAGTCTGACCTCGGGAAGTCCCTCCTACTGACAGTGTGAGGTCATGAGTTTACCCGCCCAATAGGAAGTCCCATTTATCATAACATCCTTTTGATAAAACGTTTTAAAGGCAGCATGAAGGGGGCACAGAACTGAACAGAATATCACCAGCAGCTCATTAGCATGAACATATAAAACACAATTCTGTGTCATTTTGATTTGAACAAACAGAAACCTGCGTTTGTCTCGTAGCGAGGGAGCAGTGAAGAAAAAAGCCTTATCAAAAGGAGAACTGGAGTAACTGAAAACAGAAAGAGGTAGTTAAGTAAAAGGATTGTGGTTAATAAGTAACAGGCCGCAACAGTTTACCCGCCCTGTAAGGCCTGCTGGGAAATTCTCTTGGCAAGCAGTGTCGAGTGTGTGTGTGTGTGTGCAGAGAGATATCGCTGAAATAGGGAACAGGAAGAGGCGACAGAGCAGCGCCTTCTCTGACATTTTGGCTCTCCAGCTGTCCGAGTCTCTCTTCTGTCCCTAGCCGAAGGTCCCTGTAATGGGCAAAGTGAAGGGCAAGTCTGGGCCCTTGGCTCGGAGGCCGGACAACTCGGCGTTCAAACAGCAGAGGCTACCTGCCTGGACTCCCATGCTCACAGCTCACACTGTGCTGCCCTCCTTCTACTTTATGTCTCTGATATGCATGCTGCTCGGAGTATGGCTGCTTCTCACAGTGCAGACCACAAAGGAAATAAAGGTGAGTGACTGTGTGTTTTGGAAAATTCCACTTGCTTCTTTAGTATTTTTTGTTTTTGACGTGCTGTATGTGGAGATAATGTAGGTAAATACACCAAGCGTATGTGTGTGAAAGACAGGAAGATACTGAATGCCCTCATGTGCAATAAAACAGGGAGTGACAAAGAGAGGAAAGATCCAAGGTTAAGTTTAGAGTGAGGTAAACAGGAACGAATGATTCACAATTTATTCTACTCCTTTAATGAACTCTCTCCTGTCTCCTCAGCTGGACTACACGGACGCCGGCACATGTAATATGTGTTTTGAAAAACGTAAGAACGCGAGCAACGCAGCACAGCCCTGCACCTGCAGGGTGATGCTTCCCATCGAGAAATCATTCAAGGTAACGGTGACAATGTGAAACCCAAGTAAAACATGTAGGATGCGAAAACATTTTAAGTGGACCTTGAGAAAAAAATTATTTTGTCAGACTATTTTCCAAAATGCTTCTTTCCTGTGTTTTCTTGCAGAGGCTCTAAAGCTTCAAAACAGTCAAAGACAGAATTCAGCCAATCAGGTCTCCAAAATGTCCGTTTGTCCTGTTTGATGGTTTGTGTCCTGCTGCTGTTTCAGGGAGACGTCTTTTTCTACTACGGCCTCCGAAACTTCCACCAGAACCTCCGCAGATATATGGACTCTAGAGACGACGGACAGATGGTTGGCAGGAAGAATAACTTAAAGGTAGCTCCACAATATGTTTGAATGAATTTATCACAACAAGCCACTTGATTAATAACAAACGCCCCTTTCTGTCCCAAGACACCTTGTTTGAAACTGAAATGGTAAACTGCTGTATGTACCTCTCTGATGCAGAGGTGGGTAAAATATCAAGGCTTTTACTCAAAGCTGCTCTAAGTGTTGTCGTTAGTTTTTTCTTGTCCCTTTAGCGGTTTGCAATCTCCCTCCTTCCTCTCTACGTCACCACATTAACGTGCAGCAGAAATCACCAGTCAGCAGTGAATGAGCAGACAGGGCCGCCTCTTTATGGAGTTCTCTGTCCTGATTGGATAAAGTGGACAGGGATACCAGACAAATTTAGAAAGACAGGAGGAGAGATGTATGTTACTTGCCAATCACTTACTGTTGGAATACAGAAGAATATGAAATTACAGCAGCTTTGAGTTAAAGTATTAACACTACAATGTAAAAACACAATTTTCATTGACAGTTCTACATTCAAAATCTTACTGACGTAAAAGTATGTTAGTAAAAGAGAGATGACTGGTTGCTATATGTTATACGGTGTAGATAAAAATTGTGTTGGCTGATTTTGAAAAACTGAGCTTTTTAAAAACCAGAAGGCGTTCGCAATCCAAATGTTCAAAATAAAATGTGTCAAAGAAGGAAAATAATTCAAAAGACAAAACGAAAGTATGTAAGGATATAATATGTACGGCAAAGTGTAATTAAAATATCAAGAAGCTGAAAAATGGTGCCTTAGGGGTAAATCAGTGCATAGTGAACTTTTCTTGAAGTAGTACGTATTAATTAGAGTTAAAGCAAAATTTGAAAGGAGTTGGTTGAGCTAATTGTAACAATTTTTTACACTAATATGTAGTATTATATAAAATGATATATTTTGTAAACTCAACTTTTTCTGAATGGTAACCAGCAACAACTGTTGTCATATAAATTAGGTGGAGTAAATAGTTCAATATTTCCCTTTCAAATATGGAGAAATAAAATTATATACACACAAATTATTGTGCCTTTAAAAATGTACTTTAATGCACTACAGGGAACTTTAAACTGGTTATGAAACAGCCTCATCTTAATACTGATCCTACAGAAGCAAGTGGAACCATCAGCACTTGGACAGGCCTTTTTGTCTGGTTATTATAGTTGTTTTTAATTCCAGTCAGCGGGTCAGATTCAGACTTAATAAAGACTCAAATAAATCAGAATTCTGAAATCACTTTCCATGTTGAGGATGAATCGAGTCTCACAGCCTGAGGGAAGATGCTGCTCTGTAGTCTGGTGGTACCACACAGCACTGAAAGAAAGTTTTCCTTGTTTCACAATCGCCATTTTACAGTTATTGATCGTGCATGGCCACAAATACATCTGTACCGCTGGAGGCGGTGGTGCTTGTACTGGTTTTGACCACAGGGGCCGCTAGGATCAACAAAAAAATCAAGTTCCCCCGGAACGGCTTTAAGTAAGGCACCTGATTACACTTGGATTGTGAAATAACCTTCCTGAGATTCCCATTGTTCTTGTCTCCTGACCCCAGAACCCCAGTTCATACTGCATACCCTTTGCAAGAGACCAAAATAAGAACCCCATTGCCCCCTGTGGTGCTGTGGCCAACAGTATGTTCAATGGTGAGCACCACTCATAACACACAGCCTCCACCTTTTCTCTAGGTAGCCTCCTAACTCACATCTGTTCCCCCTAGACTCCTTCACTCTGATGTATCACGGCAACAATGGTCCTCCAGAGCCGGTACCTCTGCTGCGGGGGGGCATCACCTGGTATACAGACAAAAATGTCAAGTTCCGCAACCCAAAGACAGACGGCTCGACCCTGGCTCAAGTGTTTAACGGTAAGCTCAGTCAAACGCAGGTTTAAGTCATCACTCCAGTGTTTCAGATGTGACTCGTGGTGTCTGCCTCGTGTGTGCTACACAGGCACAGTGAAGCCTCTGTACTGGCAGAAGCCTGTGTACGAGTTAGATCCCAGGGACCCCACCAACAACGGCT
>CAEMYA010000012.1:2599753-2641400 GCA_903131615.1 Diplodus sargus
CTGGTGCTACAGATGACGACTGAACACATCTTACTACAACTATAAGCTGCATTAAAAAAAAAAAAACAGTCCAAACAACAAAAACACACACAGGACTGAAAACAGCTTGACACACATACAGATGTTGATGCACATAGATACAAGGAAGGAACGAGTCACACTTTGAATGCATTAAGACAGATCAAACACCCAGTTCAACACGAGACAAATCACCACGATGCACAAATAAAATCCAAAAGTTCAGGACAAACAGGAAACTCTATGAAATAATCAGCTGTAACAGATTAACCCATCTGCCTCCTGTCTCTGTACCTTTTGAGCTAGGAAATCACCTTCTAACTAGGCCTTTAAAAACAAACTGTTTTTCCTACATTAAGACTGCTTTAATGTCTATTTGGCTAAACCTTCACTGTTGGCACAATTGTCAAAATTGGTTCTGTTGTGAATTAACATTGCATTAACATAGAAGAGGCAACATTTGGTCTGACAAAAAGGTTTTTTTTTATCTGCTTGGGGACTTCACTGGATCAATCCTCCTGATTGGCCTTTTCAAAGTAACATGCAACATCTCTGACGATCAAAACTACTTACTGTCAGTTCTTCGATCTGTAATCAGTGAGGCTAGTGGTGGGCTGTTTTTAATAAGAGTTTCTCCTTTTCAGCAGGATGTGTAATAAAAATAAATATCAGTAAATCATCTGAGAGTTTAAACAGGTTTGCAGTAATGGAATTACTAGAACTATACACTATTTCAAGTCATGCTTTTAAACAAAGTAAGACACAACGTACCGTGGGAAACTAGAGTTTCACGAGAGAAGGAATTCTTTGACTTTGGATTTGGGATTCTTGATGCAACATGCAATTAATTAAGTAAGAGAACCCTTAAATCTTTGAATGTAAATCATCAGGTACATCCCGGTTTCACCTGATTCAGTATGTAACAGAAAAACATTGAAATAATGGAAATCACAGTTTCACAGAATGCAACAACTACTAAGGATCACAGAACAGGGACAGAGTCTTTATCAAATAGTAGTCAGCTTTCTCCTTTTCATCCATCCGCCTCTCACACGTGGCACGAACACATTCAACGTTGTGGTTTCAGTGATAGGACTGTAATGGCACTACACAAGCAGATTGTGGCCATGCAGAAACATTTAGGCAATACAGACATCTCCAGATGAATCTAAAGCTAAGGTAGTGTTCATTCAAGGCTCGAGCCCAGGCTCCAGGGCTCAAAGGGCTCCCCCTCCTCTAACAACCCCCATATCTTTGTCCAGTGGGTTGTGTTGGCAGTGAGGGGCAGATCAAGGCCATGTGCATCCAGACTCTTCAGCTATGTCCCGATGGCTTCTGAGTGCTACTCTGAGGTACCTGATAGGTCAGATCCTCAGTGGGTGTGACCTGTCCAGTGGCGTTCTTGGGGGTGTCGTAAGCCGACCTCCCTGACTGGCTGCTGTCAGTCCGTGTGAGCAGTGCGGCCGGCCCGGCACCCATGAAACTGCACACAGTGGAGGGCTGGCTCAAGGAGGAGCCCCCTGACGGGTGGCAACCCATATCAACCACGATGGGCGTAGCGTATTCAGATCCCGAAGCTGGTAGGGGTTCTGCATAGGCGTGGTACACGTCTGGTGAGATGGGAGCGTCGTACAGGTCAGGATCTGAGTATCCTGGGTCGGGCCCCTCGTCGGGTTTGAAGGTTGACCGGGCACCTAATGTTGTAACACCACTCACCAGGGGCTGAGCATATTCTGAAAAGAGAGCATATCACAGTGTATTAATAACCAAAGACTCTTGAGTTTATAGGTGACCTGGTGTCCACACTGTCAGCAACTGTTTTCAAACCAACCAAACCTGTGAAGCCAAACAACTGAATCAAAAAAGACAACATTTCATATAGAGCTGTAGAGATAAGTCGTGGGGGAAAGAAAAATAACCACCTAATTTGATAAATTATTAATCATTTTAGTCGGTTTTCAAGCAAAAATGATTGTCATTTACTGTTTCCAGCTTTTAAAATGTACAGATTTGATGCTTTAATTTAAATCAAGGGTCTGGAACTCAAATCATGTTGGGGCTATTGCTGGAATTCTAAATGATTAATTCTTAACAGTTAGAGCAGATCTTTTCCCCTCACATCTGACAAACATTTGTACTTTATTTTTTCACTTCTGTTCATATTTTCTAAATATTTAACAAGAAAAATGCGTGTTTAGCAGTGCAAATCTTTTTTCCATATAAAAAGCTTATTCAGAGCTTGCAGTTGGCCTGCTACGGTAGTATGTGTTCCCCCTGGTCGGATTAACATCAATTACATTACTTGCCCACCTCCCCTACCAAAGTGTAACTTTTAAAAAAAATCAATATTCCCGAGGATGGACGCTACGATTACAAACTGCCGGAGGCATCTACTCCATGCTGCAGCAGCACACAGTAACAGCAATCACATTAAACTTTTAGCATAGAGAGAGTTGGGAGAGTAGACCAACAAGAGGGTCGCAAAGGCAGCAATTTGTCAATAAGTCATATTTAAACTCATAATACATGATTGGCCTAATAATTTATAGAAGAACTGCTGCAATGAAAGGGGAGGACAGGAACCAAAGGCTGGTGTTAAAAAAAAACTGATTTCACAACATTCAAGATCAGGTTTTGCAAGGTTGGAAACCTTTTTGTTACGCCATAACGATACTTGCATTGCATTTCAGTTACAAACACTGTAAGTACAATAAACTTTACAGGCACTAGGGCTGTAAAAATGTATTGATCATTTTCAACTATTTAACCAGAATGTTACAGAGGACACGCATTGCATACTGAATACAGTATATAACTCCATACAGCCTAATCCAAAATCAAATAAAACATATTTTATATGTACTCATAGATACCAGCCACCTAAATATGCCTTTTTCCATCATGATCCATTAATCCCTGAGAAATCAACAAAAAAGCAGAAAAACTGTGCAATGTTAAAGAAAGTGAGAAAAAAAATTTCCTGGATCAGTCCCTTTATCTCGATCAGCACCAAGAGTTAATGGGGTCTTTCAGATCGCTTCAACAGTCCTCATGTTGAACGGTGTTTACCTGCAGGTTCAGCATGTAGTCTGGGTACAGCACCTCTCCCTGTAAGCCGCCCCACCTCACTGCTGCTGTACCGAACTGAATCCTCCGTCTCCACCATCTTAGAGGGCAGCAGCTGCTTCATGCTTTTCCACCAGTCTGCAGCAGAAGCACAAATAGATGCACATCGAGTCACACCGGCAAACACTCACAAAACACAGATCAACCTTCAACCAAAGAGATTACATACCTGTGCGGTCCCAGTGGGGGAGATCATATGTCCCTTCAGAGCTCTTTTTTCTATTAAGAGACAAAAATACTGTCATTAGTAGGCAAAACTACATTTTCACAGGGGATTGTTTATCTATGACAAACAAATGAAAATGCAAACCTGTTCCTCCAGTGCCAAGCACAAACCACAGTCAAGATGAGACCCGTCAGAACCATGACCAACACGGGAACCAGAACTGCTGCCAGCGCCACATCTAAGAGCAAAAACACCACAATAAAACACCAGGTGACAAATGTCTTTATTTGGGATCAAAAAAGCTTTTCTTTCTCTTTTTAAATCAAAAATCTGACGCACCTTTGCCAGTGTGAGGAGGCATCGTAGTGTTTCTGATGTCTGGGGTGTGTGTGGTTTGGCCAAGGTGAGGCGGACGTTTCGTACCCACAGACGGTGGAGAGTGACGAGAGGGGGGCAACATCCTCGGCCTCAGATCTGTTCTCGGCCTCGCTGTAAAAAGAATAAATAATCATTTTTATAACTGCGTCCAAACTACTTTTGTTTACAGGATATTTGTTCATCTGCAAATCAACCACCTCTACCGACCTAAAGGAATTGGGCAGCCAAGCAGCTCCAACTTCAGTGCAATTCTCTGGTGCCATTGGGTTGGACTGATCCTCACGAAGCGGGCCTCGATTGGTGGAATGAAGTTGTTCCTCACCTCGTGCAGATAGTTGATGTTGCCTTGAAAAACCTACATTAAAACGAGAACAACCCCTCTTATTTAAAGAGATTTAAACCAAACTCCAGCTCAGTAGTAGTAGTTTAGAAGAAAATGTGTTTCAGACTGAACAAATGCATTAGAAGACGTAAGCTGATTATTTTCCAACTTGGCAAGCTAAAAACTACTTCCCCTCCACGTCATAAGAAGCCGTGAGAATCCCAGCAGTGAACAGCTCGTAGACAGCAGTTCCAGTCTAACAACCCGGCCGCTAAATCCATATCCATTCATTATTAATGCCCAAGTGTCCTGACTTGTCTACCACAGCACTTAACTCAAACCACTGACTGCCTTCACTTCCTGCCATAAACATCTCTTAGTCAATACCAGTTGCTATGGAAACAGCTGAAGCATATGTCCCTGCAGCTTTCTTAGGTGACATTTTTGTCCATTTGCACTAATTTGGAGGAGAGAAAAAAACATAAAAGCCAATGACGTAATTGTCGAGCAAGCAGGGTTTATTGATTTGGTGCTTGTGTTACCTTGTCTTGCGTAGAGTTTGCTTCCCTGTAGATGTTCCACTGCTGGCTATCGCTGCTATACAGGACCCGGTATGCTGAAACGTAGCACTGGTATTCTCTCAGGGTGGAGCCAGTGGTGGTGATGCCTAGATGAGGGGACAGCAGAGACAAGAGGATGATGTGCAGCTGGCTTTAATATAAGTTTAAACAAATGAAAATGTAATTTGGGTTCTAATGACAAAGCTAATCTGCCGTAATCTTGGGCATATTAATATGCTAACATACGAAGTCATGGATATTCTGCCTCTGACCACAGATGTCTGTACCAAACTTCATGGCAATCCACCCAGAAGTTGTTTAGATACGGCACTAAAGGCCAACTAGATTTACCGTGGCCAGAACATTTTTTGCAGAACATTATGATGTCACAGTGCATTTAACCTCTGACCTTTTTTTTCCTCTAAATATTACAGCATCATATAACCCATTAGACTTATCGTAATCTATCATAATTATCTAATTCCCTCGAGGCTTTCTTGGGATATCATGTTCACAAGAATGAGAAGGACAGAAAGTCACCACCAACGTTTAGGATTGGATATCTGGGGCACAGATCTGAAAATAGTGAGCACCATTTTTTCTGGTTAAGCAGCATCTCTTCAAAGAGGTGCCCGATGGGCAGTCCTCTGGATTACTACAGGGCTGCTGCCAAATAATTGTTTGACAATAATTTATAGAAGTTTTTTTTTATTTTTATGTAATGGTCTGAAAATTCATCTACATGAATATGATATATTACCAAGATTAATTCCGTAACAAAAAAACATTTAATTTACACAACACTGATGATAGTCTACATCAGAGCAAGCTAACCTCACCGTATGCTAAGTCACGGTGCCTTTCTAATACAGTGAACTATTACCTCAATTTATTGTGTTTTAACTTATCATGTAAGAGATTCTGACATACCCTCCACCTCAGAGAAATCACAGAAACTGAGGCTAATTCAGCTTGTTGCCAACTAGAGCCTGGAAAGCTGATCGCATATTTTTCTGGAGAGCCATATAGTAAGCGTGTAGTCAATTAGAGTGTTCATGAATGTGCTACAGTATGTGGTTACCTGTGATCCTCTTCTCCTTCTTAAGATCGACCTGCAGCCACTGCTTTTGGTTGCTCTGAGAAGGTGCCCACGGCGGCCCCGCCTTTTTAAGCCGTGCCCCTGATGGCGCCCACACACTGTGCTGACCAACGGTATTGCTCCATTCCCACACAGAGGAAGCAGAGAGCTGAGTGTCCGCCACACCACTGTTCTCTAAGCCCAGCGTTCCATAGCAGCCTGTGAGCACAGAGAGGCCATTAGCACCATTAAAAACAACTGAAAGAGATTTAAGAGGCCTTAATGTATATATTTTTTATATATGTCTATATGAAATTAATTTAACTGCATTGAAATGCATATGTAAAGGCAATGTGTAATTCACTGTATATTTCCTGCTGCAGACTAATAATAATTACAAACACTGCAGGACTTACAACTAAAATGACAGATGCTGATGGAAATAATTACATTTACAGTACTTCCCCCTGCAAAACTATTACAGCAACTCATGGCGCATCATAAAAAGGAAACTCACCGTTGGTCTTGAAGGTGAAGAGGCTGTTCGACAAAGTTCCTCTGAGGAGAGATGGTTGAGAGGATCAATTAAACATAGATCAGTACATCTAAGGTTTATTGATTCTTTTGACTGAGTAATTAGTGACCGAAAAGAAGGAGTGGGAGCAGTAACACCCACATTACATAAAGAAGACACTGGGAAAAGCTCTTACCCAGTGGAAGTGACATTGTTAGCCAGTGTGGCCTCATAGTGAGGGATGCCTTTGCTGCTGACCACGTAGATCCTCCCTCCCTCTGCATTGGACACCACACCTGCGTGGATGGCTGCCACACACAGAGGAGAGGACTGCAGGATAGAAGGAAGAAAAGATGAGATTAAAGGTCACTTTCTATTTCCATTGACAACAAATAGTGTCAGTAACTCAAACCACATCCGATAAACTGTGCAGACAGGGTAAATTACAGTGATGACAGACTAAACGTTTTCTACATGAGACAAAACATAACATAGGTCCTGTTGTTGCTTTTTTTTTTCTTTGAGTGACTGAGTGATACAGAGATAGGACGAAGCAAGATAAGTGTTAACCAAAAACTCAATCTTTGGTGTTTTCTGATTATTTCTCTTCTACTTCAGTTTGTACGGTAACCACAGGAGGTTCTTTTGTGTTAGCCCACACACTTCCTCATATCTCTTTTTAGACTAGTTGGGAAGCTGGCTGCAAAGCTTTTTTTCAACATCAAATACAATAGAACCCAAGTTGTAATACCAGTACCAGTGCTTGTGCTTGCTGCTCATTCATGATAGACCATTTTGTATTTTGTTGTTAATCAGGACTGCTTTGGATTTTTGAATAATGAGCTGGATTTTGCAAAAACAGACAAACATTCTTGCCTTATTATGTTTAGAGGTAGATCAATAATTCAATCATGCTGATATAAGCTTATTGTAGATATACTGCAGTGTTTTCCTTGGTGCAAGGAAGGATTTTCTAATGTTTTAATCAAAAAAATAAATCAATGCAATTTCCAATCATTTGGACCATTATTTTATTTCAAATAAAACAAATAATTTTTGTTCGTTTTGTACACAAATAATTTGTGTATTAAACGTTAAAAAGAGCTCCAGTAGATAAGAAATAATCACCAATACAAAAAGCCTAATAATGAAACCTGCTAAAGAGGTCCACCAATGAAAACTTTAAACATTTGACCTGGGAAAAGCCATTCAGTTAGTTTTGATTAAAATGTATTTTGCATTAATTTGAAACAAATATTTCTATCTACACCATAGACAGGACACGCATCTTTTTCAGTGAACACTGAATTATACATATTTTTCTAAATCAATATAAAAAAAAAGAGTGTGCGTCATTGAGTTATACTTCTTTTCAAGTCACTGATGTGAGTATATTCAACATTATCCCAATTTTCCTTGATCCCAATAATGGGAATTCATCAAGGTCAACTTAGATTGGCTGTTCTTGTTGGGATCTGTGATACAATCTTATGTAGTCCCATTCCTAGTAGTAGAGTTCCTAAAAACTGTTCTTGAAACGGGCTTACAGGTAACAATGCTCAAACAAACTGTACTGCTGTTACCGTTGCAAACCAGTATCGTTTGCAGGTAAGGCAGCGGGAACAGGCAGCACTGTCTTGCGCTGTGACTCGAGAACAAGCTCTTAACCTTCAGACTGTGGCAGATAAAGGCTGATGAGTCAGCATGATGTCACTTCTCTGTAGAGAGGATATGGAGAGGCCCTGATGGTAATGATTCACCGCTGGTTGCATTCCTGTCCAAACCTGCTGCCACATCACTATGAAACGGACAAAAAACCAGGCTGCACTCTGATCACAGGCTCCTTCCCATGAACAGCTGCTGGAGTGAGGTGGAATTTTATTACTGGAAAAGACCCACACTGGAATCCACAGCTGATGGGATTGTGGGAAAGCTCTGGCGACCCACACAGTGACAAGCGCATGTAAACATGTATGCACACATGCACTGAAGTCAAATGCTGCCACAAGCAATCAACACTGGCCCTGTGACTCTTAAACTTCCCCAAAACACACACCACATCCTACAGAGAGCCATACCAAACCACTAAGACAAACACACAACACCACTCCAAACCGCCGCACCCTGCCTCCAACAGAGGAAACCACATGAACACACATGAAATGACACACATACAGATAAATATGTCATAAGAGGAATGTAGTTATATAGAAACCAGTGCATGGATTACATAAGAAACCCTTAAAACGGATTAAAACAAGAGAAAGTGACCTGTGGGGGGCTGCTTTGGGTGGGGCAGCTGATCCCTGAAGTATGCTTCTCCAATCTAGATATTACAGCCTTGTCACACACACACACACACACGCATACACACTTCGGAAACACAAGCATGAATGAGTCACTTGCACACACACACACAGGTTTTCTCTAACTCCTCACTCACACTGACTCATTCTCCAGCTTTCTGTCTCTCCAGAACACACACTCGACACACAGCTCCGCTCAGCACCCTCTCACAGCTGGACTGGATTATAGGGTTATTATTTTCGTCCAAACTATTATCTCACCTCCCTTTCACCCGCTGACCCTGCCCCTCCTCTGTTCCTGTGGGGCACCTCGCTCCCTGAAGCACACCCCAAATCTCCTCCCTGTTCTCTCGTCTAGCCAGCAACAACCCCTCACTCCCTTCTCTCCCCTCAACAAACCCCAAGCTCTGAGCATGAGGTCATCAGCCAGAGACTCGGCACCCATGACCTCACGTGCAGCGGGGGTGCTGTGATGTCATCAGTCCAGGACTCGCATGTCCACAGAGCAGGGACTCGTTTACACAAGGAAGAGAAAAGAAGATCTCAGTGAATCAAACGGAAAGAAGTGCAGACAAGCAGCACAGAGATGGGTGGCGGCAGTGAGAGGCCATGGAAACATGAGTAAGAGAATACTAATGGTTCCTGTGGGGTAACAGTGGGAATAGTGACCAAACAGCAGGAGACCACTGGGCACCATGACTCACCTGGAAATGTGATGAGGACAGCAACAAAAAGAAAACTCATGCTATATATGAAGGTATGTACATTGTTTACACTCACCTCTCTGTAGCCATTCGGTATAGTTCCAGAAATCTCCTCAGTGGATGTCAAGCAGCCTGCCGGACAGTACTTACTACCGAGGGAGACACACACAATGGAGTGTCAGACAGTTTGATCCCTGCACAAATATATCCACACAAAGCAAGCATTATTTACCTGAACTCTGCCTCAGGGAAATCCGTTCCTTTGTGCAGGCAGGTGATTAGATCTGCAAAAGGCAAAACCAACAGTGTCAGAACTGGTTTTCTCTGCACGCTCCTGCTCACCCATCGCCCCAGATGACAACCAGCAACCTTTCCCATGAAATTAATCTGCTTTATTATCTGGGATTTAAATCATTTAAACTAAACCAATAGAGGCAGATTTTACAGTTAGCTTGATTGAAAGTAATTCTTCAAACAAGAGCTGCAACAAAGGACTGTTTTCATTATTGATTAATCTGGTGTGTACATTTTTCAATTAATCGTCAAATGTAAAATGAACAAATACCCCGCACAAAAGCTAAACAGTCAAACACTTCTCTTCATATTTGAGAGGCTGAAACAATGCAATGTTTGGTCTCCGCCATTTTTGTTTGAAATATATATATGTGATGAATCGAGTTATCCTTCTCAAGTTAAAACGTGGATGATGAAACAATTATCAATAACCAAATTTTACTGGTAATAGCTTTGATGGTCCGATGTCATTGCTGCTTCCAGGTTCACAAATGTGACTATTATCTCTGTCCTGTAATTTCTTATTAAATGTCTTTAGGTTCCAGACTGCAAAACAACCAAAAAACAAAAGTCTGAATATGTCACGTAGGGGTGTCACAATTCTCCAAATCCTCGATTCGATTAAATTTTCGATTCTAAGGTCACGGTCCGATTCGATTCTTGATCTTGATTCTTGAAGGGAAACAGATTTTATAGAGTACCAAAGATTGTCGTTCATAAAGGTGAGAAATGTAAAAAGCTCACAGAACAACGCCGTAAAAAATTGATTTTAAACGTATGTCTGCGGTCTGGAGGAGCAGAGTTTGCTAGTCCCCGTGTCTGCAGCGACCACTTCGTAGGAGGTAAGTTATGTTAGCTAGCTAACTTGGTTTTTGTGGCGGTGTTTATAAGGCATTAGGTTGTCGTTAAATGCTCATTTACTTAGTAATGATTATTAAGTTACCGGTAGTCTAATGTGGACTTCATTGGGACTTTTTAGGCTGCCCTAGCACATTGAGTCGGTAGACTGGGCTCCGACAGTCAACCTTGGTTACAAAAAAACTAAGCCCAAATCAGAGGCATCTCTTCAACAAGAGCAGAGGATGAAGCTCAAGGAAGACCAACAAAGACAGTCGGAATGTGCAGAGGCTATGTTGGATCTCCAACAGACAGCTAAGAGCCTGGGTATGAGCCCGGATCTAACGCAGACAGCCGACTAGTTGGTAATGTCAACAGCCTCGACTGTCGGCAAATCTTTAAGTTCTACCGAAAAGTCACTCATCTTCATGAGGTATGGGTCACATCCAACATATCTGTTAACTAACTCCTTGTACCTATGCCTTCCCGCGTCATCATAATCATGTGACTGAAACCCAGCAATTTCGGTCGATTTCGATTTAAAATGGATATGAACGAATGAATATACGTGACACCCTTGATATCACTCATATTCACATTTGTGAAGGTAAATACAGTGAATTTTAGACATTCTTGCTTAAAAAAAGACTTCTAACCAATTGTAAAAATTGCTGATTTCATGATCTGTCACAAAATTAATGTGTGTGTGTGTGTGTGTGTATATGTCAGAAGTTCCAAATGAGTGTTTCAGTGATGAGACCACATATATCCAACAGGATGCTGTGGGCTGCTCGGAATTCTATGCAAACCCAGTGGGGGCGGTCAGTCTCGTCTCGTCGTGACCACATTAATCAAAAAGCCCATTTATCTGGTAAACCAACCAGTGAGTCAAGCGGACAAATACCCCCAACCGCCGCAAGTGGCCATGGTGACTGATTTACTTAGCTGTGCAAACTGTCCTCCCACGCTCATCCGCATGATCGGTTACATGACAGTAAAAACATGCATTAGCTCTTTGGGGGCGGGGGGACGAGCTGGGTCCGTTGATGGCCTTGTTTGCCTTCAACTGTGATTCAGTCACAAAGATGACCACTTAGAGTAATTACTCTGCAGAACACATGTCATGTTATCTGAAGTCACTGAAAATGTTCCACATGACACTGCGCAGCTTTCTAAGACATTTTTTTTGAGAGAGAAAAAGCAGCGGGTTCAGACATCAGAATCTGCTTCCGTCTCTCATGGACTGCTGTATATAATAGCTACAGTATCAGTGCATCAGTTGTATCAAGTCTAAACCATCAGATATCAAGCTGGCATGTACAAAATGTTGGTTTCGATATTCCTACTCAGAAGACAGTGACTTTTTGACTAAGACTTTATCAGATCTAAGACAGACAGGCGGACAGATCCACACACGCCACACGCACGTTCACACACCGCATTGATGCATTATAGAAGTTCTGTCTGGCCAACAAGAAATTAGCTATTTTGTTATCAGTACCAAATTTCAGAAAACTTATTGGCATTTCAAGTTTTATCAATCTTTGTTTACTTTTTATTTAAATTGGCTCATTCACTGTTATCTTATTAAACTGGTTATATTTTCATTGTCCATAAGAGATTATAAATTGAGATTATAAATAGATCACAGTGATCCTTAAAGGTGGATCACAACATGCTTAAATCTCTCTCACTGCATGTTTGACCTGCTGTTTTTTGGAGAAGATAAAGATTAATGTAAAAGTCATTGTGTGGTGATTTAGTCCAACATGTTTGCCGTCAGATGATCTTAAAGGTTAATGTCTGAGAAAGGCTGACTGACACTTCTTCAGTAATATGATACCACATTAGAGAAATGTAAACAGCTTCTCACGGGCAGGAAGTGTTATGAAAAACCACAAAATGTCATTACTACTTTCTATTTCTCTCAATTACTTTCACTTCCTCTTGCTCCTTGTTCCTGTCCTTTACAAATTTTCTTTTTAACTCATCTCACTTCACAAGGGTCAGTCCTCATTCTCCTCTGTCCGTCTCTGCTGGCTTTTACCAGCAGCACTCCACTGAAAAAAGCCACAACTAAAAACCATGAATAAAGTCAGTCCCAATTCACATTTCGCACAGACGTAGAGGGCTGTAACTCTGCAATGTGACAAACCCCAGCCACACACACATCGACTGTCAATTATGGGTGGAGAAATCTTTTTGTCCAACTTTACATACATCTGTTTCTGCCACCCATCTGTATTCACGACTGTCTCACATTAAAGTGAGAATACTATGAACAAAACCATGATGACCCTGCACACAGCAGCTGAAGTCCCATTTCTGTGACTGATCAGTATATAATATTCACAGCAGAGTAGCCCCTTATCTCTGCTGTGTGTTTAACTACATTCTCAATGGTGAGCAAACACCACATCATAAATGGCATGTGGTGTACACTCACTTGGCCTCCAGCAAAACTGTGGACACAGCTCAAGTCAAGTTATGTTCAGTTGGTACTCTCTTTGAATGATCTGATACCTCTGTTAGCTTACAGGATAATGGGAAATATACTTTATCTTCTTTGACCTTTTAAAATACATTGTTCCTGACATGTAAACAGAGGAACCACTGGACAAAACACATTAATGCAAAAAAGAACATCAAAAAGCAATTTTATAAATGCATTATGCCATGTGTTCCTAAATATGGTTTAGAGATCCTCAGGGGTCCACATCACAAGTCAACAATCCAACCAATGGAAACGCCATCGATCACTCATTTTCAAACATGCCTAATCCAAAAGGGGCCTGAGGTCTGATTCCAATTTACCACAAATAATTAATACTGCAGTGAACTCAAACAGAAGCAACAGGGAGACAAAACACTTTTAAAACTCTGCGTCTGCATCGCAAATGGAAATGTTTGTCCTGTCAGTTTCACATTTTTTTTTCACCAGTCTTAATTATACTATTACTAATATTCTACTATACTATACTATTTTAGTTACATTTTGCATATACATTACTGGTCCCCAGAAGATTAATCCTACAGACATTCCAATCAGCTTCAAATACATTTGAAACCTGAAAATGTTTACATGCCTGCAAATTTGATTAAGATTACACATTTAACTTTAACATTTATAAAGATTATAAATGTCTGCATGTTGGCTCGCTGACACTAGCAGCCAATTCAAAGCACCACTGTCTGCCTCACAGAGCCACTGGCCTGGCTGTAGACTGTAAAATGTGGCTAAAGCGCAGGTGCGCCATGCACAAAGTGCGGTGGCCCAGGGTTCGGGAATGACCTATGGACATCTGCTGTGTGTCAGACCTTCTCTCTCGTGTCCCATTTCCTGTCATTCTTTAGCTGTACTGTAAAATAAAGCCATGAAAAGGTGCAAAAAAAGAAATTCCAAAATCCAAATAACAGGACCTACAACTTCTTTTAAAAGATAAAATATGTCACACCATACCATTATAGATAAAGCATCATGAGATACAGAGATGCTCCGGCCAGCAAATAATATTTTTCAGACATATGGTGACAATACATACAGTACATATACATAGCACAATACCAGATTATCCCATTGCATCCAGTCACGCTGTAAATGATAACTTCATGTCGACTGAGCCGCTTAGAGAACAGACAGATGACTGCTCATTGGCTGCATTCTAAATCTCACTCTTCCTCAGTGTTTACTTACTTAAAATGTACTTCAAATACAGACGACAACGGATGTATGAGCAAGAGGGTCAAAGTTCAGATGTGATGTTATGATGAAGTAGTATGTCCCAGTTGGATGAAGACTGCATGCAACAGTGTGGTGCAAGAGGAGCTGCAGTGTGAACTAAAAGTAAAAAGAGAAGTATGTGTTTTGGAACGCAGCCATAGTCTAATTCTCCTGTGATGACTAAGATGCGCCACATGATCAGAGTTGATAGCATATACCACAGTCCAAACTGATTCATAAGCCTATTAGACATACTGTATTGCCACACAGCTGAGGCACCGAGCAATGACCCCAGGACCTGACCCAGCCTGATTTACATGTTCCCTGCATTGTTGTGTTTTGTGAAATGCTGTTTTTTGTTTTCTTGGTCTTTGCATCTCAGGTAACCACAATACATGATTGGTGAAGATGGCGCAGCAACCACCATACATGTTAGATCTAAAGTCCACCCAAATTGTACAAATTCTCAGCGTCTGAACCTTCTCAAAACCCACAACTGTACAGTGGTGAAGTTAGAGACAAGATAGTTTGTGACTGACTGCGTAGCCGACACAAGCCGACGTATGAAGTACGAACAGAGATAAGACAAACGCAACACACAACCTGACATGTACATGTAAGCCTTTTCAATACAATCTAATTAGTTCAGAACAGTCAAATCTACGGAGGTGGCGCACGATGAAACAGCTGTCATGAGACTTATATTAGACTGTGGCATGCACGCGCGCGCACACACACGCACGCACGCACGCACGCACACACAACCTGTCTCCAAAGCAACTCTTACGCCAGGGGCCAAAACAGAAAAGTAACTAAGCTCAACAGTGAGATGACATCAACAAAACATCATTCCAGTCTGCTACACCTCCATTACATACACCCACCCCTCCTGTACACATCAACAGATGAGACGTAGGTGAGTGATGTGAGAGTGTGTTACCTGTGTGTTCAGTGGTCGAGTAGGACAGGTAGAATCCACGTCCACTGTGGTGTGTCCCACTCATGAACTGGACAGTGACCTGGTTGCCAGTAGCCTCGATCAGCTCGTTCACCTTCAGACCCAAACCGCAGTACTTCACTGTTTGAGAGCATACAGATACAGGACAAAGAGGTTTCGGTTAATTTTACAGGTTCCTTTCAACATATATAACAATAAACTTGCACTTTGTTAGATATTAGTGCAGATTTTGTGGTTGTAACTAACTGAGTGATAAACCTACCATTTACTCTGGGAAAGGATGAAAAAGCAGAGATGTAGAAGACTACACGCCTCAATAAATAATAAAGGCTTTTTGCAAATTTCAATGTCTTAAAACTTGTCTTTTTTTAGATGTTCACAATCCAGTTCTAAGGGAAGCAAACATTTCCCAGTTGCTGGTGACTAATGTGTCAGTAAAATGTTAAACTTCCTAGTACTTATCCTAACTAGTACCTAGCTAAGTGGGAGAAAGTGTATAAATTAATGAATGAGCTTCAGGCAAGAGAAAATGTGTCGGAACTTCGTTTCGACTTTTACAAATGAAATCATTTTGGACTTAATCAAAGCTTAACTTTCCGTCATATTCTATTGATTCACATTACTGCAGACTCACAGTGAAGCAAGTCCCAACTCAGCCAGACAACTTTAGGGGTCTTTTTAGAGCACCATAAAATCAAGAAATGGCCCATTCAATTCCTCATCCACAGCTCTATTTGTATTAAACTGTATCTACAGGTCTGATATCCAGCTTAATTTTCATCATCGGTGACACTCATTGCAAGCTTGCCGGCAGCACTCTGGCATGAGACCAGCGGTGGCTCTAGGCTCATCATGTGCTTGATGCAATGTCAGTCACTGCGTTTACATGAACTAAAGTAACCTGGTATTGTATACTGATATCATGTAATCAATTGCATCAGGGAGAGGAATGTGACTAATAAACGCACAATTTGACTCATACTGAAGAATAATTGCAAATCTTAAATAAAATAAAAAATAAATGCTTTCTTTCCACCAGGCACATCTTTATGGTGTTGCAAGTGACACAGACTTGTTCACGCAGCTTTATATTCCACAAGGAGCATTTCATATCAAGTGTAAGGCTGCCTGACAGTGTTAACTTGCTCCAGTTGTGTTTATGTTGTCATTTTCCAACAAGCATTGCCTAAATGGCCACAATCAGCTCCCCTATTGCAATGCCTGGTAGAATCTGGGGCTAAGTCTTCTTCTGCTGCACAGGCATGTATCTTTAATACAGTTTAAAATATACTAACCTTGGTTAAACATGTGTAGGGTTCATTGAGAAGCCTAAACACTGACCAGCTGTATGCAGATCAGGATTTACATTATAGAGGTAACGACAGCAGGTGTTAATAAGTTCTACAATTTCCTGACAGGGAAGAAGCTACAGAATGCATGACATATATGAATTGGGAAAGGGCTAAAGGCCACATTGTGCACAAAAAACGACCTAGTTTGTTCCGAATGGCCACACTTGAAGGCAAAATACAAAGGCAACCGTCAAAGAGACCCTTCTTAGATGAGATGTCATCTAAATATATGGATAACACTGCATTTTTTCATAAAGTCTCCCTTGGAATCATCTGCCACCCTGGCTCTCCTAGGTTTAACTCAGGGTTTGCATTTCCACCGCAACTGGGCTATACCTGCTTGACGGAGTGTCTTAAACTAATGGCTTGTCCCGATCCCCGCAATACTATCGAAGAATCACTGCTAACAAAGTGGCTAATTCAGTTACAAACATGTTTTAGCTCTTATAGCTTATTCACAACAAATTCCCCCGTTATTTAGTCATTTAAAAGCTTTATTACGAGCAGCACTGCATGAAACATCGTGTTTTCACCAGCAGTAACTAAAGATGACTACTGAAAAAGCCGAGAGCAAACTCGACGAAGTAGTACAACATAGCTGATGTTTGAAAGTACAACCAGGATGAGAAAAACTTAAGAGATTCAGTTAGAAGCGACAAAGGTACTGAGAGCTGATCACACTGACATTTAAAAAGTCTCTCTCTCAGGTTTCCTGCACAGATATGATATGATATTTTAGGGCGAGATGGGTGCTTGTTACGGGTTGGCCACAGCACGTCCATCGTTGGCCGGCTTAGTTTGACTCGGTACGACCAAAAGGATTGGTGCAAAAATGGCAATAGTGTTGAAGTCATATTGTTCACATAAAAAGTGACACAGTTGAGTAAATAATGGGGAAAGAGTGCTAGTGAGACAAGTTTCTCAGTGAGCACCTTTTCTCATCTCCACACACCTGGCCAATCACATCACATTCTAGTACAGGCTAGTAGAATACTGATGCCTTAACTTGAGTGGTGAAGGACTACTTCAGTGTGTATTGTAGTACATTGTAGTGGTCCATCTAAATTGACTTGATAACATTTTCATTTAGACAAGAATGAATCGCTTAATTTGAGGCGACACCCCCCAAATCATTTAAAGTAGCATCTGGTATCAGCTTGCAACTCTCACCAATCTCACTCCTCTCAGGTCCAATGCCGTTGTAGAGGCGGAGGTAGTTGACCTGGCAGTCACTGTCTTCTATGTCCAACTCGGCAAAGCGAAAGTGGATCATGTTGCCCCGGGGAACGCTGATCTCCCATTCACACACCGTGTTGTTTGGGTATGTCCCCGGGTAACCCAGAGAGGACAGAGTCCCACTGCTCGGGCCAAGTACACTGGGGCCACAGCCATCACCTGCAGGACAACACACACACACAGTTTCAGCAAAAGAAAGGATGCCATTAATAAAGCACAGACAGAGGGGACGCAGTAAAAGATATGCCCAAAGCAAAAGTTGGTATGACAAATTTTCACCCAAAGTATGTAAAAATAGAAACATGCTGTTATCAGGGGCTTTAAAATATAAGGCTGTCTACGCCGTAGAGCTCGACTGTCTTTAAAAATGGATAAAAACACATAAATGAGTGACACGGATGCACTGGATGATGTGCTGCTTCATTTCAATGAACACACACACACACACACACACACACACACACACACACACACACACACACACGCTGTACTTTATTTTGAGTCAATACCATATACACCACCCAGCTGTCATAAATAATCACTGCTACGTGAAGTGTGTTTATTAGCAGGTCAAAATAATGCACCTTCCTTTGTTTCGGTTCTTTGGCTGAAAACTACAGTGCGCAGATGTGTTAAGAGGCGACTCTGCCTCTTTTAGAAGTGAAACTACACAGTTTTAACAGATTTTAAGAGATGTATCTATTTCACACTGAATGTCACAGATAGGACAAAGAAATCAGACTGATTAATGAATACCATCACATTTTAAATTCTGATTTTTCATGCGTTTCTTGTTCACATTTTTTTAATCTGCATTCTGCTTGTTCTGGTCCATCTATGAATGCGAATTGAGCACATTGGTTTCTTTAGTTGGCATACAATGCAAAGGATTAGGCAATGTAATTGCTTTGTTCGTATGGTATGGATCAAGGTAGTTCCATCCATCTACAGTACTCCTGCATAAAAGTTCATGTATGAGGTAATGTGTTAAAGTATTATTCATGTTATGTTTTGTCTTTCTTTCTCAATTTTCATCTCTCCTGGAGGTCATAGTAACAGGCAATCAAACGGAACGCACAACGTTCCCTTCATTACATTTCATTTTAACACGGTTGGAACTATTTGGGATAATGTCAGTTCAGAAATCAACTAAATACATAAGAAACACGCGGTAGCTATGAGAACCTTCACAGCAGAAAAGATTACAGGTAAGATGATCAGACTGATTTAGACTGAAATCATTAGGCTGTTGGTTAAACTCCTGTCAACATTCTGCAGTGTCTTTTAGCAAGACATCGAACCCCAAACTGAGTGAGAATGTGGTGGGAAGAAAATGCAAGACGCTTTGGACTAGAGCTGAAATGATCGGCCTGTTATTGAGCTTGTCGACCGACAGCGGATAAAAACGCCAGATACTCCTTTGCAGCCAATCACACCATGACAAGAAGCTAGAAATGCATTGCCAGCAAAACCTTAGTTTCCCATAGTAGATGTTGCATTTTTATCTAGCAGACTTTAGAAGGTTTTAGTGTAAGACCACTTTCTCCATTAATTACATACAGTATGATGGCCAGGTGCACGCAGCCTCACTCCACCACGCTGACACAGGCGTTTCCAAGCGACCGTGCCTGCAGTGATGAGTCTCAGTGTGATTGGGGCCCGAGCTCCAGCCACTCACATGTCATGTGGTAGTTTCACTTTTTTTTTACCATAGGATGCTGCAAATCTTTGGGATGTTTTACAGACCAATCAATTAATCAAGGAAATAATTGACAGATTAATAGATAATAAAACTTAAGTTAGTTGCAGCCCTATTTTGAATACAAATGTCTGCCAAATGAATGTAATGCATTGTAATTAGATTCAGCAGAGAAGTTGGCTTTGGGTTTTACAGACAATCAAATCTTTTGGCTCTTTCGGCCAAAACATTAAAATCCAAGAATGTGATTTTATTTCTCTTTTAGCAGCTAAAACCCACACAGTTAAAATTTAAGACAATTTAACGAACCCTGAACTCAATTTCATACAAAATTATGAGCTCAGTCTTCTTCTCTTTTTTTTAAACGAGAATCCAGCGTGTCTTCGGAGCTGTCAGAGAGCAGAGGCATTGTGTCTGTTGATGCTGTGGACTCATGGCCCTGAGATAACACTCAACAGTCACGCTTCATGGTGCTAAGTGGATGTTCTGGAGTTACGTAAGAGCCTCTCAGTGGACACTATCCAGATGAACAGGACAAAAACAAAGCTGCTTCCCCTCACTCTGACTCACATACTGAACAACTGCATGGCATCCAGCAGGAGTTCAGATTACCTTCCTAAAGTTACCCCTCAGGCCTCAAAAACAAACCTTCACACAACTTGGTTCTCTCCCTTGACTAATCTACTGTTATCACACCAAATACCAATTAATGATGAATGTTGAGGGGGAAAAAAAAAAAACTTGTCATAATTAATGAGAAATTTAGAGTTATGACAAACTGTGTCCACGTGTTTACACCCATACCCCCACTGATACCCCACCCCCAACCTCTGACCACCTGAGGTTGCCTGCGGGCTCTTAAAACCTAACAAATACCCCTGTTTGGGTACAATATGGCGTAAAGTGAACCGACAACAATGAAAACACGCTGAGCTGTGTCGTGTGTGTAGTTACTTCACGGTGGAGTTTTGAAACTGAGCTACCTGAGACTGGAAACAAGGCCACAAGCTCCCAAATGTGCCGTTTGCCTCGTACACAGAGAACTTAAAGCCAGAGTCCATTAACAAAACTGGGAATTTAAAGGTTACTAGCTTATCGCGAAGCGCACACGAGCAGCAGGCTGTGATTTCGGACTTTAAAAAAATACTTTAAAGCCACACGTTAATTCAGCAAGAAACTGCTCCGCCAAGCAGCAGCTATTCGTTCACAATGTCAGTAGTTTTTTAAGAACCGGTTTGCCTGGTTTTACTACCCCCTTCTCCCACCAAACACACCATGACGGGCGGCGGCAAGCGGTGTAAACCGAGCGGAACTCCACGTACACACGGCCATGTAAGGTAGGTTTTAAGTTCGGCAGACAATAACAGTGTACCGTCGCTCAGGCTTATCTCTGGAAAAAAAAAAAAAAACATCTACAACTTCTGCGTTCACACTTTTACTCCAGCATGGCCGCACGTCGCCGCCGCAGCCACACTCAGCTCCTCCAGTTGTCGCCGCAGCTGTGTGCCACCAACCTTTCTGCGCTCGACAGCCTTCCGTGGTGAGATTGATGAGAATCGACAGGACGAGAACCCCGGCCCCAGTCGGTCCCCTGCCCACCATTACCGCTCTGCCCATAGCAGCCTGCAGTCTGAATGCATACTGCTCGCTTCTGGACCGGCTGCACCGCTTCAACCTGTGCCGAGGTGGGGAGGGGGATACAAGAAGCTAGCGTCCGACTGCTCGAGAGCGGCTCAGCGCGAGGTTTCCTCCGCGAGGGTGTCGTTCTGTTGTCGGTTAACAGTCCAGTGGTTAGCGACACTCTCACTATGGAGGTAACTGCTCCACACATACACACACACACATACACACACATCCAGGCTGTGGAGCCACTTCCTCCACTGAGCTCCTCCTCCTGATCTGGGACTGGGATACCCGAGTCCCCCAAGTGGTCTGATCCCAGATTTACCAACACCCCCATCAGAGTCAAGCCTGTAATACTACAAATAATGATAATGATAATAATAATAATAATAATATTAATAATAGTATTAATAATAAAAATTAAGAAAACTTTCACAACACAGCCTTGTCAACGACAGTAAAGCTGACAACAGACTCCATAAAAAATGATTTAATAGAACAACATTCATAGCATCATTATTAATTCAAGAATAAGTTTGTGATTTTTTGAGAATAAAGGTGTCTTATTACAGGTAGAAACATATATGATGTAGGATAAAGATATGTAGGGCTGTAAGTAGGCCCACAAGAAAAGGGTTGTAACAATAACAAAGTGTTCTCATAAATCAATGACGTATAGTATAATACAAATATATATATAGCTAATAAAAAGTTACTAAGGTTAAGAGCTCTTTCCTCTAACTTCTCACCATTTATGTAATCAGGTAGATATTAGTGTGTGTTGAAATTCTTGTCAAGGTGTTTTTTGTCAACTTATTACAAGATATTTCCGAAGTAAAGGATAGATAGATTGATAGATTGATAGATAGATCATTACAAAGTCCCACAGAGAGCACTTATAATGGTAAATGACTCACAGCACAGCTATAAATAATGCTCAGTAACAATCAGTAACACCTGCACTTTTCCCTCTATGACAGGTCTCTACATGTCTGGTGAGAAAAAGCTCTGTTGTTCTGGTTCCTTTTTTCCCAGACAGTCAGAATCAAGCACTGTTTCAGTGTTGTAAGCGGTCCTAGTGGTGCTGGGTTTCAAAAGTGTTCATTAGTAGATACAAAAAAATGAAATAAAAACGAATCATATAATGAATAAAAACAGATGAAAACTATTGTCTAACCATTGAATTATCACACAATCTCAGTTTATTATTAAGAAATCTTATTTTACCTTGTTTATTTTCACATCAACAGAGTTCATTGAAGGCCATTTTGGTTTAATTCCAGCAGTTTTAAATTCAAAGATGTCCCTTTTCCAAAGTTTGGATTTCACAACTTAATTTTTCCCAGTGACTGTTTCTTTTTTTGTTGTTGCGTAATCTCACTTTTCATCAAGTCTTTATCTGCCCATCAAGACAAACCAAAGAGTCAGTTGCGCTCGTCACAGGCATCTTGATTATATTGCTGGGAACTAAAGCGCTTTAGTTAGAGTAAAAACATGGGATTAACATTGTGTGCATTTCTGTGCACATATGACCGACCTGCAGTGATCACTCCTTGATGGTTGTTAGAAAGTGTTACCTTATTTTATTGTGGTAGAGTTATAATATAGGTATAATGAGAATCTTAGGGACAAACTTATCTGAGTACTTTGAGTCCTACACAATAACAATCTAACAATCAAGCATGAAATCTGCAAAGTTACTAATAAATCCAACTGTCAGATGAATGCAAATGATTTGAAAAAAAAAGGAGTCTTGCAAAATAGAAGTACAGTTCTTATGTAAATACACACTGCTACCTACCATCTGTGGTAAATTACATAGCAGTAAAATCTGCCTAGACATTGTGTTGTTGTTCATTCACTAGGACTTATGTAATGACTCCAGTGTGTTCCATCTGTTTCATAAAGCATAAAGAACTGCGTGAGCTTATTGAACCTTTACCCACCCACACTTTATTGTTCCATCAATGTCTCGTCCTTTCGGCTGTGAGCTTCTTGTCTCTGGGATGTCAGATGCAACCCAGGACATTGATTCTGTGTGATTAACAGCTGGGCGGCGAACATCATACGCCCATGCTTCAGCTGGACATTTCAGAATGGTACTTTAATGGGAAGAAATATTCACTTCTTATTGTTCTACTATACACCCTCACTTGGCAAAGACTTGGTTAAAGTGATGCTGTCAGAGTAACCAATAGTAACATGTAGCAACAAACACAGTTTTTAGCCTGTAGCCTGTGAGTAATATGTCGGATGATTCAGAGTTTTTTGTTCTGGATGGATAGGCCTGTGTGTGTGTGTGTGTGTGTGTGTGTGTGTGTGTGTGTGTGTGTGTGTGTGTGTGTAAGACTGTGTGACTGTGTTTCTACATCTCTGTGTGCAGACTGCAGGCAGATGTCCATGAGGGTGTAAGAAAGTGTAATGTTCAGAGAGGCAGCCAGATAGTCACTCATGCTCGAATTGTCCTACAGTTTTTCTTTTTCTCACACACACACCCTCCGCCTCAGACTTTCTTCTTTTTTTACATTATCTATCTGACACATTTGCACAGGGGGAACTCCAGGATATTCACAGTGGCGGGCTTACTTCTCAAGACATCCCCCTTGAGGGAACATTTTTACAAATTCCCTAAATAAGGTCTGAATGTAGATGACATATGTACATGCATGTTCAGTCCAGTATGGTTCAGTTGAACACCCTGCAGCAAATGGTATTCAATTCAATTCAGACTCAGGTTCCAAATATAAGACAAGACAGTTACATTTGCTAATTTACACACAAAAGCACAATAAAAGAGTACGTTCTGATAGAGGAAGAAAAGTATACGCTAGCGTCTTACAGAGAGAATACTGTGCCAATGTCTCTACAGCTGGGACTGGCAGTATGTGGCGCTAAACCTTATGTTTGATTAACCAAGATGGTTTCATTTTCAGAGACACTAACACAGCAAAAATCATCCCTGTGAGTATATTTTTAAAGATGTTTTTGTTGAACACTTGTTTTTTTCTTGACATTGCCTTTACTTTCTCATTGTGTGCGGTCCAGAAGACCTCAATGTTGTGTGTGTGAATGTGACAAAATCAGCTTTTTTTCTCTCAGACTGTGCTTGCACATTTGATAAAGTTGACAAAATACAGAAATGACAAGGACAAGGCATTATTAAACCAAATATGGTAATATTTAATGTTTTATTATTTCAAGATAAAGGTAGTGAAGTGTACGTCATATTGAGGTGTTTCTAAATGTGCCGTATGTCCTCCCAGATTACGTACGTGAGGGGGGCAGACTATGAGGAACACTGACAACATAACGCAGTCCAGTATACAGCATCTCCACTAACTATGCCCTAAATGTTGAAATCTACAATATGTCAATATTCAAAACTGAATAGTTTTGGATTCATTAAAGTAAATTCAAGATCAGCATAGTTTGCATTGGATGGCATTAGATTTTACAGGTGTGGCTAATAAAGTGGCTACTGAATGTATCTTTTCCTTTCGTTTGCCAAGAAAAAGTCACTCAGTGATAAATCAATGCACAGCATGTGGCCCTACACAGAGATAGGAACTTATGTTTGGGGTCAGTTTGGTTACAGTGAGCTCCCTCTGGATCCTCATGTGAAGGACGACAAGAGGACCCAGAAATCAAAATCCTATTGATCAGAAACTCTCACAGAATTACAAAAAATCTGGGCTCTGAGCTGATGAAACAAGACTTAGCTCACCAAAAAAATTAAAATTCAGTCACACTCACCTAAGTGCCTACATGGTTTAAAAAAGGACTACACTAACAGAACTGTACGGAACTTTTTTTATCAATGTATTTATTTTCAGTTGTTTTATAACATGTCATCATCTACCTCATTTGTTTAGAAGAAAGGTCCAGTGCTGTTTTGCTGTGAAGCTTCAGAAATGTTTTGTTGACTACAAAACTTTGCTTTTCCATCAGTGTAACCGTGACTAGATTATGACTGAATTTTCATTTTTAAGAAGCAGAATATTTGGGTAAAATTGTCAGAGAGGTGTTGGCTCAACATTGTGCCACTTTTCTAATAGTGTACTGTCAAATATTATATGTTTAGAAGTAACAAACAGTGGGTGTTCATTAAAGAGCTACAGTATAATATTCTATATATGAATTGTTAATGACAATATGTCCGCTCCTTGTAATAACAGATGGATAGATGTGGTCAGAACTTTATGATTTCTTCACACTAAACATTGTTATACTGCTGACATAACTTTCAGGCCCAGAACTTTTGCCAATAGAAGGACCAGTCTTTATCTAATACTTAGCATTGATCAGGTGTTGGCAAGAGATTGCTCGGTAGACTGTGTTAACTAACAGAATCTAGCTACACATCATTATTAATTCCCAGTGTTTTCTGGTGCTTTGGAGCAAGGGATTTGTAAGATGGGTAATTGATGATACTGGTTAAAAAGCTATTAAACATTAATATTTTAAAATGGTTGTAAATATAATGACTGTGATGAACGTTTACAGTGGGGACCTCTGCTGGAAAGCTGCATATTTTGTGAGAGGAAGAACTGCTGAGACTAGATTGTGCCACTCGGTGGTCAAACAGTATTATCACAAATTTGCAACAGCTAAAACACCATTTCTCTCACTCCCTGGTTGTCAGAACTATTTTATTTGCCTTTCATCACCTTTAGCTGATATATTAAAAGTCCATATCGTACCTGAACTGAGTGCTTCTTGTAATTTCTATGAGTAATGTATCTGTATTTGTTTCAGTGCAAGCCAAAGTGAGGCTTGACCTTGCATGAAAAAATAATTTTGTGTGGGTTTCGATAGTGACGGTTAGTTGACTATCAAAAGATCTTTTCTTTCATTTCCCATGACAGATGATTTGATAAGGGCTTGGCACAGTCTTATAGGGGAGAAAAGACAGTTAGAGCTTAGTCGTCACATGCCTGCATCCTGTCTGGACCTGCTGATCCCAGGTCTGGGCTACAATCACTTCTGGAACCAATGCAGGAAGCAAATGGCACAACCAAGCTTCCCTGCAGTGTAGGTGACATCCCCAAATCTGGCTGTAACCAGGGCCAGCAATGTTTATACAAATTGTTGTTTTTATAATTATTTAGTTTGCAAATGTAAAAGCAGATGCTATAACATAAATCCCCTTAAAACCCACTGAGGTAGGTGAGAAACTATTTAACCAAAAGGTCAAAAGACAATCAAAATAGACAAAGAATATAAAGTAGAGTAACACTCAGCAGAGCACATACTTCCGTCAAAGCCCAAATGTCCCCTTTAACTCAATCAAGCCTAATCCAATATCAAACTCAAATGTCCTGTTTCACTCGAAACCACCCATATTTGCTTAAGCATAATTCAAGCTCACCAAATCATGAATTTGTACTCACTCACAGATACCAGCCACGTAAATACCCCGATTTCTTTTTTTTTAAAACAAGATGCATGCACTTTACCCTGAGAAATAAAAAAAAAAATAATCGCAAAATCTCACAATGTTAAAGAGAAAAACTTGAATCTGCCCCTTTAACTGCAGAGTTTTGTGTAATCCTGTTGTCAATCCAGCCAACAAACCAACCGACATGAGTGAAAACATACTGTAACCTCCTTGGTGGAAGTAACATTAAAATAGAGTTAGAATAGAGACTAAGGCATTAACTCTACTGAGTTACTGCTGCTGAAAATACACTGTACAATAATAGTAACATACAGCAATATGATATCATATATAATGAGATAATGTACATTATATTGCTGCATGCATTAAAAAAATCGAAGCTTCCCTAAGTCACAGTGCTCTCAGCCTGACTGTGGACGGCCTCTGTGTTGCTGAACTGAATCTCATGCCAGTTAAAACACAGGGCAGCTTTTATGGCAAACAGCAAACATGTTCACTGTGTACCGTCTCCGAACTAACAATGTGTTCACTACGATACGTTCACTACGATATCTCTATGGAAGTCTTTAAACGTTGATGGGATATCTAAATGATAGGATAACACTTAAAAACAAGCATTGCGTTCAACAGCAGCCACAGAACAGCAAATAGAAGCAGTAAAATTAAATGTTTTATGAATCTACGGCCATCAGTTCCCTCTTGTACATATAAAATGGACACATTGTGGCAATCATGGAGGACATAAACACCAAATACCATGTGGCTCGAGGCTATAAAAAATATTGATCTGCAATTGAGTGAAATTAATGGAATCTAAATCCTGTACACGTTTGAAGTCTCATCATGTAGCTGTTCTTGACTGGTCAGCTTGAGAGGGTCAACAGACGCAGGGGAAACCTGATTGGTGCTCTAACCCACTCGGTCGAAAAGGCAGGATTGGACTTTGAAGAATTCAGCCGAGGTCCTGACAGTGACCACAGGGTCAGGCATTTCCACTGCAACTACTGACCTTCGTGATGAAGCCAAATAAGTAATGGACATACAGTAATTACTAGGAATACATTCAATTTATATGCTGCCATGGCAATTTTTGTTGCAAGTCTTTTTTTTTACAGATCATCAGATGTTGTGTTTGTTGGAGTAAAATGTGTGCACTAAATAATATCTCCACTGGGAGTCAGTATAGGACACATATGAATGCAAATCAGTCGCTTGACAATTAATCTTTTCTGTGCTTAGTGATGAAAAAAAATGACCATAAACTTTATCTTTCGCTTATGAAATGTCTCCTTAAATATGTGTAAAATAACCTTTGGCTGTGGTTAAGATTCCAGGTGGATTTAGAGGAAGACCAGCTGCCAAAGCCTCTGTCTGTCTGATAATGTCATATTAAATATGTCAGTGGTCAGAATAAGGCCAACAGTGACCGATTGTCCTTCTAGTGGCAGCAGGTCGACGACAAAATTAAACTCCCCCTGGCATGCTTGTTAAATCTTTGGTCAAGTTAAAGGTGTACTACGCAGTTTTGGGGAAGAAGAGTAAGATCCTCATCAACTGATTTTTTTTTTTTAAATGTATGCCTCAATAAGCAAACATACCTTAAAGGACAACGCAGTTATACTGTTTCACTTTGGCGGACTCCGACACCTTTCTAGATTCCAACAGTGTTCCCGGGACCTTATTTTCCTCATAATGTAACTTTTTTTTTACCTTAAAATAACAGCCTGTAACAGGGTGAATGGTGTGTCTGTCTCAGCCATTCAGCCCCCTATCACTTGTTGCTGCACAGTGTAAGTTCAGTGAGAGGGTGGGACCACAGCGTTACATACATGTTTACTTCAAGTTTTGTTTGTGGTCAGCACCTACAAATAGTTACAGTGTTAGGGTTAGTATTTACCACAGTGGTGTCACACTCAGAAACTGTGCCAAATCACATAAAATGGCAATTTCAACATCATTTTTCTTTAATGTGATGATACTTCAGGATGACATTTTGAATTTATGCTCAGAAAAAATGTGTACGTGAAACCCACCATGATTTCACCCATTGGTTTATGGACTACCACACTGAAGCCTCAGGTTTAATGCCATCTTGGTTTTTTGAAGCCAAGATTTGGATGAGTGTGTGGACCAGGGAGGACATCTTTATTGAATCTGACTGAGAACCTGAGCTCACACTGTAGTAGCGACTTGTCAATCAAATAGGGGGCCACCTCCTCAGCATCCCCTGATTTATTGTCTTTCTTACTCTAAACGAGACCATAATTTACAAGATGAACATCATGCTGTGTTGAAGAAGACTCGGCATCTAAGACCATAAATTCAATAGGAAACTGTTTACTCAGAAATTAGATAAATTGAGATGTAGGATCATTTTCACATGAGCTTATACACAATCACACTTCTTGTTTAAAGATGGAGGAGTCTCCCCCTGTTGGTCATTAGAAAGAATGCAGGTTTAGGACACTTTTACATTGACTAACTTGTCAGACACAGAAGCTTCTTCCACTCTTTATTCTACAGTCTGTCGTACAGACATAACGTATAAAAGTACATACATCCAAGTGCTGCGTTCAAGCACAATTTGGAGGTACCTGTACATTACCTTATACAACTGGAACATCTGCATTTTACAATTTACTCACATTATTTCTATTTCAGTGAAAAATATAATACTGATCCAAGGACAGTGTGACTTTGCAGCCAAAAATGTGCAGACAAAACATATAAGATCATATGATACGAGATTAAGATTAAACTAGCAAAGTAGTAGAAATCTGTCTCACCTTAACCAACAAGATCATTTAAATAGTGTCAATACATTACATATACACATGACCTGAGAGGAGCCATTTTGATGTTTGTGATACTTAAATATTGTTAAACTATTATATGTATTATGACTTGGAGTGATTTGTTGTATTGTAACTGTAAAAATGAATAAACAAAGGTTCTACATTGTTTTTCAGCTAATGAATTTTTGCAGGATGTGAAAATTAACTGTACAAAAATCCACTGTGAAATTTAACAACACAACCAACCTCATAGTGATACTGAAGTTCTCCTCATACATTTTTTTTCTCTTATTGCAACCAGGTTCGGTTCAGCATGAAGGCTTTTGATACATTTTTTTGTTTAAGTTAGACACTAAATGATTTTCCTTGAGCTCTTCCAGATCCATTTTAATCTAATCAGGAGTTACCACAACAGGCGCAGACCTCTGCTTGGCTGTCCCCTTTGAATGCCTCCTGGGTAATATTGTATAGCAGCATTGCACATGTGTGTTTCAGCCCTGATTAATGTGTGTGTTCCACGTGATTATTTTCCCCCCTTAGATTTATGTTCAACATAATCAACGTAGCTCTGGTTATTTAGACAGTTAAAGCTATGTGTGTGTGTGTGTGTGTGTGTGTGTGTGTGTGTGTGTGCGCGTGCGCACTTATATGTGTTTTTCCTGCATGTTCCTTTTGTTTGTGTGCACATGTCTGACACCTGAGTGCATGTGAGTTACGTGTCACCCTCCATCCATCATCACAGACGTCAGGTGGAGGAACATTATACAGTTCAAGTGTCTGAGGATCTGCGGTTGTCTGTGGTTTTAGCGATGTGGAAGGAAACTCGGTTTTTCTAGCTACCGGTTTGTTCCATTAAATAAACACATTTGACTTGATGACTCTCAGTATCCTGAATACGGCCTTGTGGGAGATCATGGCCGGTGGTCCGCCGCTCTACAACCATTAACCACAACGTCTGTTGACGCCACAGCACCCTCCAGTGGGACAGTCGACGTGTGTTCGCACATCACATACTCAGCTTCCACATACCTCCTCACACAAATAGACATGTTATAATGCCGTAATCAGACCCAGGGAACAGATGGTTGTCTTTTAACATGGAAGATTTTGCTGTAGTTTTCACTGGGAACTCTAAGAACAACTTTTTATCTGAAGACTAAATAATCGGCAGCAGACCTAAAGCCGGGGGTGACTGTAAATGATGGGTGTCATTTTGCCTCGACTGGGACCCCATCTTCACTGGGAATACACACTAATAAACAACTGAACAAGGAGCTCATTCAGCATTATGTGCACAGTCAAACATGCAAAAACACAAGGACTTTGTTGGAATGATGGCTAAAGAATGTACAAAAGAAAGTGTTGCATCTTAAAAATGGTATAAAATAGGTTTTGAAAAATGGCAGCTTTCAAGGTATCCTGCTCCACCGTTTGCATTAAAGGACCAGTTCGACATTATGGGAAATATGTTTTTTTGCTCAGAGTTAGATTAGAGCTGATTAGCTTTGCATAACAAACTAGAAAGGGGGAAACAACAAGCCTGTACACCTGCAGCAGCACCTAATGTAGCACCTATGAACATGTTATAAGTTGTTTATTTAATCCTGATAAAAGCTAGAATGTATTACAGGGGTTTATCTGTAGGCATATTTCTTAAATGACCGTAGCTCCTTCAAATTACACAAGACTTCATTTAAAAAAAGATTGTTATTCTTTTGACTTTGTTTTGCTGAAACACATATTGCCTGTGGCAGAAATCAGTCAACCACCATTCTAGAAGAAAACATGGGTTTTGGATCAAGAGCAGCAGACTTTGAGATGATCACTACCCACAGCGCGGGATCGCTTTTACCTGGTTAATATCCAGTTGGGTCCCAACTGGGACTCGTTTTTCTCTTTACAGACCACTCTGCTCGGAGCCGACAGAGCGGAGGACACTGTGTTTACATCAGGGCTACCATGATGTCAGATTTTCACTGGAAGTTTATCGTTGCCAAGAGAACTCACAATAACGATATCATTGGGATTTATATATAGGTCTTGTTGATTTTTTTTGTCAAATGAATAATATGCCTTTCTTACATTTTATAGACCAAACAGGTGAGTGAGTGTGCGTGCGTGCGTGTGTGTGTGTGTGTGTGTGTGTGTGTGTGGAAAAATTGGAAGACTTGTACTTCAAAAGACAGTAGGCCCTGTCTTGAAACATTTTTTACTTTTTTGTTAGCGCGGTGCTGGAAAGGTGTTATTTTTAACTGCATGCTAAGATTTTATACTGTAGTGTGTGTTGTTATGATAGATGACATTACATTGTACACATGTTTCTGTTTTTCTGATCGCTCAGTCTTCCGTAATTATAGGACTATGACTGAAGTAAGAGCTTTATGAGCTGAGAGATCAAGTTTGGATCTGGGAAGACATTTGAATTTAAAGCCTCTTAAACTGTGAAGGATTTTTTAAACTGTGGTGTTTCTGTCTTTCTACGTGTTCTGCAATATCTCATCTTGGTTCAAGGCCCAGAGCGTTTCTTGTGGCTGGGATATTTGAACCTAAGCTGGTCTTGCTCGGTCTGGATCCAGCATTCGTCTTATTAGACACATTCCTCGTCCAGGTGCTGTGTATTTTCTTTTTCATTCTGCATGAGCACCCCATGTAAACTTTTCCTGGCCAAATTCATTCATTATTTAAACACACAATAAAAAGTCTCATCTCCTTGGCACCATGCCCAAGACTTCATCCTTTTTAAGATATTCTGGTTTAAACCTATAACTCTGCCAGTTTAACTAGCTTCAGAAGAAGAATGTATTTCTTCAGTTAAGGGAAAAATGGTCATATTATTTGTTCTGGTACCACTTTTAAATGGGGGAAGAGAAGCATAGTTTATAGGTGTTTCATCTTCCAAGACAGAATAAATAAACTTCAATATCTATACTTCTCTTAGGTTCACAGGTCAACTTGTAGGAGGTCCGTCTGGCCACATTCAACTCCCATGTACTGTATATGGAACATGTTTGCATGTGTATGTACGTGTGTGAACGTGTGTGTGGTCTGATGTTTGCGTATGTGTTTCACAGGAGCTTCACTAGACATTGCTTACAATGTGGATTTTATTGAAAGGTCTCCCAAGTAGCAACTAGCAGTCCAAGAACACATCAGTGATTGATAGAGAGTGACAAAGAGGCATTTACACAGCAGAGGGAGTCTGCTGCTCCTGGTGTAATTGTACACTTTATATCCATTATTTCTCCGTAACGTACCCCCCAATTTTCACTAAGTTGAAGGTCTTAGTCGTGTCAGGAGTAGAGAAGCCAAATGTAGATCTCAAAATCAAAAGCTTAGAGTTGAATTTAGAAAGTACTCAATCTGGCCTTTTTATCGTAAAGCCAAAGAAAACGTTCTGGGAGATTTAAAATGCTTACTGGACAAAATTGAAATGCAACAATTATATTATTTTCTCTGTTGTAAATCAGTTTTAACGTGTCATGGCAAATTCATGTCACAGTGTAAAGCAATTCATTATTGATTTTTTGACGTATTATTGTTAGTGAAGACAAAAAGCCAAGAAGACAAGAATCTGTTATTCTACATGTGTTTTTAATTTAAAAAATTTGATTTGAATTTTAATTTAACAACGTGTATAGTGTTATACTGTACGCTCATTTCTTAACTCAGTGCATTTCTTAAGGCATTTTTAAAACTTACAAAAGTCTTAAACAGCTTTTGCATGAGATTTTAAAGCGAGGAAATACAGGTAATTAAAACCACCTGTCAGTTTGTCTGTTGCTAGACATTTTAAAACAAAGTCTCAACAGCAATTGCTATTTGCTAACATACTACAACACATATAAACATGCTTTTCTCCTCATTCTTACTTACATCTTACCTTTCAAGTTTCTTTAGTGAAATTTGAATCTGAACCACTGGGACGTCTGCCATCGGTTCAGTGTATCATGGTGAATGACATTTGGTCTGTGGGGCTCGAGAAACTCTTTGATAGATGGATCTGATAAAGTCAGCAAGTCACGTCGGGTAAATTTTATTTATGTAGCACCAATTCACAACAAAACTTGTCTCACAACACTTTACAGTTAGAGCAGGTCTACATCATACTATTGAACTGATTATTTTAAGAGACCAAACATTCCCCCAAAGACAAGCACTTGGTGACAGTGGCGAGAATAAAACCACCACATCTTCTTCCAGAATCATTGAGGATAATCCATAGTCCTCACTATCACGGAGTTAACATGGAGTTTGTATGTTTCTCTGCATATGCCATGTGTAGAAATGCACCAATCAGACTTTTTCTGTCTCATTATCGATAAATCAGCACATGGTAACTTTCAATACATAGTTCTGTTATGATATAATTATTTCTGTTTTTTCCATAAAATTTTAAATCTTACTTTCTATGAGTGATTAGGAAAGTTTGAATTCAAGGTAGCACGAGGCCAGAGATTACTTGGGAGCTTGCTGTGCAGTTGACAGCCTGCCTTAACTTCGTAATTCTAACTGATTGCAGGAAAACTGAATTTTCTTTTGACAATAGCAAAACATTTAATCATTTCATTTCAATTATTTATGGGGCTCAGGACCATGATCACATGTCTGGCTATATACTTGGACTACCTTGCTTTCTCAAAGCTGAAATATTGTCCATCGTAATATGCGGTCTTCCTCTGTGGTGAAGACAGCATGGGCCTCACATGTCTGCAACTTGGGAAACATCGTGGTTTTCCTCTGTATGGTTCATCTGTTCTTACTTTCTCAGAAGAGGCAGAATCAGACCAAAGAGAGTTTGGTTTGGTTTCGGTGGTGAGATTGCTGTCCACCTGAGAAGAGCCAAGTTACAACTGTTTACAGAACCTGAGAACCGGGAGGGTTTTTGGCATGGATGTCAGTCCAGTTTGGATGTATGTGGTTTTCCTAAACTCTCTTCTGTCCAATGTGTTCTTTTATAGTAATAATCAACACCTGGCAAAGAGTTTCAATAAGTTTCAAGTTGATTTTTTTTCTCCTGCCTGTCTTGACTTGCACTTCCTTTTGCTTAGTTCTAATTCTTGCCACATGTGAACATTCAATAAAATTGTGTGGTTTTGTTATTAGAAACAACACTTAAGTCTCATTAATAAATTAAACTGACTACTCTGGGCCGAGGTTCTGGGATGGTGTAGTCAGGCTATATCTTTAAATTTTAGACCAAAGCTCACTAATGTCCCAACTCCCAACACAGGTTTAAATTGCATACTTCTTAAAACCCTGATGGTTTAAAAAAATGTAGTCTAATTAAGATCAAACAAATGCACAGGATTAAGTGTGTTGAGGCCATGGCATCAAAATCCCACCCAAGCCAGGTTTCCAAAGTTGGCAACCCCACACTACTATAACTCGCTAAGGGCTAATGCTACTACCATTACAAATGCAAATGCTACCAATACCACTACTGCTACCACTGATGCTGCTGCCACCGCTTCTACTGATGGCCTTATCTGTGCAAATTGTTTCTTATACTCCCACTTTTCATCCTGCTGCTACCAGCTTAAAAGAACACTAAACAGTCTTGCTACCACATCAACAATGTATTCATCTGAGTATAGGAGTGTTTATTATCATTATTATTATTATTATTATTATTATTATTAACAGTAATAATAGTTTATTGCAGTTGGTGCCATTAAATCAAAATAAAAAGTCTGACGTAAGTAAGGACTCCTGTCATGACGTAAATGTAATGTGACATTTGTGTGGATAAAATGTAAACAATTGGCACAAACAAACTATTCAAAAACTGATGTCACATGTCAAAGTTTTGAAAATTACATTTTAGAGCGGCATCCTTCATGGATATTTCAAACATGTTATACCTGGCATGCTAGCCTGTCATGACATTTAATGGTGGTAACAGTGTGTGTGTAGGGTGGAAAAACAGAGGGCACATGGGCCATTTGGGACTATGGGCTGTACATTAGCTGTTCTCCCCTGTTACCAGGAGTGCCAACATTTACAGTCATCATACAGATTACTTCAACGTTGCTTTCAGTCACAAGGCAGACATGAAAAGTGCTTTTGTGCAAACGCACTAGTTGACAGAAACTATTATGGGCGGGTCGGTTTGTGATATATTCATACTGAAGTGGACTTTAAAAAATGTTTTGCATTGGTTGTATTGTCAGAGTGTGGGATTCTGAGTTAATCTCATACAGCTGATCAATGTTGATTTTTCTGGACAGAACTTGCTTGATATTAATTTTATTTGGATCCATCACCCAGATCAACCCATTTGACCTCATGGTTTCATTATGGCTTCATAGTATGACATATACATGTCTAATTTTGAATTAATTCACATCAACACTCGCCGGATGTGTTGTTGGGTCTATTGGATTTACCAGTTGCTTCAATGCTTGTTTGTTGTTCTTTAGGTACTAACCCCACTTGCTTTCTGACTGATTTCTGGCCTAAATTTACCATCGACTACCACGTGGAGACATCACAAACTCCTGAAGCCAGAGCTGCCCTTTCCGCATGTGCCGTATCCCAGCATGCTATATGTTTGTCCCAGGTCAACACAGAGTCCTATGAGCATTCCATGCATACTAACACCTCACTGCAGAATACCCTACCCACAATGCCTTTCAGCAAGCACCTGTGTTTATGGCCCAATACCTTAGCCTTTCACCTAATGGGGTGAACGGCTTCATTTTTTTTTCTTTTTGTAAAAAAACGTATAATAGTTGTAGTAGTAGTAGTAGTAGATGTAGTATAATGTAGTCTTTTACTTTAAGAAAGGTAGTAGCAGTATGAGAAGTATAATAGTAGTATTATTGGTGGTGGTATTAAAAGCTGTTGTGGCAGGAGTAATGTTAGCAATTGTAGCCTGGTAGTCATATTAGTGGTAGTAGTCAGAAAAACTGTTGCAGTATTTGTTGTAGTAGTAGTAGTAGTAATGTGACGAGAAGTACTACTAACTAAGCCTCTATATCAGTCGCTGTATCCTTGAGCTCAGTGAAATGAATAGAAAAATACTTCTCAAACTCCTGATTGGAAGGATTTTCAGTTTAACATATATAATACAATGTACAACATGGTGAAACCGGTAATCTGCAACAACTCATGCCAAGGGAGCAGTGGCCAGCTACTGTGAGCCAAACCCAGATCACTAACTGATCACTAACTAAGGGGGCGCTAACTGGAGAATTAACCTATGGTGAAAGTTTTGATGGTGGGAGAAACTGCTTGAGCAGAGGAGGATGGATTTCACGTGCCAACGTTGTCTTCAACTTCCATGCATCACGCTGGAAAGAGAGAGAGAGAAGTAGCGTGTCCGGTCAGATGTTGATGTTTCCATCGCAGCTGAGCGGAGCTGGAGCCAAGAAACACCTGTGATATGCTAATTGTAACCTTACCCATTGAAGACATAAACCAGATGTTGGTGATATGTGACCTGGGTTTTTTTCCTGATGTGAAATTGGTATGACAGTATTAGAAGATACAGAAAATCAATCAACTCCAAACAAATGCTGAAGGAGAGAAGGACAAGTAATGAGACAAGAGGACAGGAATAGTGATCAGAAGAGAGGGAAACAGAACAGATCTGAAACAACCAGTTACTTTCCTGTCCATGTGTGACCTTGTACTCAACTACTTCATGCCGCTGTACCCCCTCTACAGCTGTAAATATTTTTATCCATCACCCACTTGTCTCTCCCACGCCGACCGGTAAATCAGACATGACAGGCATCTACAGACTGTCTGCCTCCATCTGACACATCTCACAGTATATATGATCCTGCCTGTTTGCCAAGTCGTGCATGCCAAGTGTATACTGTAGGAACGAGGCAGTAGTATCGTAGTGTGATGGGGGAGTATGTGGGGTTCTGTACATATGTGTTACTGCAGGGTGTTTTGGATTATCCAGCAGGTGTGACCTGACATTCTCATAAAGATTTTCTCCAATAACAAAACCTTTTCTCAGAGGTCACAACAACAGGAGCACATTAAAGGAAAAGTTCAGCATTTGGGGACATGTATTTATTTATTCATTTGTCAAAATCAAATGCACGTCTGCACTTTAATGTTGCAGGAACGATTTCCAAGTACCCACGTGATATCATCAGACAGCTCGCTGTATGATTGCAGGGCTGGCCATGTGAGGGTTAAAGAATGCGTTCTTAATACATTTTATTTATTAAATCAGCATTTAATGACCGTGGACATGGTCTTGAGCTTATCCATGAGACATCTCTGCATTACCAGAGTTGAAAGAAAAATCTGGGTCGCCCATTCATGATTACTGTAATGGCCCAAATATAAAATGGTCCTAACTATACGATGATCCTGATTATAAGATTATGAGAAGTAGGTCAAAAACAGATGCTGATGCAAACTCTCCCATGTGACGTAAATGCAGTATGCGTTTGGAGTCTGACCATATTTAGCCTGGCTCGCTATGAAGACTTGAGGTATCAGCTCTATCCAAAGTGAAAACTACTATATGTCCAGTGTACCTGCAAATCAAGGGCCCGTATCACATTGAGACTCACCATTACAGGCAAAGTAAAATTTATAATCTTTTCCTTTTAGGTGAGTTTTATAGAACTTTGGCTTTCGGGCCATTTAACTTTGAGATGCTGCTCACAGTCGGTATGTGTTTAAGGAAAGGTTAAGGAACATTTTAATTGCCGACTCATCCCCTGCAGACTGAAAGTTTCATAGTCCACAAAACTTCCCTGGAGCTTCACAGCAACACAGTGCTATAGTATTCTCATAAAAAAACGTGAAGTGAGCAGGGACTTGTTTTAAAACTTAAAGAAAAAGAAAGAAAAAATAGGAAAAAAGAAAAAAACAGAAGCATGCTAGCTGCTTCTCCCTGCCTCCCGTCTGTTTGCTAAGCTAGGCTAACCACATCAGGACTTCAGGTCTGTAACTCACAGACATGAGATTTGTATGAATCTTACCATCTCAGTCAAAGAAAACAAATACTTCCCGAAATATGAACTATTTCTATTCAATACGCACGCCTACAGATCGCAGACATCACATGTGCTTGTATTCCTCTCAGACGGAGGCACATTCTTTTAAGAAACATCTGACAAATTTGATTCATTCATCTGTTTGTTTTTTAATGTCCTGTAAAATATTTCATTTGGATAAACTGCTGTTTTTATGCGCTCCCGTGAGAGAGTGAGCCTTTTGAATCGTGCTCGACCCGTCAAGCCTCCTCGGACCTTGTAAACGGTATACCTCTCTCCCTCAGTAGAGTGATGTCATCATCTGACAGCCCGGGGTGAGCGACTGGAATGTTACAGCCTGTTGACTGAGGCAAAGGATTGTGGGCCGGGTGCTGTGTATGTGTGTTTTTTAACATGGGGAATGAAGAGACTATGGAGGAGAGACTGTTCATGTGTTTGTGTATGTGTACCCCTATGTGCCTGTACGGGGGCTTTGCTGCAACACTGCTGTGTGAAGACTTAGCGACTCAGGACGGGCCAGCTGTGAGCAGGGGAGTGTGTGGACAGCCTGCGCATTCACAGCAAACTTACAAAGCTAAATAAGCCCACTAATCACTTGGAGGCACAGACACATGTCCAGTAGGATGAATACATGATTGTAGCCTGAGGGTTTGTGTTGCTTGTACCATATGCCAAAATTCCCTGGGCAGACTGAGTGGAGACCATGGTGTTCGGGGTCATGATGACTGGTCATGGTGGATGGGCTTGAACCATGGGAGCCTCTAGTGAGGGATACATTAGACATTTAGCTCCACTTTGGGAGGGAATTAGCCAAAAATATGTGAACAAGTAGTTTGTGTTGTCCTAACCCAATAGATACAAATACTATACATAAGACAGATGGCCCATAATTTTGAGATGAAGTAAAGGTTATGGGATTTTGACCTCATCGGAACGCCACACATCTTAAACCCCACAGAGTGCATTTGTTTCATAGGGTGGAGGTCTGTGGGAGAGGGAGGCGGTGGTGCAAGTCCTGGGAGCCCCACTGTGTGTGCAACAAAGTTGTTTTCTTAAAAAACTGAATAACAAACCTCTGGCTCTGTTGGTGTTGAAATGGGCATTTTTGAAGCGACACAGGGGACTCTTAAACCCAGTGATTTATTGCTAGACCCATGGTAGGGGGCAAGAAATGAGAGGTACCCACCCTGAGTGTAGCAGGTGTGGGCTGAAGGCTGCAACAGTATGGTCATCATAGCCTATGACGAAAGCGGCGGGACTGTTTGTGAACCATGTGGCTACGTAGCTAAAAAGTGATCACACGCTACATTTACAGCATACATGCAGTTTCGCTGATATTCTAAAGTATTAAAAAGTAGCCAGAACACAGCCATTATTTTTCGGGAGATACCACATCTGTAATGGTATTATAAGGCCATCCTCATCAGAAAAAACGGCCATGCAGGTCTACTGTGTCAGCAACTTATTACCATATTTATGTGTGTTGTTAGTGAGCGACCTCTAGTGAGTGTAGTTATTATAACAGCAGCACAGGAGGACGTCAGGTGAAGTACTAAAAAATCGGTGTCATAATTTTGATTCTATTATTTATTTATTTTTTAAAGTTAGTTTTCCATCAACAGCAGGATCCACAGTTCTTCCAGCTTTATCTTCTCTTCATTTCCGTGTCAAAATTGCTTTGCAGTCCCCTTACTTTTATCTATGTACACAGAGACAAACTGACTAACTAACTGGTTGCAGAGGTAACTCCAAAAGCATCAGAGAGGTTGGGTTCATTTTCTTTATCAGGGTTCTTTATTGGTTTGTTTGGGGAGATGGTGTACTGAGGACAGATTTGAACTTTCTAACAAACTGAATCTCTATCTTTCGCTGTTTATTGGTGAAACCCCAAAGGATAGTGCTTTTTGTTTCACTTGCTTATTTAGAGCCTTAAGTCAGGTTATTTTAAAACAAGTGCAACCAGAATGGCACTCAGTAGAGAGCATACCTCTGAACTTACTTTATTCAAGCCTGATTCAGTATCAAACCCAATAGCCCTTCATCACTTTGAATCTTAAACCACCCATAATGGCTTAACCATATTATAATCCTTGCACTATTCCCTGAGAAATATAATAGACATGTTAAACAACGCCCTGTCTCGCTATGTTAAAAAGCTCCATTAAGTAGTTTTTGTGTAATTCTTCTGACAAACCAACCAACCAACCAATTAACTGACATGGGCGAAAAACATAACCTCCTTGGTAGGTAAATATCATACAGCGCACTAAGATTGTTTCAACCCAATCATATAAAAAAGGTTAGTTTAGCATTGCTGTCTTGAAAGGGGGCAGTTATATGACTGAAGAATGTCTTGATAGAAATCAAATAAACGCACTGTGTGGTTGTATCCCTGCACACATGCTTGTTGAAGTATTCTTTGAAAAATCTTGGCGTAGTTTTGGGAGTTTCTTGTTTACTGCCCTCCATTGTTCACGTGTGGGGTGAGTTCAGTGTGAGCTGCGGGGTCAGAGAGGGAAGGTCAAGGTTCACTGTTCTGGGCACTGGGGCAAAAGTTCAAAATAGTAAAAGTCCAAAAAGAAAGAAGCTGATCACACACTTTTTGAACAGCGCTGTAGGTTTAACCCTGATTTACTCGTCGTCTGCTGAAAGAATCCCCCGGCAGCTGGATGCCGATCAGTGACATCACGAGGAGGTAAATGTTAACTCAGTGTGAGATCACATATTTTCATGAGGGACATAAATATTTTCAGATTATATTTACATAATTATGCAGTATGGGGGTGCTCGTTTTGAAATAATAAAGAAGTACTGAGAGTACAGGCCGTACAAAGCTTGTCATTCTCATGTCAGTGACGCTGATAGTTTAATAGATGACTGGTTTCTGCTTTCTGGCAGGTCTAAATTCCACAGTTCTCTTGTCCCCACAGTTGAAGTGACACGGACACTTTCAGATGTTTGCTCCTGTTTGCCCTGCAAATTCCGAGATTGCCTCATGGTGAGGAGAAGGACTAAGGAATGTGGAAGTCTTGCAAACTCGCATGCCATAAACTCATCCAAATATGTGGCAGGACTATGGGACGGCAACTCTTAGAATGTTAAAAACAGATTCTTAGCAGTGAGTTACTGTGGTGATGGGCTGATTGTCTCAGCTTTGTGACTGTAAAATGTAAACTCACAGCTGCGCAAATATAAAAAAAAAATGCATCTACAGTTGCCGTGCTGAGCATTGAAGCGAAGAGAATAAGTTGCCAGGGCCTTGTACGCCTTTGGACACCACGCGCACGCTCTCACAACAGAGGAGGGAGAAGCACACGGAGTTTGAAGAGCGGAGGTCACAGAAAATAGTCTGTGAAACTTAAAGACTGGGATAGACAGTGATGAATGGCGGACTGGAGGCAGATTGCTCTCTAACTTACCAATACATCTCATTTTAACACACTGACACGCTCACTGCTTCTTCTATCTAAATGCCTTTCTGTCTGACATTTACTTGTTTTGACTATTGATAAGCAGCATTAGCAGTACAAGCAATTGAGTTTTTCTTTTTTCTTTCTTTTCTTTTTTTAGCCTGTAAGTGGTGCTCCAAGGGA
>CAEMYA010000012.1:2641437-2654049 GCA_903131615.1 Diplodus sargus
TTTTTTTTTTAGCCTGTAAGTGGTGCTCCACGGGAAAGCTGAGGCAAAAAAAAAACACAAATACCTAGCGCGACTCTCATCAAGGGCTCTGGACAGTTTCATGCATAATATGCATCATAAAATTTTCTCATGGCACGGAGGAGGCGTGCCGGCTGGTGGGAAAACAAAGACACTCTATAGTATGCACAGCATGCTTTTCTGTGTTTGGGTAAGCGCACACAAAATGTATGGCTGTTCGTTTATGTGTGTTTGCGTGTGGATTCAGGCCTATTCATGCTCACTGTGAGCCTTCGGTAAGGAACCATGTCCTCATTTCATTCTCACATAGCAAGAAAGAGCATGGTGTGTTTGCCTGTTCCTTACGAGGACTCACTTATGTTTCATATTCCCAGCTAGTGGCCACTGCAACTTTACAACTATACACCTAAAGCTGTTAGTTTAGTCCCCTGTCCTTAATTTCTTCATTAACTCACACGTCGAAAAAAATCCTCAACTCCCAGGGAAAGAGTGTCCCTGCCTGCCGCCTGTTTTGTCTTGTCGTCCCTGGAGTCATAGTCAACTCAGTCGAGATGACGCCCCTCGCCCAATGTCTTAAGGCAAACTCTACGGCCACTGGCTCCACAGCTAAGCCATGAGCTAGATTGCTAATGGGTGACTAGCAAAGGGCAACATTTGATATTTACTCTGCTATCACCTATATTTTTGGAGCTACTTCAAATTCTGGCGGCCTTTTTGTAAACTCCCTTTAAACTGATAGGTCAGGTCTTTTGATGTGGAGTTGTATGAGGTAGGCCTATGTATCCCTATTCAGTGTGTTGCCTGCGGTAGATGATCATCATCTGGCTGCCACAGTGGAGAAGCATTGCACAGTGCCAGTGGGCAGCAGAGCTTTGTTCAGCTGTAACCGTACCAGCAGTAGGATGTTTTGTAGCCACCTAAAATATGTCCTACCTAAAATACATGTATCCCTTTAAGCGAGGGTTAGGGGTTAGGGGCTAACCCTAATCCCTAACCCTTTTAAGTAACTATTGTGCCCTCATGCAGCACAAGAACAAGCTGAATGCTGAAGGGTTTTACAGTATGGTAAACACAGGACTGAATCAGTGCACAGGGTCGACATTCACACGCAGCAGTATACAGTCCAACAGGTGCAGGCTGGGTGGTGAGAGGCAGTCGTGAGGCCCATTGAGGCTTCATTAATGGAACAGGAAGAGAATTGAAGCACATGGGCAAACACACACACAAGTCATTACCCCCTGGCTATCGTGTACCTTTCACACCGCAACTCAAAGTGTGTGTGTGTGTGTGTGTGTGTGTGTGTGTGTGTGTGTGTGTGTGCGCGCGTTGCATTTGTGTGGGTGGGTGGGTGGTAACCATTACAAGCTGTGCTAGAAATGAAACTGCATGCAAGTATTTAATCTTAAGGTTGTGGGTTGCATATACAAACGTAACAATGAATCTAACTGAAAGATGGCTTTGAACTGGTCACCTCATTATGAAGGAGGATGTCATTAGAGCTTTTTCACACAGATGTGAGGCAACAGAGCAAAAGGACCAATGCCACACTGCGATACATACACGCAACATAGAAAAAACATTTTGTGAACATGGTCACATAAGACTGACAGTCCTCATCTACCAAGTCACGCTGAGAGCAGTTAGCTGACTAAGCTGACACTTGGCTGTTGGAGATGCAACAGGACATCCACCCTTTTACACCACTGTGTCACTTTGGAGCTGCACGCACCCACTATCCCTCACACACACAAACACTCACACGCACACACGCATATAAAGCCTTCTCCAACCAGGACACACTGCTTGCCTGTGTTCTGTATCTAAAATTACGAGAACAAGGAGCAAAGCAATTGACGCAAAGGAAATAAAAGGAAAGAAACACACACTCATGACTGACGTACAGTGCAAAGAGGTCATGTCTGATGTATATAGTGTATATTAGTTGAGGTTAGACACGTCAGAGTTACTAAGTTGTTGTAGACAGGTGTCGAAACTGCCCTGGAAAGTGTCTGTCATCGCAGACCGACAAAGAACCTCTGAGAAAAAGTGTGCTTTTGGCCCTTGGCTGTGGCTGAATGCTTCCTCTATAAGTGCTCATCACACAGCTTTTCACCACATTTAATGTTTCACTCTGTTGCTATGACAGGTGTATAAGTAAGGATGATATTTCCGTCTGCTTCTAGACAAATGTGCTATTCACAGTGATAAAAAATCAAATCATAAATAATATAATAAATCACTGTGGAAAGAAAGCTACTTCTAGCGACAGTCCACATTCAAATTGTACTTACTTTTATATAACAAAAAATAAATACACTCACTCTAACCCTAGTTACACTATTGATGTACTCATTTATAATCAGTACACCGTAATAGTTCCAAGTTGCATCAATTTTGAAAACAACATACTGTCACATGTCTAATTTGTTGTAAAAACACATCACCCCAACTGAATTAAAAAAATCAAATGCACTCACGGACAAATGAGACAAATTTGGTGTCTATGGCTGTCACAAGTCTTCAACAAGAACATCCAATCACTCGTCATTGGACCAACTTACCTGCCAACCCGGAGGCCTAGAGCCATTGACAGAGAGAATGTATGCTAGCTTTACAGCCTTGTGAGTACCAGCAACGTTTTCGTTGTTCACCTTTGTTATGATAAAGTCAAGTGTTTTCTTATGTATGCGTGAATCATGAGGTAGTTAGAGATGGTTAGTCATGACAACGATGTGCTGCACTCAAAGTTAACGCATCCTTGGGCCAAAGAATGAGATTCAGCAATATGATTGCTGTGGGGCTAACGTTAGCCCTTTCGGACCAAGGTACTTTTGTCACAGCTATTTTGCTTGTGTTTATATGATTTCAGCAACTGACAGAGTTGTTTGTATTCTTTAGACTAAGAAAAGCGAAATTAGCTTGTTAAACTTAGCGAGGCAAACGCTGGTCTCCCAGCTGGTCAGCAAGAGCTACAGGTTAGATACACCCTCAAACAACCACGCAAACACTGATTGGCTGCGCCTGATTGGACTGATACCACTTGTGGGCTGTGTACGCTCCAAGATTTTAAACCGGACCAACATGGGAGCTCATTCGGAAACTTTGTCGTATACCGCAAAATTATTCACTGAAATGTGTTTCAGAAGGCATTTTAGCCGAGAAATAACCCCAGAATTCTATGTCTAACCGCACAGTAATCGCAGGTACTAAAACTTCCGCTATGTTTCAAATGCAGCGAATATTGTTACATAGTCTGTAAGCATCCTTGACAGTTTTTTTCCCCAGGTGTGTGCCAGGACAGGTGATCTTTAACAACCAGCTCCAGCTCGTCTGGGCTCCTGCACAAGAATAATGAACTACTTTGCTTTTTACTGCACACAGTGGCCCACAGATCACAACATTAATGAGGGAAACATTCCTGTTTATCATTGTCATCCGCTGTGGGCGCTCAGCAGGGGGACGTGAGCATGTTTTGCCACGATAAATCATGGCATCACTTTTTGGGGGGGAGGCTATATTTACTCTCGAGTCAAGTCTCCATTCCTCCATCTCCATCTCCATCCCTTTCTTCCCCTCTCTCTCTCTCTCTCTCTTTCTCTCCCACCCACCCGAGTGGCTCCACCCTCCAGCAGATATAAGCTATGTCCACAAGGTGTGTGTCTGTTATGAGCACATATCCCAGGGTCCCGCTGTGTGGTTGTCTGTCCGCCTGCTATTCTGTCCGTTAGTCTGACTGCAGTGATTATTTCCCCATAAGCGGCCACTCACAAAGGTAAGCACCGTCCTGACCTCGCTATGTACAGTGTGCATCTGACTTTAACTTCTTTTAGCAGTTTTTTTGGGTGTATTTTTCTTGTATACCTGCACAACACTTTGTTTTACTGCCTTTAATTAATTGTGCATTCTGTGAGTCCATTGACCGCTTATGTTATACTAAATACTTTGCAACCAGCGCATCTTCTGATGAGTGAACCTAGAGTTCGCTTTCACTGCATTTGTAATGTTGCCGGACTGTGTGGTGAAAATAATGTGACAGGATGAACAGTTGATCACAAAGAGACTCATCGCAACTTTGAGTATAACTTTTCTCACACTCGTCTTAAATGAGATGGTTCATTCGATTCCATCCTCAGCCTTAAAGGCTTTTGACAGAGATTATCGTAATACATTTTTTGAGCGACAGAAATTAAAATGTCAGTAGCAGCAGTTTTGGGCTGCTGGGGATGCTTAAAGTCCCTTACAAATGTGGCCGATAGCATCATTCCTGCACGTCATCACCAAGACGATAGGCAAGTAGTAGGCAGGACGTCTTCTAAACTTCGCTGGCGTTTCCCACGCAAGCAGCATCCCCAGTTGGTCTGCTCCATGGAGCTCAAGTATGTGCTGTGCATCCATCTGTGAGAGGGCGCCTGCGCTGAAGGCAAATACGCATTCAAATGTCTTGTGTGCATGTGTGTGTATGCAGAAAGCCGAAGCCAAACTGTCAGCTGTATGTGACGGGGGAAAGAGCAGCAGTTTGGTGAGAAGAGACTGCAGAGCAAACACAATCTTTTCCCTCCGTCTCGTCCGGCCTGATGCACTTTTTAACGCTCTTTCTCTGACGTGAATCGTCCATTCGGTGCCTTGTCAGTCACAGCGACTGTTTAGTAATTCACCTGTTAAAGGACGAAATCTTCATAACTTGCATTGAGAACCCAAAGGGAGCGTTCAACCTGAGAAATAGACCTCCGCTTGTAAATTCAGGCTGAGCAATGACAAATCTATGTTTGTACTGATGAGGAAACACATCACACATCTGTATTTGATTAATGTTGGTTTTCATACAGTTCTGTCAAATTAAATCCTTTCACAAAGACCACGGTTGTTTAGCTGCATGAAACCAAACTAAGGAAAACTATTTTGATCCATTTCGTTCACGTGGATAGGCTGTGGCATCAACACAGTCCTCAGAAAAATAAAATGAAATGCTGTTCCTCTACAAATTCACCCTTCTCTAACCCTAACCCTTTCTTTCTTTCTTTCTTTCTTTCTTTCTTTCCCAATGTCTCTCTTGATCTCTCCTTTATAGATCTTCGCATTGCATCGTAGTATGTAATCAGTGATTGGTCCCTGCAGTGACCTTAAAGAGTGAAAAAAATCTACAGATGACCCCTAAATATAGCTGGTCTTCCGCACAAGGCGTAACCTTTCAAACGCAGTGTGTATTTGTGTTTGTGTGCATGTATGCTGCGCACACAACATTGCACCCTCCTGTATACATTATTCAGCAAATTTCAGGAATGCACTGGACAAACAGACCCAGAGACAGCCAAGAATAATGGCAGATGGAAAGAAGTAAACACTTTGGTCATTTAGCGGCACAGCTGTGGCATTGTGTGTCTGTGTGTGTGTGTGTGTGTGTGTGTGTGTCTGTGTGTGTGTGTGTGTGTGTGGAGTAGCTGTATTCCTCGGGGTTGTGTACGAGGTTTGTTTGAATGAGGCTTGTTTGAACGGGGAGGTTTGCAGCGCCACTTGAAGAGGTGTTAATTTTACGAGGTGTGCTTTGTGATAAAAGCTGCGTTTAGGGAGCCGAGGAGCTGCAAATGTTTTTCCCTTTCGCTGAGAAACCACAGCGTCAGGGCACTTACCAAGATTGAGTGCAAGAGTGCTGCTGGCTTAAGGTTAAATTTGTAAATGGTTTGCGGTGCAGGGAGGGAAGGCAGAGCGGTTTGCCAAACATGCTCAGTGGGATTTAAACACTAGTTTTTCGGTCAGGCCGCCTTGTGAGATGCAGTATGGATTAACTCAAAAGAATGAGCGAAGAGTTCTGGTGCGTAAGATTAATCGTTCAGTCTCAAATCCTCGCCCAGAATGTGATTGATGCAATTTGACCTCATCTCACCACCACTTGCCTTTTTCTGTAGTGCCTTCTTCTACTCTGTTAGCAAGGTGGTTTAAAAAGACACGCAGTCTTGCCCTCTGACATCCACAGGGGCCTGCCGGGTCAGTAAGTGGCTTCAGGTCACTGCAGCGGGACGTCTCCAAAGGGAGAGAGGGGCCAGCGAGGGCAAACAGACAGAAATGAGGCAGAGGGTGAAGATGGCCCAGAACAGGCACGGCTCTGTTCACACAGGAAGAAAGAGAGACGGTGAGAGGAGCGCTGTCGGTATCTGACAGAGGACAGAGAATAGACAGATGTGTCTGGAGACACGGGGTTAGCAGACACAGAGCTAATATTTCCATCCCTGTCTAATGTCACTGTGTGTGCGCTAGTGCATAGTTTTGCATAAGCAATGCGAGCCCATGACACCAGAGGCAGGTGCGTTTCCATGAGTGAGGGATCAGCCAGCAGCCGATGTCAAATGTTATCTGTCTCTCTTCTGTTGTTCTTGTGCAACATTGTTGGGTATTTTTATGTGCATGATGCAAGTTGCACCAACTTACAAAGACATGCAGAACCTTTACAATAACTACATTATTTTGGCTTCAAAGCATGATAAGCCTTTTGTAGTGTTTTTTTTTATTAATGTTAATAAGTCATTTTAAAGCATTTAAAGGCACAGTTTGTCCTAAAATTCATATAGTGCTATTTATACATCTGGATTGTCTCGCTGTAAGTTGTTGACTGTTGGAGATATCAGAGAGAAATCTCCAAACTTATATGTCTGCGTTCTCTAGATTATAATGGAATAAGATGGCACACACACACACACACACACACACACACAGAAAAATATATTTGAAAAATGTAACAGCAATGTCTTTTCCAGACACCATGACCAGGTTACTCAAGATAATCCACAGACCTTGTTGTCAAGAGTCTCAAGTAGCAAATATTTTCTTTTCATGCACAACTTTTCGTGGATGAGAGGCTCATGCTTGTGACAGCGCAGGATGTAAACGTGCAACAACATTAGCTATCTTAGTTAGCTTGTTAAGCTAATCCCTCCTCTATGCACCCTTCCTTCTGCATGGCGATAGGGAAAGGAAACCGTTCCATAGAACTGCTCATGCCGAGGTCTTTGGATCATCTTGAGTAAGCGGGCTAGTATTTCTGTAAAGAGACATTGCTGTTGAGTTTTTCAAATTATTTTGTGTCACCACAAACCGAGTGCAATCTAGTTCCATTATATTTGAGAGAAGGCGGACATGTCTCCAAAACTGGGCAACACACAGCAAAACAATCTGGAAAAATACATCTCCAGGTTTATTTTTTTACGGTGAACTGTCCCTTTAAGTTGCTACATTAGCTTTAATCAATACTACAGCTACAGTTTGTTTGTTTGTTGAAGATTTTAAATGTTGAGGTTTTGAAGTTTGACTGAGGCTCATTTCCACATCTGTGGTTTTGATTCCTTTATTCTGTCTTGACACATTTGTTCTTGGTGTTGCACAGCTGTTGTGGTTTTAATACGATTCTGCAGTTTGCAGCTTGTATAAGCCGCAGTAACCAACACCTCAACTTCCGCTGCGTGAAGTTCGACTCGGCAGAGAAAACACGGACACAATGCCCATGAGTCCTCTCAAGTCGCACACCTGATGGTCAATTTAATGTGTTTCGTTTGTGTAAAATGTCAAAAAGATGGACATCTGGAAGTAGTCTGGGTAACAGAGGCGCACACACACGAGCACAGGCTACACACACACACACACACACACACACACACACACACACACACACACACACACACACACACACACACACACACACACACATTTCATACAATGTAGACTACTTTGAGGTTTGCTTATTTTTGAGGCTGTCTGGACCTGGCAGGACATGCTGAGAGCTCAGTGGTGTATGACCAGAAACGCAGGATTTAGGCAGCAGATGTTGAAAAATTAGGGTTCGAACCGCAGATATCTGTACCTCCTCATCGCCCTGGGCTGCTGACTAAATGGTTAACATGTTGGGTTAAATTCGAATGACAGAATCACTCAAGGTGACAAGATGTGGCAAGTGTAAAAAACATTTTTATTTTAAATGAAACTAGTAAGTTTAGCATTTTTCTCAATTTCACAATTTCACTACTTCCACAGTGACAGAACCATTCAAACACAATGGTTACTGAATATGCTAAACATATTTAATGCAATGTGTAACAGTTGTAGATGGACTTTTTCCATATTAACTGCATGGCTCTATTTGATCTGATTAATGATTGTTTTTTGCAACTTCTTTATATTGCTTTTTTATATTTACATGTCAGATACATATATTTATTTACTCTATAAGTAGTTCTGTAATAGAGCCTTCCACCGAAAGAATTTCACAAGGGCCTTTGTACTACCAGAATGACAATACACATCTGAACCCTGGGACGGTACAGTCGGTCTGTTGGTTTTTGGATTGATCGTCCCTACTGCCTGTGCAGACATTCAAGCTCCCTACAGAATGGATCCTGATGAACATCGCCATGAGATTCACATGTTGGGTTTTGAGGGAAATATACAAACCACTCTATGATGGATTGCCATAATTTGGTTCAGGCATTCATATTCCCCCCAGAGTGAAGTATTCATCTGGTGTCATCATCAAGTCAAAATGCCAATTTGTCCAAAATGTGGTTCTTGCAACAAAACTATTTTAAAACAACACGTTGAAAGTTGTTTCCAGTATTTGAGTGATAAGGAAGGGCCAGGAAAACAAAAAACATACTTTTAAAAAGTTTCTTGCCTACAATTTTTACTTTCATCTGCCATGTGTGTCAAATGACATAAACTCAGCAACTTGTGTACCAAGTTGTCCTTCCAACTAGAGAGGGCAGTGTTGTAGTTGGAACAGTCAGTAGAGCCTCACAAAGCTGCTAGCTCTGCTGTCCTGATACAGAAAACAATGTGTAACTATACATGGAAAGTATAGCATATTCGCAGTTATTTAGGAAAAATCCCCTGATCGCACATGAATGCCTCATCGCTCAAAAGAAACCATTTCAGCATCCGCACTTGCTGACTTGATGTCCATCATTATGTGCACCTGTGTCTTCTCCAGCCTCATAAACAAACCAGTGTAGAAAGGGTGTGAACTGAATCACACATGGGCGACGTCTGCCTGGCATGAAAATGTAGAACATGGTTGCTGTTCCTGTGTCAGACAGTCATCACTGAGGGAGCCAGATTGTTTTACACCAGCGTGTGAAAAAATTCAACTGTAAATCTTGCAGATGTGAGAAAGGGCTCACAACACGTTGCTCACGCCATCATGGTTTCTCACAGCTGTGGCACATTTATACGTCACTTTGTTTCTGACATCTGTGTGGATAAAGATGGAGGGATGACACCAGCATGAAAATATAGTCGATGGGTATAATAGACTTCTCTTTAGTCACTTTGTTATAAGTGCTCCCCTCTCTCTGTCTGTTTTCTCTCATAACAAGTTAAAGTGTGGAAACTGCTGCTCAATGTTTATGTCAGTGTCTGAAAGTGGTCCTCTGGAGGCAACACTTATGTAGAATAATGTGTTAGAGAGAAGCACACCAGGTAAAGACAGGAGGTGTTTCCATCGCTCTGCGGTCACTGTTACAACGTTGTGGCGTTGCTATGTGACGCTGAACAGACCCTCGTTGTACGGCCCCTCTGATGTGCGGTCGCAAAGTTTTGTCAGAATATTTCCACCCCTTTAAAAACACCTTCCCTCACAAACACACACACCCACATACCAACAGTGAGCTGGGACGTTCCTAAAAGCTAGTAAAACTGTCACACTGATTTTTCTCAAACCTTTATGTGTGTGTACTGTAAACACATGGTCGTAATAAGGGAAATAAGTATGAAATAGATTATCACGGATCCTGGCTGTGTCTTTACTCTAGTTAACTAAAAAGCCATGTCATTCCCCAGGAACAGAAAACCTGAGATAAAAAGACAATATGCTGCAATTCTGCACTGAAACATCGACTCGTATTCGTGTTTTGTCGAGTTATGTTACACTACTAGAGAAATCAACAAGTTTACTCAACTGTCGCCTCTTCCAGGATGGGCAAGTTAGCGAACGAGACTAAACTCAATGCCAATAAAGCTTTAAAACATTACTGAGAACATTTGTGCCTGAGTCACATCAGATAGCTTTTTATTAGTGACGGTTGTTTACGGTTAGCACGTACATCAACAGTGAAGTGAGTTTGACAGCAGGAACATTTGTGTTAATTGCGTTACTCATGCAGTGGTTATGTGCCCCAAACAGCCACTGCTGCATTGCGCTGTACGCTAGTCATAAGCTAACAAACCGAGTGTGAGTGTGTCTGTGTGGTTAAATTTAGTACTGGGGACACTCCGGTACTACTTCTTTTCCCCTCTCCTCTCTGTAACATTGTGTTCATGAAGTCGCTCTAGCTCCACTCAGTAGTACAGAACATATACACCAGAAAACGAGGTCAGCTCTATGGATCACTGATAAATATGTTGGATCAAGCCTGAACTGGTCAAGATATCAGTACGGGAAATTCCTCTGATACTGCAATACTTGAATCTGTATCGGCGAGTACATGTAATTTATTTATTAAAAATGAGACGCTTCTACTTCCTAGCATCCAGCACACCTGCATGCAATATACAGATGTTTTTACTCCACATATAGCCAGTAGTATATCCAGAAACAGCAAGTGACCTTTTTTTTAAAGTCTCTGGAATTGGACCGGTAGGTTACATCAGGTCAAATGTGTAATCACACACATTTTCATATGACCCTGACCCTGATTTTGATCAATTTGTAGATGAAATAAAACTTTTATGAATCCTATTATTGTCATCCTCTCATGGATTGATGGGATGATTCAGTTGTATGTTTGGATTGTCGAGCTATAAAAGCGCCTCTGTTGCTGCTGTACATCGTGGAAAATAAAGAAGAGCAACTGAGTCTGGTGTGCCATTAGACAGCCGGTGAAAGTTTGCACCTTTGTCACAAATCCTTGAAAGAGGCTCCTTTTGTTTCTGGTGGGGCTCTTGACAAATGTGTGTCTGAACATTTTAACCTGGCAAATGTCTCAGGATCAATGCACCTTTTTTTTGTCTAACCCCACATCTAGCCTCTAGCATATAATTAATGGAATAAACCATTTGCATATTTATGTCCTCAGGTCTTTTTAAAAAACATTTTAATTCAGTCTATTTCTCTCATTAGATTCAGTATATATATATCACCTCTCTGACTTCATTAATCAGTGTTGTTCCAAAGAGCGTAGATCTGAGCAGCCTAGGAACATAAGTACAGCCTCACACAGACAATAGCAAAGACCTGAGGTCCAGGTTAGTCTGTGTCACACCATACACTCAAGGATCAAGTTTATATATTGTCGGTAACCCAACAGATTCATATTGTTGATCAGGATAGGGGGAACAGACCACAGCTTCCACTCAGTAGGCCAAAAATAGGTTACAGTTTTTGTTGGGAAGACTTGATGGCATTCCTCTGGACTCTCTGGCATGTCTGGTCTCTGTCGCCATAGAAACAAGGAGGGCTTCTTTCAAAGGCCGGCAGTCATCGGAAGAGACAGTTGCACGGCCATGTCAAAATCACCAGCCGACTGAGAAAAGGCCAAAGGGCGGAAAAGATCCAAAGAGCCAGTGATGGAGTGGACACTAAGGATGTGGTTTAGGATGTGATTTAGAAAAACGACAGATGAGTTGTAATAAAACTGGGACTGGGATTGAGGTTGAGCCTGGACGGGGAGTGTGGCAGGGGATGGGTATGCTGAGTACGAGATGGAAACGGCACTTATAAAGAATGACTGAATAAAACAAGTAGACACTCAGAGGAGCAGCGTCTAGTGAGTATTCATTAGCTGTGGAGCTAAAAAAAAAAATTAATTTGCCTTGCCACGTTACTGATCGTTTAAAGCAGACAGCGGAGGGAGGTTAAATGAAAATAGGTAGTGTGAACTGCACAGCTGAACCACAACAGTGTTCGTTCAAAAACTGTACTTATTAGACCAGGAAGGAGAGAAAAGATATTGGCAGGCACATCAAATGAGAAGGATACGTCCTCAATAGTGTTAACCAGTGAGGACAAGCCCTTTGCATGCCTTCTTCTGTCTGCTTAACATTTTATGTCATTTACCAGAATTTGTATTTTTTTATTTTATCATCAGGAGTGGACATCAGTGTGCATACCACTGAGTTAACTGGAAGGTGGCAGGTATTCTTCACAGGATTGTAAAAAGTTTTTTTTAGGCTTGAGTGTCAGGCAATGCATGTTCCTACAAATCCCTGTCACTGCCTATCTTGTTAATTCAGAGATCTAGTCATCAGCATTGTGTCCTTAAGAAAAATAGGTCTATGATCTGTCCTAACGTGCGTATCAGTATGTTATAGCCACAGGACTGCACTCTTCACCTCTGTGCATGGGCAATTTTTTGGTAACTCAGACAGCATTGTACTGGTAATGAAACATCTTGAGCCAGTTATCCGGAAGGCATCATGTTTATTTTGCAAAGATTTAAAGGAATGGTATATTTGTTTGTAAATAAAATTTTAACCAAACGTAGGGACAAGAGGGGATTCAAAAGTCTTCTGTAGTATGACATTTTTCGTGGCTCCCTCTTGTGGATAAGTACAGTAAGTGCAGCCTTGCCTGAGAGAATGACACTGATTATTATGTGTCACAATGTGTACATTTGT
>CAEMYA010000012.1:2654093-2806874 GCA_903131615.1 Diplodus sargus
TATATATATATATATATATATAGTATATTTGAATATATATAATTCAAATATAACATTTTCCAGCCATTTAGCAGTAGTTTATAAATCCCTAAAATATGAAATTACATTACCAGTAAATACTGGACATAAGAAGTGCAATCAATATCTATTATACATCACCAAAAGTAAAGTAATATGTATTTTACTGTAACTTCAAAAGATATTTACAAAATTGGTCTAGATGTGTTGCAGAACACCACATTTATCTTCTTTCATACAGTGACTTCATCTTTCTGTGTCAGATCTAAACCAAAGAGACATCGCTAGCTGATTATTCCCAAGAAGAACATTCCAAAATCCTATTCTGAATGTGTCCATATCATCCCTAGCAGTCAAATACTTTAAAAAAAACTTGTAAGAGCCATTTATATTTTAATTGAAGTCCATGTGATTGTTCATATGTTTCTCAGTAGAAATATACAGCACACATCTGCATGGTTTGGTTACAGACAGGGTTCAAGTTACATGGGATCCAGTGTGAGCTGAGCCCCCATGGAAGCAGTAAAAGCACACATCTTTAGGTGTCACTAATACATTACTATCATTCATTGTTTTGATAAAATAATGATTTCTTCAAAGTTATTAGTATTTTATAATTTAAGGGTATAAATAGGTTAAAAGTAACAAGTTTTCCAGTCAAACTATGTCACTAGAAATGGCAATATTACAGACTTCCTTACAAATAGCCTGATTTTAAGAAAAGCTGCATGAGGAGAAACTGAACAAATTTTGTGAAATGGCTGCAGCAAATCTAAAATCTTTGGTGCCTTCTTGTAAATTAGGCATTAAACACAATACACTAGGATGTTTCTTTCCTTCCAGTCTGTGGCTGCACCACTGTAAAAGCTATGCTGCCTGTTTTTCCGGCTTAGAGTGCATCCTACCTAGTTCCATGTCTGAAATGCGTCTTACCACCCAGCAACTGTTTGAACACACTGTTTCACCTTTCAGTTGAATCCTTTAATCATTCCCTTGAATCTTGTCTTCTCTTCTTTCTATACAGGCCTTGGCCATGCCTCCCCTTCCTGCCCCCCTCTTGACACTGCTACAGCTGGTAGTACTGACTTGTGTGAGCAATGGGGCCTTCTACGGACACAAGCAACACCCTCAGCCATACCAGCCGATGCAGCACCTCCAACACATGGGCATGGGTAAAGAAGGCTATCCCCAACAACAGTACCTTGGAAAAGAGGTGCCTTTTATGCAGTATCCCCACTACAGGAAGGAGCTTCCTCAGATGCCCATGCATAAGGGCAAAGAAACTGGTCGCAAAGGGGGCACCTATAATGGAGGCCAAGACAAAGGTGAGAAAGTTAACATTTTCAACATAGTCACCAACAATCGAGCAAGAACATTTGGATCTTGAATAAATGTGACTTGACATGTTGAATCATGACAAGGGCATAGACTTTCATTATTTTCAATGCCATAAAAAGTGCTGTGAGAAGAAGGTTGATAAATACAAGCAATTCTATTAATCTCATTCTTCACAGGTCAGACAATCCCTAGTGGTGCTGAAGGAATTCCCCAAGGAGAGCCAGGACCAGCTGGGCCACCTGGGCCAGAGGGACCTCCAGGACCTCCTGGACCACCAGGTAATGGACAACCAGGACCTGCAGGACGCCCTGGGGCCCCCGGTCCACCAGGAGTGCCTGGAACGGGCAAACCAGGTTTGCCAGGACTGCCAGGCAAGCCAGGAGGAAATGGTGATGCTGGGCCACAAGGAGAAATGGGCCCAAGGGGAGAAGAGGGGCCAGCTGGGCAGCCAGGGTCTCAGGGTCTTCCAGGACCACCTGGTCTACCAGGAATAGGTAAACCAGGGGTACAGGGGTTACCAGGCCAACCAGGGCCCAAAGGGGAGCCAGGTCACAAAGGTCTGCCAGGACTTCCTGGATTACCTGGGCCCAAAGGAGACAAGGGTATGGGCCAGCCCGGACAACCTGGTCACAAAGGGCTCCCGGGGCTCCCAGGACCAGCTGGCCCAAGGGGGCTGCCTGGCTTTGGAAAACCTGGATTAAATGGGGCGCCAGGGCCACAAGGACCACCAGGTGACAAAGGACACCCTGGAGAGGAAGGACCAACTGGGCAACCCGGTGAAGGAGGACAGCCTGGTCCTCCAGGTGTACCTGGTCAAGGAAAGCCAGGCCAAAATGGCCTGCCAGGACAGCCAGGCATGCCAGGTGGGAAAGGTCATCCCGGACCACCAGGTTTGCCAGGAAAACCCGGGTTACCTGGATTTGGTAAACCAGGAATGCTAGGACCAAAGGGTGATAAAGGTATGGGTGGGCCACCTGGATCTCCAGGACCAAAGGGAGATAAAGGCCATGGTGGACTACCTGGTATGCTTGGTCCCCCTGGGCCAAATGGTCCACCTGGTTCTCCAGGTCCTATGGGACCCCCAGGAGGTCTAGGTGCACCTGGTCTTAAAGGAGACTGTGGAGAAGGAGGGCCTAAAGGACTTGCTGGTGCTAAGGGTGACCCAGGTCTTTCTGGGTTACCTGGCAAGGATGGTCTGCCTGGAGAGATTGGAGAGCCAGGACCAAGAGGTCCACCAGGGCCAATTGGTGCCAAAGGAGATGGTGGGCACAAAGGTCTATCTGGTACCCCTGGTCCTCCTGGACTTCCTGGGCCAAAGGGACAAGGTGGACTACCTGGTGAGTTAGGACCTCAAGGTCCTAAAGGAATCCCTGGAATGGATGGTGCAGCAGGACCAATTGGGCCTCCTGGTCTTCCAGGGCCAAAAGGAGATCTTGGTCAACCTGGTTCACCAGGCATTGCAGGTGAAGGGATTCCAGGTCTTATTGGTCCCACTGGACCACCAGGTAAAGACGGCCAAGCAGGACCCAGTGGACAACCAGGTCAGCCCGGACCTCCTGGACCACCGGGCCCACCAGGAGAAACTGGTCTGTCTCCTGATATGGCTGGAGTGCTCTCTCAGATGGGCCCTGGACTAGATGGTGTTAAGGCTGGTACTTATGGTAAGAAGGGCAAGTTTGGAGGCAATGGGGCAGAAGTGATGGGTGCCAGTGGGTTGGAAATGCCAGCATTCACAGCTGTAGTAACAACTCCCTTTCCACCTGTGGGCACTCCAGTCGTCTTTGACAAGCTCCTGTACAATGGTCGCCAAAACTACAACCCCGAGACAGGAATATTCACCTGTGACATGCCTGGCATTTATTATTTTGCCTACCACTTTCATTGCAAAGGAGCTAATGTGTGGGTGGCTTTGATGAGGAACAATGAGCCAGTGATGTATACATATGATGAATACAAAAAGGGTTTCCTAGATCAAGCATCAGGGAGTGCAGTATTACCTCTCCAACCTGGAGACACTGTGTATGTTCAGCTGCCTTCGGATCAGGCTGCAGGACTTTATGCTGGGCAATATGTGCACTCCTCCTTTTCTGGGTTTTTGTTATATCCGATGTAAAACTACAAACTCCAGAGATAGAGAGGTTTCAGTGACAACAAAGTGGTAGCTTTTTTTTAATAATATAAGACATGATCATAAGCCACCTTAGACTGAGCAGTATTGTGTGAAGTCAACTAACTCTTGATCTTGTCAGCACAGCTGAGAGGACAAGATAAAATATCTTAAGGAAAATAAGGAGTATCACAGTCTGTATGTACAGCAGCTTTTGGGGTACAGCCTGAAATTGGAGCAAAGATGTTTTCTTTTACAGCTTTGAAGATATAAAAGAATGTATAAAAAGACATTCAAAGAAAACTTTAAGGATGGCTGCCAATGTGCTTTTGAACACAAGAGTGCCAAAAACCCAAAATAGTGCAATTTGTTATTAAGTAGAAACATATGAAGGGAAAATGTGAAGTGTATGCAAAAAGATTAAACAAACAACAAATTAAATAATACCGTTCCACAAGTGTCAATTCCATACCTCTTAAAAACTGGCAGCTACCCCATGTAGTGAAAATGTGAGCACATGAAGACTTATTCAACTTGGTAGGAAATCTTTTTGCATGTTTACCTTTGTATAAATACAGTTTTTGTCTCTCTATTACGATGACAAGCATGTAAAATGCCTCTTTTTTAAAATTACACGGTTTGCATCTCAGCAGTTTATACATGTTTTAAAGGTAAACATACTTCTGGTCATGTAACCTGCAAAATACTGAGATTTTGGAAAAGGTAACTCGTAGGTATAAGGTATATCGTGCAAGTCTCACCAACATAAGAATTAAGTTTCCAGAATAGAGTCTGGGGTCAGCCTAAATGACTTTCACTTCAGATGTGTGAAGAATTTACACATATGAGGGACGACTTGTATCGGTGGTGACCTATTAATGGCAATTATTGTGCTCACTTATAGGAGCACCAAAGATATTAAATCAAAATTAAATTATAACATGCATGATATATTTTGCTGACTGACAATTGCTCCCATGAGTGAGAGTCAACGAGTGAGAATGTAATATGAATTTTGTGTTTTAATGCATGTCAGTTTATGGATGTAGAGCTGTAAAGAAACACTTTTGTGCAAAAATACAAAGGTCAAACACACACACCACATTGTCCTGAATGATGAAAACCACTCCATAAACAATATTAAGCATAACATCACAGTATACATAAAGGTCAGCACTATGCAGCATCACTGTAACACTAACTTAACCACAGAATATTACAGGTGCAAGTTAAATCTGGCAAATATCAGGAAGCCCAGACCCTGTCTGTGAACATATGCAGTTGCACAGTTTTAAGACTCAAAGGGGATTGAGCAGTGTTTCAGTTAATCCTGCTATTGGAAGTCAAACCAATTGGTAAAATGTATTCTTACTCGATGGTTTTTGTTTAAAATTCAACCGATTATACTCTGTAACTGTTTTGCAAGACTAATCCATTTGAGAAACAATTTATGGATTTTATTGAAATTGAAACACTTGTTGGATTTGTAATCCAGTCGCTCTGATGTGATTTGTATAAAAGTTAGAAAATCAAAGTAAGCTCTGCAGCTTCCTGGATGTGCTGAATGTCTCCTTGTCAGGTTTGCAGTGTAAAAGAAATACATTTGGATTTTGAATGTCGCAGCAATTCATAACAACAGTTATGTCAATAATTTATTATTTCATCCGTTGAACATGTACATGCAATGAAAAAAACATATAGTATGACAACTTAACCACGGTGCTAATACTGTTGTTGTAACCAAAGATTTTATGTCTGAATGTTTCCTGTTTGTTATTGTTGTCCATGTTGTTTTTTTCTAAATAAAAATAGTTTAATAAGAAAAAAAAAAGACTGTTGTTCACATCTCTATTTGTAAGCTCACAGAAAGCAAATTAAACCAAAGAGTCAGGCCGGTACATCAGTTGAAAACTGCCTGGTTAAATGAATTGTGTGGGCTCATCTATGGAGAAATGGAAGTCTGATTACCGAAAGATGTCATTACCTGCTAGGTTTATGATGACATGCCATGAATAAGAACCAACACTGATCAGGTAAGACACTGCAAGAGAGTGGATGCTTAGTTATCTATGGTGCAGCATTTAGTTAGAATGTGTTTGGGGGAAAATGCCCTCTGACATGATGAAAGGCTCATTTCCGGTTCAAACCATGAATGGGGGTCGTGGCTCCAGCTGGCAGTCTGCTGTGAGGAGAGAGGTGGATGCTGCGGAAGGAAAGCTTTCTGGGATATATTGTGCGCATGCGCACAGCTGCCTACAACATCCATCTGTCACATCTTTTGTTAGTACAAATTCAAACAAGCAGCTCAGTCAAACGTCACGGAAATACGCCACGGTAAGCATTGCTTGCAACTGAATTTTAACGTTGTGTATGATCACCGCTTGGCGTTGAAGGTGTTCTCTGCTGACATTGCTAATGATAAAAACGACGCCAGCCACAACAGACAGTACATATCTCTGTAAAGGTAGTGCTGAATTTGGTTAAATAGCAGCAGAAGCTAACAGGCTAGCCTGCTTTAAATCGGTTAGCAGCTCATTTTATCTTCCTAAAATGAGTCATGTTCAATATAAACAGCTGTTTGCGACTTGGTATCAGAATCAGACAGTAATCTGGCTTATTGCGGTTGATTTCCTGACATTATATACCTGTCCATGTTCTTCCTCTCCACTGATAGCTACATCAGGAAATTAAGAAATTGTTGCTGCACTTTTCCCTGTATCCGCACATATTACTGACCAATCGATTTCACAAGTAAATTAATAATTGCAGTTTTTGTTCTGGCAAGTGTTGGCTTGTGAAATGTGATTTGTCTCTTGTGTAAATAGGTTTACCTCAACATGACATCACGTGTGGGCCCTAGAGCTGCTGGCACCAATGGAAGTGACTTCAGACACAGAGAGAGGATAGCGCCACAATACCAAATGAGGCAAGTACCCTGTATATGTTTCTGAAGACTACTGGTCACTAAATACAAATGTTACCTCAAAATACCAAGAACATCAAAAAGGGTCATCAATACACCTTGTTGTCTGTTACTGGTTTTACAGTGCTGCCCTAAAGTCAGAGGTACGGAAGTTAAACCTGGTCCATCTTCTCATCTGGCTACTGGTGGCGGCACAAGTGACTGTCAGCCAATTCGAGCTGGTGTCACTTGACACAGTGTCCATGCCGTTCCAGTGGGAGTACCCCTACCTGCTCAGCCTCCTCCCTCTGCTCTGCAGCAGCCTGTCTCTTCCAAAGAACAATATCAGTTACCTGGTCATATCCATGATCAGCGCAGGCTTGTTCTCCATAGCACCCCTCATATATGGTGGAATGGAGATGTTTCCTGTAGCGCAGCAACTCTACCGCCAAGGAAAGGCCTACCGCTTAATTTTTGGCTTCTCTGCAGTGACTGTTATGTACCTCGTCATGGTGGTTGCTGTTCAGGTGCATGCATGGCAGTTATATTACATGAAGAAGCTGTTAGACTCATGGTTTAACACCACTCAGGAGAAGAAGAAGAAGTAATGGAGTGACCAAAGCTGTGACTGGGCAAAGCTGTGGTTTTTTTTTTGGTTTTATTTCTTAATGTGTGCATACAGTTATGAACCTTCATGTCCACTTATAGTTATTACGATATTGTCATGTAACGTTATGTTAGACAACAGTGTAGAATAGAGTAAAATGTACAATTTATGCAGGAACCTGGATTTTTTTTCATCACCTTTATTTATTCAGATACCACTCAATCAGGAGTGGCATCTTAACATGTATAAACATAGCATTCATTTGCTTTGTACCCTCTTCACGACTGGGTCTAATTTGCAGCTTTTCTCCAAACAGTGAAATAGATCATTGATAACCAGGACATCATTGTTATCTCTGTAAATGTTGCCATGTTTCGAACAGTACAGATGTAGAGGTGTCTTTACTTATACATCAGTGAGGGCGTGATTGTTCCAGCATACATATTTTGCTTAAAAATTGGTACTGTATTTGCGAATGGAAGAAGGCTTGTCTGTGTTGCAGATGTCCTGTTTATGTTGTACCATTCAATAAATCTACCCATCACAATATGTTTTCCCCCTTCAGATTGCATCCAGCCTATTTAAAAATAAAGGTCATAATCACAGTAGCTGCCTGTCTGTATTCTTATTCAGCATCAGAAAGTTGATTTATTAAGCCTGTGTTTATGAGTGAAATATATGCATTTTACGCCAGAACTGACTGAATGCAAACAATGAAATGAATGCTGTTGAGCTCAATATTGATGCTTGATCATCAGTCTTTACAATTAGGCGAGTCAATCACCAACGCACTTTGTCCCAGACGGTCTGCGGCTGCGCGCACGGAATGCCACGTACTGTTTGACGTTTACAGTTTGGAGGACACTTCCTGATGCTGGCACCCGGGCTCAGCTAGGCTAGCTAACATATTTAATTTTCACGGTTTGTGGAAACCTGTGAAATACAGCGTGGTCAAGTCGTCTAATTCAGGTAATAGATTTTCTTGTGTTTGGGGTCCAACCGTACTATAACGCAGTTTAAACCATTCAGCAGTTTCTATTCGAGCTGTATTTTGCTAGCTAGCAAGCTAAGTGGCTAACCTGCTAGCTAGCAGCTAATGTTACGTTCGGTACGCAGGGAGCTAGACTACACTAGCTCGCCCAAACAGGTGTCGAGACTGATTTGTGGGAAGTTACCCAGTTTTGCATCGATTCTGATTTTTAAGACAGCAAAGTGAATCCTTTACTGGGTTAAGAATATGTTAGTTTACCTGGCTCCGAATGCCTGTGAAAGATAGCAACTCTAAATTACATATGAAATCGCTCTAAGCTGGCTGATGTCTATAAAGTGAAATTAAGGCTATTTTACTTCAACACGTGACATTACACAATTGTAGATTAACTATGATATTGTTGTTTTTTTTTACTGGCATCAGTAGTTTATATTATCGTCACTGACATGACAGTGATAAAAAGGCCTGTCAAATGTTAACGTTAGCAGTCACTAGATTGCTGTTCACGGGCCAGTGACAGATGACTGTGCGATTGAGCCTCTTTAACTATTAGCTTTAGCCAGACTTGTCAGGTGACGATGGCATGTTAAACAGTCGGTTCCGACGTCCCGGACGTTCATTTTGTGTAGCTGGTCTCAATAGAAATTAGTTTGTTGTCGTCCTCTTTTTAACATAGTATTCACTGTGACGTTATGCTAAAGGTTAGCTACCACACAATCCCTAGCATCCAGCCAATTATTCATCTGGCCAGTGCGGTCAGAGCTGCAGCATTTGCGGAATTAAATCCACTGTTATATGTTTTCCAGCCATGAACATCAGCAGGTAACGTCACGGTTAATCCAACTAGTAGCTACACACGATCAGGTCAACGAGAAAGGTTAATTTGTCGCAAACTGTTGAGGCTAACTTATCTGAATGAATGTTAGAGTTACATTGCAGATCTATGATTGCAAGCCACACACAGTATGTGATTGTAACCTGCTTAACACACACTGTTTTATGATTCTGAAAGATCCAGTAAACAAATATGGATGCTTTGATTCTCTTATCTAAATCATTGATATTTTGGGTCAAAGTCTAGAGAGGTTCTGTAATAGCATAGAAATGTTGCTGCCACCTCACTGGCTGATGTTTGACCTTTAGACTTAGTTCAAGTGAAACTGCGTGATATTGTGAGATACTGCATACACCTTGTCTTGATTGGATTTGTAAATTATAGTCACTGCAAACCCTGCAGAGAGATGGCCTCATTGTTAAAGGTTAAATGAGACTGTTAAACCAAATCCTTAATAAAGAGGAGCTGTGTCCCTCTCGTTGTAATTATCATAATGCTTTTAGGGAGGACAATAAAGCTCTGTTACAGTATAAAAGAGCTGCTAATCAAACATAATCCCATTGTCTTTGTCAAAGAGATGACCAGATTTTAGTCGTAGATAGCGACTGTTACAGTAAAAACCTCCCCTGACCTGTTAACCTACTTACACAGACCCGGACTTACTTGATACCTCAATTTGACTATAATGGTAAAAAATATTATGTTGGTATTATGTTATTTAATTTCTGAAGACTTTATATTCTATTCCCAAACTTGGATGAAAATATATTGTATTTTTTTTTTATACCATGACTATTAAAATCATAATCTCCTGGGATGCAACATGATGCTGATATCGCAATGTATCACAGCTCTATTGTTAGTTGCCGTGATGCAAAAGATTAGTTAAGGTATATGGTACCTTCTTAACCAATTTTATGGACAATAGCTTTTCTGCTGTAGTTATCCATATATGATCACAGTTAGTCCAATTTAGCTATTGTTAGTTTGTCATAGGTCAGGACTAAAATTCAATTCAAATGCCCTAATTTGCATTTGAGTACAAGAGAAGGAGAGCTAGGACAACAAGCAGGCATGTTGTTCAGCTGGTTGTATTTACAACTGTCACTCCTCTGTTAAGTGGCGGGAGCAGAAGAGGTCGGACGGCACCATGAACGGCCAGCTGGACCTGAGCGGGAAGCTGATCATCAAAGCCCAGTTGGGCGACGACATCAGACGCATCCCTATCCATAACGAAGACATCACTTATGATGAGCTAGTGCTGATGATGCAGCGCGTCTTCAGGGGAAAGCTGCAGAGTAACGACGAGGTTACCATCAAATACAAGGATGAAGGTGAGTGAGGACATAGGCAATTGATCCTAATTGGTCTCAAGGGTAAGAACATGAATGCTGATTAAAGATAGCCTATTTTTTCATAAACTAGTGTGTAGGTTTTGACACTGGCTATGTTGCTTGACCATGAACTTCCAAATATGTAATAAACATGTTGTGTCTTTTGGAATCTTCTCATTTTTCTTTTTATAGATGCATTTTCCCTCACAGTGAATCATTGGTCTCTCTTTTCCCTTTTTCTAGATGATGACCTCATCACTATCTTTGACAGCTCCGACCTCTCCTTTGCCATCCAGTGCAGTAGAATACTCAAACTGACCTTATTCGGTAAGATAGTGAATTCATATCCTTTCTGTTGCCCCATTATAGACATAAACTAACATGCAAGTGAATTTTGCCATAAGGAATTCCAAGTTCAAGCCTTTAGATGTCCGTCTCAAATCATGTGATAGCATCATCATGGTAAACTTCAGACCAAGATGCCTCACTTCGGCTGTTACAGTAACCCGTCACTGGAGGGCAGTCCAGCGTATGTTTCACTCAACAGACCACAGCTCCTCTCTGTTCAAATGAGAGTTGTGTGCACTTCCATCTGACTAATTTAGGCTTGAATTTGTGTGTGTTTCTTAGTAATGGCTCAGCACACAACCTAATAGACAGTAGATGAGTGATTCACAAAAGGTGTTGGTGCAAGTGATACTCGTTCCGAATCTCGATCTTAGTTTTGTGCCATCCCAGCTAAATCCTTAGCTATTGAGTCATTGCAACTGCGGGTGAATTAACAACAATTCACAAACAACCACACCCCATGACGATGCCAGGTTGAGGCCTGCTTTTTTTCACATAGTAACAACATAGCCAGATATGTTTGTGAAACCTAATCATAGCTTTATGGTTAAGTTAATTGTGGTAAAAAGCTGGACATTGAATAAATGATGAATGCATTTACACAGTGCTTTCTTAGTCTACTGACTACTCAAAGCTCTTTACAGCACACATTATATATCTCTCTTCTACTCTGAGCCATTCACATACACTCACACACTGATGGAACATCATTTGGGAGCATTTTGCGGTTCATTATCTTCCCCCAAGAAAACTTTGTTGTGCAGCCAGGCAATCAGTCCTCTGAACAGTGGATAACCCATTCTATCTCCTGAGCTACGGTCACCCTAAACAATTATTATATACAATGTGTAATTAACATTATTCATTAAAGCTTTTAGTGAATTTTGTCTGTTTTGTAAAAAAAATCTTCATGCATGTATCGGCATGAAACCCAATGCACAAATGAATGATGGCTGTATTAGTGAGTTTTCTTTCAATCATGGCATCAACAGACATACCAATATAAGGTCATACAAGGCTTATGATCAGATTATCCTGGCAGGCCATTTTTACATAGCATTTGTTTTCTTACATTTTCATGAATTATTCTATAGCCAGTAAATGTTTCCTCATTCAACACTGTGTCCCAGTGTTGTGTTTCTAAGTTCTAAGTCTCTAAAAATCTTGAATGACGACGAATGATGTTTCCTCTACTCCGTCCCCTTGCTGCTATTATTAGCCAGGGAGCTGTAAGATTTGTCTCTTTGTTTAATAGAAAAAAAATCTGGCTCATGATTGCATGTCATGACCTCACGTGGAACTGATGTTCATAAACATGTGTCGAGATTCAAAAAGAGCAAGAGTAGCTGGAATCTTGTGGTAGCCTGTGTCTCGGCGAAGAGCCTTATGACCCTGTGCTTCTCTGTTCAGCATTATCCACTCAAACAGAGAAAACCTTGTGAGAGAGAGAGGAATGCCCAGTGAATGCTCAACTCTTGCAGTTGTTGTATGCGATGGAAATGTTACTCCTCCACTTGAATTATTAGTGGGGAAATTAGGGTTGAAAGAAGGTGGAGTGACCCACGTGGTGCAGGTCACACAGGGTCGAGGGATGTGAAGAATTTGTTCCATGTTTCCTGCAGAGTAATAATGGACCTGTTGGTTTGATTGATGATTTTATTTCATAAGTTAGCAGTACCAACCAATGTCCTTTCTCCCAGCATTTTCCAGCTCCATTGTTAGTTAAATACCTCTCTGGCAGGGTGTGATGATGAAGCTCTCTCTGTCAGCCTGGCTGCTATTGTGAATGTCTTTGTGGATTCAACCATGTGATAGATGATCTCTGTAATCCCAGGTATTCAGAGCGTGGAGCCAACACAAATGGGACGGATCATCATTCATACTGTACACATACTTACTGTAGCTTTTACCGACCGATGAACGGCAGAGTTCATGTGTCTACTGTGTTTCTTTTACATTAGCAGATGTTTGTGTATAATCATGCATTTTCACATTTCACTTAATTGTTAATCATGTACCAGTTAAAAAAAACATCTAATAATGTAACCAACAACATTATACCTCCATGACATGCTTTTCAGTGGTAGCTGTATATCACCAGCTGATAGTCCCTTACAATCGAATTTCTTTAATTTTCCAATTGTTGTTTTACCATCTGCTGGCTGCTGACACGTTTCTGCGCAGTCTGACCCAGATATTCCAGAGAACTCATGGCTATAACTCAGATCAAGACAATGATCTATGTCAACCAGCAGTTCAGGTTCAAGACAACATTGTCCCAAGTGGGAAATGATCTGAAATGAATGAGATCCAGATTCAGTAATATATAAAAAGCCCCCATTAATAAAGGTAAGGACCAGGGGATTGTGTCTGTAAAAGCGATCAGGAGAACAGTTTTATCCATCACCCATCTTGAAGTTTAACTCCACAAATGGAGTTGGCTGTGCAGAGTTGGAGAAATGTTTGACTTTGCTTAATCATGCTCTTCACCTCTCATTATGTGCAGTGAATGGTCAGCCGCGGCCTTTGGAGTCGAGTCAGGTGAAGTATCTCCGCAGGGAGCTCATTGAGCTCAGGAACAAAGTCAACAACCTGCTGGACAGCCTTGAACCCCCCACAGAGCCTGGTCTGGCTGCTACTGCACCGGACAGTGGTAAGCACCCCCATACACACACATGTTAGCTGCTGTAGGCTAAAAAACGTGTTGATATTAACATGTTGCAATTATATCTATGTCAGGTTAAACACCGATCAGCCTCAACATTAAACCCTATGACTGTTCGAGTGAACATCACTACTTGACACGCACCTTCCCAAACATTGTTGCAAGTACACCTCCTCATGGCAACAGCATGACAGCAACAAATTAAAGGGATCTGTATCAAGATGGTTTATTTATGTTTTGCTCATGTAAAAAAAGAAATACTAATTGCCATCATTACTCTTACTTAGCCAATATTTTGCTGTCAGATTTTTTCAACTGTCAAATATCACTGTCAGTATTGGCCACAAAAATCCAGTATCTGTGAGGTTATAGGTAATGGCACATGTACACACATATAAACACAGTCCAGACAGTGTTATATCTCTTTTCGTTTCTGGTCTTGGATCCCTTAATCCCACTGATGGGAGTCACGCGGCCTTGTTAACAAATAACGCTTGTTCACATTCCACATGCTCACTGCCCGAATCATAAGATGTATAACCCACAGAGACACTGGCACAGGACTGAGACAGTTTATAAGATTCAGTTATTGTTGGAATAATTGGAATAAAACTTTTTCACCTTCAGGTTTGTCTGGAATTATACACTACATTTGTAGCTTCAATTGTGTATTGCATTCGTACTGGTTCTGTCCAGTTAGCTTGTGGTCACTAACACCCACACATAGGCACACACGCCCTTCCCTTGTCATCATAACTTTGAGCAAAGACTTAATGTGAGGAACATGTGTGGTCTTTTAACATTATGGTAGTAGGCGTTTGTATTAAAACTTACCGCTGACTGACTGTTCTGCATTTTGTAACTCGATGAGAGTAAACAAGAACATATTTATACGTGATTTGGCTGGAATTAAGGAGTGAAATAAACAAGGGGGATGTGTATTTTGCAATCTGGCACTATGCTGAGACAAACAAGGGGATTTGTTCTTTTGAGTCAGATAATCAAGTTCTTTTATGAGGCTTGGACAGTGTTTGCGAAGAACACTCAATCCTCCATCCCCCTTCTGATACATGTTTGTGTTGACGGTGTAATAAAAATAAAACTAGAGCAAAATGTTGCATACAGGCATTGCATTATTGCCACACTTTTTCTGTCCTGGTTCTTAAACATTTCTGCTTTTGGTGTTTCTAGAATCAGTGGATGGACGAGAAGGCAAAGTGGTGGCGGCAGACCCCACAGTGAAACAGGTCACTCCAGTCAGTGCGGCCAGCATGTCAGCCTTCGACCCTTTAAAAAATCAAGATGAGGTTAGCAAGAACGTAATCTCCGCTTTTGGCCTGAGCGAGGACCAAGCCCCAGGTATTGCACACAATCCAACTGCCAAAAGCAGAAGACGCTATTTATTTTTTTAAGCATTTTATTTTTTTTTCAGCACATGGTTAACATAAAGAATACATGTTCTGTTCCACCTGCATAGCTCCCCCTGCAGTTGCACCAGAGGAGCGCTCGGGAACCCCTGACAGCATTGCCTCCTCCTCGTCTGCAGCACATCAGCCAGCAGTGCCCCCCCAACCACAGGCTCCATATCCTGGAGTACAGCAGGGACCCCCAGCTGGCATGGACGGTGAGACACTTGTATCCCTATGAAAGCACAAGTCCACACATGGTGTATTTAACATGTAATTGGTGAACACACACATACTCTGTGGCAGGTAGAGGCTGTGTTTGTCAGAATGCACTATAGGGTTAATCCAAATGATCACAGGGGGTTGGAGCCCCTGCCGTAAGGCAGTTTAAGCATTTACACTTTCTTTTACAGTGGTGCTGTTACACGGTATTTTTCAGGCATTACCACCAACGAAGCCTCATAAAAATGTCACCCCCTGTTGAGCAAGTTTTAATGTGTTGCCCTGAACTACCGATCCAAGCTCTTTTTTAGAGTAGCGCTGCTTTGGATATTACTGACTCCCCTGGTGAGTTGTAGCTGCATGGTAGTTCATCTTTTAAACATTCTGCATTAATAGTATTAGCAGTCCGCCACCCAGACAGATATGTAACTTCCCTCTCATGTTGTTGCCATAGTTCATATGTTAGTCAGTGTTGTAATATTTCTTTAATTTGAAGATTTGTGTTGAATAGATTTAAATGTACTCCAGTTTAACTTTGGTATCCGAAGAAGAAAATCCATTTGTTGGAGGGCGAAACATTTATCGATGCAAAAGAATGATATATCAAGTCAAACAAAAGCAATTATTTTGAAAAACAGCACCAGAAAATCTGTGCAGGGGTCCTTGGGCTCTTGTGTCCTGTATAAACATCCCGCCTAGGCGACTTACTCACACAGCACCACTGTGAAAGCTAATATAAACTTACTGAATCATAAACTCGTCAAACTGAAGTTTTTATTATTTCTATTATGTTGTTTATATGGGTTCAGTCTTGTTTCAACTCAGGTCATGCACATACAGTGTAGTACTTTTATACACAGGCCTGTTGGGCAGAACTACGCCCTTTTCTTCATAACGGAGACGGAAAGAGTAAATCTGCAGCCATTGCCACAGTCGGTCCAATCCTGCTGTATGTGAAGTGTAATTTCATGCCACGCTTGTCTGAATCCGTTCTATATAATGTTATATAGTACATGTTTGACGGACTGAGATTGCAGAATGCACCAGAAAAATACTGCACTTCCATTTTTTTTGTGAGCTGTGTTGGTTAAATTTATTCATTGGATTACAGACAATATCTCTTTCTTCTTGCCAGCTATTAAATTAGGTGATATATTAATGCGGTGGAAGAATATTATTTGGATATGAGTAAAGCAAACTGAAATCTGATCCATTCTGCTTTTGAAGCAGCAGCTTTCAAAGAAAGAGAAATGAACCTAGAGTCTTGCTGCCGTGGAATCTTAATCAACACTGTGTAAACACAAGTATCCATGGAATTAGAGTTTATCTCACACAGCAAAGACCTTATCACAGCTCTCCCCTGTGTGAGATCTTTAACATGCATATGTTGGACCCAGACCCAAAGCCTAGATAAAGATAGATGAACTAAGCATCGGGCAAGATGTTGGCAAAAACAACAATATTATTTTATTCAGTTTTCTCAGCAGAGTACCGCTCTGTGATCCAGCTCGGGGGAAGGAATGATTGTCTGTGCCAATCTTGCATGTCCATTTCTTTTGTCCAAGCCTCTCACTTAACATTTGGGAATTCTCTGGCTTTTGTTGTGTAGAAAGGCCCAGGCAGGTGCTGCCACAAAGGTGCATATCGTATTGTTTGTTAAATTGCTGTTAGTGGATTGGATTGTTTTCAGCTTGTGGTTTGGCCCAGCTGAAAGGGAGACCACTGGAGCAAAGGAGATGACTTTTTTTTTTTCTTTGCACCCTTTGAGAGCTGTAACACTGCTCACTCCTAACCACACCTGCAACACTGAAGATCAACACACATGTGGTATGACTACTTCTATTTAACTGGTGGTTTGTGGTTTGGCCTGGACTTGCTGGGCCTCTCCAAAGGCTTCTCAAAGAGTTCAGTTTATCCAGAGAGAAACTTATTCAGTCACAGGGTTAGCCAGCAACACACCATGTTGCACACAAACAGCCAGCTCAACTGCAAGCTGTTCATTCCTCTTTTTCTTTCTTCAATAACACAACAGTTAGGAAGGACAGCCCTTCTCGTGTAATTAGTCACATGTTCTTGCTGATTTGATGCTTTATTCGGACTGCTTTCCAGACATAAATGGATAAAAAAAAGAATGAAATGTCATGTTTTTGCACATTAAAATCAGACACATAATTGTGTGACACATAATTACAAGTTGGTGCCAGGCAGACCTACATTTGTCATCATAATAACCAATAAACCACTGTACCTGATACAATAAGCCAAATGCAGAAGACACACCTCACACCACTCTGAGTCAGTTGTTATGTCTAAACACAATGCGTTGCAATTGAGAGTGTGTGAGAACTTCTTAGCAATCATGATCAGTAGTCAGTGTCAGGTGTTGCCTTCTCCCAGTTGATATTAAATTCACATGATATTGTTTTTATCTTCTAAAAGCAAAATGTTTGAACCAGGACTTTAGTATTTGGATCAAGTAGCTCAGAACAAATGTGTTTAAGAGAAAAAGAAAAAGATTAAGGCTACAGCTTATATTTCAGTGTGTCAATTGCATATTACAACATTTATCTGAATATATTAAGTATCAGAGCAGACTCTGCAGCAGATATCCAGTATCAAAGAACTTGGATTGTGACCAAAAAACTTGACTGGATCATCCCTAGATAAAATATTGAAACATTCTGCTTCAGCAGCACCAAGTGGTAGAATTACAAATGCAGACAAACCTACTGAAAAAAGAAGCAATCAGTGAAGCTTTGTCACTATACAAATTGGGAGCTCTTGCTTGGTACCATCGTGCACCCTTGTAGCAGGTTGTTTAATACATCTCCAACACCAACATGGCAACAGCTCATCCTCTCCTTGCTGCAGATGGTTGGCACACGACAACATTAAATTAGGTCCTGCCAAGCACCTCATCACTGCTCAGTCTTTGTCCTCATATTATTCCTCTCTGTGGCTGCAGGTTGTTTGTCAGTATGACAACCACAAGGCAAAACAGAGCAGCCACAAAAATCTGTTAAAGGTAAAACATCGGCTTGGATGCCAACTGAGCACGTGTGGCCTTTTTAAAGGCAGCCTTAAGCTCCCTTTTAATGAAAGCTTGGGTTACTTGTTAACATAAAAATGCTGCTAACATGATCCAGAAGAAATTGGTAAAGATTTCAATCTGTTGTCTGTCAGATGCTGAGAGACCCATGGCAAAAATTTACATCTGTGCAAGAAAGAAATAAACTGTAAACACATGTTGTAGCAGCGGCTTGAACATTAGCGTGAGGCCTCTTTATCAGATGGGCAGATGTGTGTTTGGTGTGAAATGTTTATTTAAAAATAGGACCTGTTCTCATGACTACTTCTTCAGGCATGTTTAGGGGTCAACAGCCAACTGCTTCTTTGTTCAAGTGAACATAATTTTTCCCTCTTTACCTCTTTCTGCTGAGGTAATGCAGCTCTGTGTTCAGTGAACCCGTAGTTGTTTCTTTGTCCTGTGAGTACACAGCAGGCTCACAGTTGACCTCTTGGCTCCTCTGGAGCAAAATGGACTCCCCAGGGCAATAGGGGTCTGACAGCCACGCATCCTTCCATCACTCTTACATAACTCGCGTGATGGATTACAGTCTGAGGAGAACAGGAGAAGAAGCCAATTTAACACACATGCCTTCACACAATAAAGACCATGGTGTTCATGGTCAAGGTGCTGTCAGAGAGATAGGTAGATAGAGACAGATGGTTGCCACATCATGTCAAAGCTTATGAAAAGTGGTACATTGTTTCTGGCTAATTTTTTAATTGTCGATGTCTTCCAGATCAATGCAATGTAATACAACTTGTTTTTCTGCCCATTCATTGAGCCTCAGCTGCTTGGACACAATATTTGTTACGAGAGAGTTATTTTTAGTGCTTTTTACAATGTATTGTAAGTATTCTTAAGGGCTAGCTCTGGGTTAAATGTCCATTGACACAGCTCATGTAAATTGTGTCACAGAATAACCCATATTTTACTCTACCCCTTTTCGCACTGGCACAATCTAGCCCCGTGTTTAGTCTATTTTCGCAGATAACCTCACAAGCTTGGGGCTAACACTGCTCCAGGGCAGGACCAGAATGTCACGGGTGGCCTACTTTGAATTTGCCGGTGTGAAAATTTTCTTATCCTGTTGCTATCACCCCCTTTAGTTTGGGATTAAGAAGGTTCTAAGAATGCTTTTAGCTTTGGTTTAAGTGCAGTGTCAAAAACCCCTTTCACACACATCGTTAACCTAGTGTTGATTTAAGTCTAGGGTTATCCAATTCACACTGTACTTTGATTAGCCCTGAATTAAATGTCCGTAGCAACATGTGAATAATGTTAGATTCTAAAATAACATGCAAGTCCTCGTATTTATTCTGGCTCCATTTCACACTGGCACATTTTAGCCAGTTGTTTAGTTGATTTTCAGCGAGTAATCTTGCAACCTTTTTTGCCCCAGGTTAAGAAAGCTTTGAAACTGGCACAATCGTTGCATGTTCTTCAGTCAGCTAACCTCGTCTTCATCCTGAGGCCTGCTGGGGTTGGCTGGGTTATTCCCTAAAAATCTACAAAATACAGGCACAAAAGATGCCAGTGTGAATCTGGGTTAAAGTAAACGGAGTAGCCAAGCGTCATTCTAGTGTGTAAAGTAGTTCTAGTATGTAATTGGCTGCATGTTCCAGCAAACATTTAACCGAGTGCAAGTAGAAGTGCATCATTAATTGTATCACCCTGGGTCAAAAATGGGTGTGTGGTAATGTTATCCCATAGTCAACTCGTAGCCCAGGTCTAGCTGAGAATGTGCAGTGCAGAGATGCCTCTCTTATGAGTCCATTGAGGTTTGCGTCAGTATGGACAAAAAGTATAATTTGTTAGGACTCCTTTCAGCTTTCATCTTACTTTGACCTTCAAAAAATTTGTAATGCATCACAATATCAGCCCTCCTTCAGAGTGGAAAATCGGTACCAGTTTTACCAGTATTTAAACCAGTAAACCACCTTCTCTCTTTTCTTCTTTTCATATGCCGTCACCCCAATTTATAGGTCATGCAGGAGAAGAGTTGGGCCTTGTTAAGGGAGAACACTAGCTTGCCAAATTTTTGCATGTTTGCTGAACATTCAGGCATTCACTGGAAAACTTGATGAGCAAATGTAAAATAACAAGGGAACAAAAAGGTTGTGCAATGACCTCACTGTCGAGCATGATATTACTGATTACTCATCGTGCTGCTCAAAAGTTGTTGGTAAGTGTAACATAATGTTCCAGGCTTTCACAGGCATTTAAAGATTTACTATATAAGACACACCATTGAGTTGACTGGAGTTGTAGACATGAGACCATCCTCCACATGTGCATGTATGCAGTGTGGTCTGGTGAAGTCATGGGTAATAAAAGTGGAACAGGAAGTTTCTGTCTGCAAACAGACAGGTCTTCTAGTGGATAGTTTCTTGTCCTGATGCACCGAGTCTGCCCGAGTTATTCACGTCATTGTGCACATAATATTTCTAACGGACACATATGTCAGCCTCAGTTTTGTGTTTGTAAATGTCTGATCGGGCACCTGCACGCTGCTCTCTAGCTTACAGCCAATTGTGACTGTAAAGTGCTGTAGACGGATACCTGCGGGCACTGGCTTTTAGCAACAGATACTTGTATCAAAGTGGTTGCAGCTGTTTGCACTGAAGTTGTGTGTGATTCTGTCCAGATGCACAGGTGATTGTGTGAAGATACAGAGACCCCTTATATGAAAACTTATTTACTTCATGCATCATGGATAGCTATCATATGTAAAACATTGCAGTCCCATTGCATTCCAGCCATAGGTTAAAAAGCAATGTTGTTAAAAAGTACACCTGTGTGAGTAAAAGTAAAGATAATGTGTTAAAATGTGTTTTTGGTAAAAGTGAAAGTCACCCTATGAAGGGTACTAGACCTAACATCTTACTTGGTATTTTGTTACTGAAGTACATTCAAAAGTATATTCCCACATATTTACGTGTGTGTGTGTGTACTGTATATTATGGGTCGACCCATTATCTCACAGGCTGCGTATCAGATCCAATTTTCAGGAAAGACTTTGCAACTTTGCCTCTGATGCAGCATGTAATCTTCAAAGTGGAGTAAAAAAGAACAATGTCGCCTTCAAAAGTTTTTGGAATGAAGTGGAAGTATAAAGTACCAGTGACTCAAAATTGTACTCACTATAATTACAGTACTTGAGTAAGTGTACTTACTTACATGCCGTCACTGCTGTCAATGCATCTTTCTAAGACATATAAACTTTACTTCCCCGCACTGTAAGTACAGTGTAAGTGTATGTGTGTAACTTAGTGGTCTTTCGCAGTAGAACTGATTTTTCAATTTGCATGCAGAAAACATACACATAAAAAACAATGCACACATGGCTCATTGTAAATAAAATTGGTCTAAATCACAGGGTGCCTCAGTTGCTCACTAGAGCATGTGTCCCATGTACAAAGGCTTTATGCACCAAGGATTGATGGCAGCCTGTGGCACTTGCATCTGGATGTTATACGGAAGTATAAATGGGGCCACAGATGTAATGCATAGTGGCTCACATTTGGTGGATATGTAATTCTTGTGGTTCTTGTGCACTGATGATGCTTGTTCCTGTCTCTTCAGGTCAGGTGTACCAGTACCAGGCTCCAGGTGGATACCCGCCTCAGCAACCAGGTGCTCCCCCACAGCAGCAGCAGTACGGTATGCAGTATCCTGGTAAGAATATAAATAGCTAGGGTTTAAAAAGAAAAAAGGTAGCTGCTCTCGCTCTTTTCCCTCTGTAGAATGAATTAAAGACACTCCCTCCCTCCCCCGTTTCCTCTGCAGGATACAGCACTCAGCCTGGAGCCCCTCAGCCTGGCCCACCTCAGCCACAGCAGCAGCAGCAGTTTCAGAACTACGCACCTCCCGCCTCCCAGGCTCCAGCTCCTGGTCCGACCCCAGCTCCAGGCTTCCAGGGTGGCCAGCAGCAGCCCCATCCATCTCAGGGAGCCCAGCAGTATCCACCAGGAACCTTTCCTCCCCAAAACTATACCTCTCAGGCCTCACAGCCTGCCAACTACAGCCTGCCGCCCAGCTCCCAGCCCGGCTCAGGGTACCAACCCCGCCCCGGTTACACCCCACCTCCAGGCACCACCGCCACCCCTCCACCAGGAGCTGCTAACCCTTATGCCCGCAACCGCCCTCCTTATGGGCAGGGCTACACTCAACCAGGCCCTGGATACCGGTAAAAGAGGATAGCGGATGTTACTGATCCTCACAATCCCCTACTCTATATGTGGCTCCAACTGTTTGGCGTGGGTGCAGGAAATATGATCTACTGCTCTGCACCCTTCCCCCTCCCCCCCACCCACCGTACCAATATCAAGTCCAAATATGAAACAAGCAACTCCCCCAGTCTGATGGTTAGTGTTTGTAGGCTGTCTCTCCAATATACCGCTCTGTTTTGGTCCCGGTGTTTGTTCCTTTTGTTATTTTCCCCTCTTCTCCTGTCACCGCCACCTCTGGCGGCTCTGCCCTCTCGTTTCTGTCATGGTGAAAATGTAACCAGGCTGTATGTACACACCTGGAAGACCAAAACAGGCTGGTGCACAAACTGTTTCTTGTTCTTTTAATGGTAACGCTTCATTTCGCGAGTGAGATCCGCATCAACATTCTGCATTTGTGTCTCGCACGCCAATGACAAGCATCTCAGCCGGTTGTGTTGAGTTCACAGTGAATAGATGCATTTATAAGACACTATCTAAATGAAAAGTTACCCATCTGTCGTTTGTTTTGTCTGTTTGTCTTTGATTGTTTTTTTTTCTTTAATTGATCAATTTCACCACCATGTTGGTATTAATGATGTGTCAATGAAACTGCCCCATGTTGGGAACACTAGCTAAGTGATGGCTAATGGGAGATGTAGTTCCCATGAAGGAAGGCTTTGTTTGTTTAGCTCGTTATATCACCTCCAGTAAAGCTTGCTTATTCCTCTTTCTCTTTATCTTATCACTGGTTTTTACTAATAAATCAAATACCACCTTCAAGTGAGATTAGTTGTTTATGTATAAACTGTAACATTTTTTTTTTCTTGAACCTAATAAATGATTGAGACCCAGCTGGAGACCTTTTTTTAGCTTTCAATATTTGTTTCTCTTGGCCCAATGTTGTCTTGCTCTGTTCCCTCTCTCTCTTTCTGTGGTTTCTGAGTTCATGTCTCTGTTAAGTTTGGCTTCTCTCCTCCTCCGCTCCTCCACCCAGATTTGGAAAACTGTGGTAATGCTGGTATTCCTATTTTGTTTTCCCGCCTGTGGGTTGTGGTTGGCTGGGACATGCAGCATGCGCGTATGCGGTTGATCTTTCATGTCAAACTGTCTCGCTGAGTGAGAAGAATTGAGCGCAGCAGGTTTATTAAGGATGATTTAGATTCATGTATTTAGCATCGCGCTTCACCTGTTCTGCGCCAAAATGAAATCCATCCTTTTAGATGCATTTGTCCATTTTGGATGGTGTGTGATGTTGATACAGTTAGCACAATATTAGGAATGTTTTAAATCAGGTTGATGACTAATTCCATATCATTCCCGCGATCCTGTGTTTAATCCAATTTGTTTCCTCTTAACTGTAGAGCTTTTATCCATCTTGATTGTTTAGTGACTCTGTGAGTTTTGGAGCCAGAGAGCTATCTGCCTTCGATCATATATAGTGTAACTGGACTGTACTCTGATTGTCGCGCTCAATTTGAAAAACTCAACATCAAGATGGAGCCGTTTTATTTCTATTGAACTACACAGCATCTGGCATCTGTCCTAGCTAGTGTGTACACAAAGTATGAGGGTACCACCAACAACCAGTAAGATGATATATGTGATGACTAAAGTTCACTACTGAATATGTAACATTTCTTTTTTCTGCAATTAAACAAAATGTGTTATTGACCTTAACAGGTGCTGGTAGAGTGATTTTGCTGGCAGAACTGAGCTAGCCATTTCCCCTGTTCACAGTATTTGTGCAGGGCTAAATCAGTTAGATTCGTAAGGACAAGAGATCTGCCAATAAGGTTGAACCATTAACGTAAAAAGCATAGAATCAAATAGAAAATGAATGTCAGTCAATATAAAAACAAGATTTATTGCTGAAAACATACACGGTGCATCAAAATGGCAGTCATGACACAACTTGCGACTTCTCTCCCGTTATTTATAGCTTCATGTACACTTCAATGTTAACACAATCACAAATTATTGGTAACACTTTAGAATAACCATCAATAGATAGTAAATGTATTGTTAATTAAACTTAAGCTAACGGTTAATGAAATGCTTTATAATCCATTTATTAAGCAATCGATGAATGTGAAGTTACAACCTTTGTATTTGGTAAGTAAATGGTTCATGAAGTCTTTCATTGTCTGGTAACAGCTAAATAACAATGTTTAATTAACCATACATTTACCATTTAATAATGATGGTTATTGCAAAGTTTTACCAAATATTGTAGTTTGCTTATGTCATTTCCAAATTAAAGCTCAGTTTATTTATTTATACATTTTATAACATTTATTCTTCTATAAAATACAGGAAAAGGCTGCATGAGCATCACAGATATATAAATCTCTTGTTTCCATGTGACCCCATAGTAACACTGGACTCAAGCTGTCTAACAACAGAGCAACAATTTGGCTGAAGCTGATTTGATGTTTTATTTGACGTATATGAAACTATATGATCCCTAGAATACAAATTGTACTTCACACCATATACATATATGAACAAACGTTTAATACTGTGCAAACTGCAACTGCTAATAATCCCTTGGGGCCAGCAGAAGGTCAATTCTGCATGTCTGTGTGTAACATACTCCAAATGTACAGTAAACAAATCTGATTGGCACTTTTCTGTACACGTGTGTGCTCACTGACACGCAAGTACTGGAAACAATTTTCACTTTCTCATCTCAAAAGCCCCGAGCATACAGAATATTCAGCAACGATCCCCCCATAAATAATATCATACAAGTTCTTACACTGTGGGAGCCAGCTTCCCAGCATTTTCTCTGTGATTACTGTATATTCAATATTTCGGTTCACTTCAGCTCCTGCATTCTTCATGTGCTGTGACATTTTTTTCGATACATACAGAAATCAAGACCAATGTTACAAATGCACTCAATAGAGGTCGGTGACACCTAAAAGTCCTGTACAGGTTCATACCTGGGAGAGAAGGCACAACTCGCCTAAAGTGTCCCGGGTAACATGAAAGAAAGGCCCACCTCCCGTCAGGCCAAATCGGGCGTCTTTATCTCGCTCACCACTGAGGAAGTCATCCTTCCTGGATCAGCCTCCTGGGGTCTTACCACTTCCCAGGTATGGGTGTGCCGCACTCGTACCAGCCAACGTAAGTAACATGTGTCTTCCCTCCAATCTCCCCGAAGTGGACAGGTTCCTGCCTCAACGCTCTAAAGAACCCTGGTACAGAGATAGAGAAGGTTAAGTGTATTGCATCTAAATACTTTGCCCAAATTTAATTGTGTAATACTATTAAAATAATCGACAAACAGGTAACCAAAAATACCTAGCCTGCTGGGTAGCTGGTCAGCAGACATCTGGCTGCCGGTGCGTCCATCCAGGAAGGAGTCCACAAACTGACAGTGGTCCTCACCGTGTCCCGTCTGATCGCCGATGTTGTAGAACTTACCTACAGAGAGGACAGAGGGACTATGTTTCTGTCTATGAAAATAAATCTGATCACATTATCAATCTTCAGTCTTAGTAATATTGATATTGAGTTGAAGTGATCCTAAAAATCGTCAAATCAGTCGTCCTGTGTTACAAACGCCAACGTGTTATGTTTCCTTCAAGGTAACTAAAAGGTTTAAAATGTGTTTTATATGGTTGTGGGTTAGTTTAACTTCATCGCTGCCAATGACAGTTACGGTCCTGGAGTTGTGTCGGTGTGTGTGTGTTTGTGTTTTCTTGTTTTCCCCCAGGTCCCATCAGGTTTTTAACAAAGTGATCTGATTTTCAAAGTTCGTATTAGTCCACTCTTCAGCTTAAATTAAGAAGTGTATGTTCCTCTCTGAGGCCAATTTGAACTACTTAATAATAATGCACAAAAATTCACTGTTACCCAACTAAAACAAGGGTTTACACAGAGCTGACGTTTCAGAGATACAGCGCGGCAGTGTAGGTCCTTAGGGGCCCATAAGCAGCAGAGCTGAATTCACTGTTTCGAACTGTAATTACCATTGAGGGAGTCGCTCAAGTAGATCTTGTATCTCAGAGAGTTGCAGAGCTGGATGCCCACAAACTTTCTGTACCAAGTTCTTTTCACATACTGCTTTCCACTGCACTCAGAGTAGGCATCGGATTTGAATGGGAACTGAGTCCAGATGGCATCTTTGCCTGTGGGGAATTCATTAGAGGCAAAAACTTAAAAAAGACTGAACATTATTTAGCTGGAACAAAGTGATCAGGAGAGAAAAAAAATTATAGTCACCTGACACATATTCGCTCACTCGTGGATCCGCTACAAATGGAGAAACTTTCAGTGAATAACATCATCAAAACAGCTTCATATCAAAGTCATGAGACATCTTGAAACATTGTGCTAGACAAAACGACACTTGTCTCAGAGCCCATTTGGCAGAGTATTTACAATGTCCAGCCCCAAAAGGCTTCGTCTTGATTGCGCAAGGGCAAGAGGCCAATTAAGCAAAGCATTCCCCTCTCAGTGTTGTCATTGCGAGTTTAAAAACATTTGATCAACTCGAGCTTGTACTTTATGATCAGTGTTAATTCCGCCGTGCTCAGAGCCCTCCGATCAGCAGGTGGATGATACGCCTCCGTTAGAAATGAGCCTCGGAGGACATCTGGTGAGCTGACAGGACCCTTGAGTCTTAATCAGTCAGACCCCGGTGCCATGTTGAAATCATTAGACTAACAACTGCCTAAGAGCCCACCTTCAGAGATTCAAAGTAATGCTAATCACTTCTTGCTAATTAGCAACATGTACAGCACAGTTGCATCAACATGCAGCTAATTAGTCTATTCTATTGGAGCAAACTCATCAGGGTTTACCAGTTATGTCCTCTGGTATGCACTGTGTGGATTAGATTAGAAGGATTGTTAAACTTGCCTGACTCAGTGCTGAAAGACACAGGCTCACTGGAGGGTCCCGTTCCCAGCTCATTCTTTGGTGTTACTTTGAATTCATAACTGAAATAAAACAGCAAAAGGGGATTAAAGGCACGGTCCAAACTTTCAATCTAAATTCCTCCAAACTCCAGAACTGGGAAGCCTAATATTTTCATGCCTTTGATGGCTAAGTATGGGTCACACAAACACACACAAGCGCACAGACACACGCACACACACAGAGCTGATGGTTATTCCACGTGCTGCGTTCAGATGTCCTGGCAGTAGTCGGGCCAGCAGACCCAGCCCAGGGGAGGGTTCTGGTGAGTTCTGAGACTCCAGATGCTGAAATCTAATTAAAAACTCAGTGACCCTCTCCACCCAGGTTTCCTCAGCTTTTCTGTCATTTTGGCCATTTTGTGTGAAAGAAACCAAACATAATCATGGGATTACAAGAATCTGACGATGCCTAGACAAAGCACACTGATAGCTTTTCACTGCCATTTAATACGGCTCTCTTGATGAGATCTACAATGAACCGTACTAACGTAATCAGAAAGTAGATCAAGCATACAGTAATAGTGAAGGTGCCCCTGGGTTTTCTTGTAAAACGACCACTTAATCAATTAATCAATAAATCTTTATTTGTATAGCGCTAATTCATAACAAAAGTCTTGTCATGACACTTTCCAAATCTTCATTACACTCCTTGATTAATTCATTTACAGAGACCCAACATTTCCCCCATGAAAAGGCACTTGGCAACAGTGGTGAGATAAAAAAAAAAACAACAACTGCCTTTTACAGGCAGAAAGCTCGGGGCAGAACCGGACACAATGTTGGGCCGCCATCTGCCAAGACCAGTTGGGTTGAGCGAGAGAGGGAGAGAGAGAGAGAGAGATAGGGAGGGGGGTGGTAATGTAAACGCGGGTAATGTTAACATTGTCATCAGTGTTACTAAGTGGCATCCTGTGTGTCCTTGATGTCTATAAAACACAATGGATTAATTTCATTTCTTGTAAAAAGTCCAAAAAACTAAGATTTTTCCATTGAAAGCTGTGTTGTTTACATCAAGGTATGCCAGCAAAAAGTCCTCCTGTTCACTGTCTTTGCTGGCACGTTACCACATTTGGAACAGTGTACAAATAACAGAAAAGTAACACACACCGAGGGCTGCAATGAGCTGCTGATCACTGGGAAAAAAAAAGATGTTGCACACTCTGGCTCTGTAGCATTAATATTTTTAATTGATATTTCGTAACTCAGGCCTTCTTCAAGATTAATCTTGATGCTGCAGGCCGAAAAATACAAGAAGAAAAAATGCACATTGATCTACTTTTCAGTGGAACAGTGTGACACCATTGGTAGGTAGGACACCTCCATGTACTGTACACAGGCACCAGTGTCCGTCAACAGGGACCCTCTCATAGAAAAATTGCTCCAAATCATTTTAAGCACATGGTTTTATGTGGGCAAATTTATAGTGATGTAAACCTGCCGTTGTTTTTAGTGTGCTCATACCACGACAAATCATCAAAATTCACTCAGAGGTTCTGGCCATCATCCCAATTCAGATTTACCTAAATAGCCATTCTGGCTGATTATTAGGTGACATGGATGCCAGAAATGACTCCCCTTGATTTTATATTTGATTCCATGAATCAGCTGACTGGAAGTGATTCAGCTCTTCCTGAAGTATGTGCCTGCGACAGCTGCAGCAGCTCTCAACAGCTGTCCCAACTTTGATCCTCGAGCGATTTAAGCACAAAGTCTACAACCTCTCTTCTCCTGCTGCTGCGTAGGCACATACCAAAACTCATCCAGAGAGCTGCAACAGGTCTCAGGGCGCCATCAGCAGGGAGACAATGAACGAGTACTTACGACCCAGAAATCACAAAAGAAAGCCACAGCAGGACTGTGGAATTTGCCAGGTAGATACATCAGCATCGATAAATTGTTCTTTACCCATGAGGAGCAGTGATGAGGCGTGCAGAAGGCTTACTTCATTGACATTTGTAGCCCCAACCTGCTCAGCTAGGTGTCATTTGCACATCTACAGATATAAAACATGCTCATGTTATGTTCGACATTTGGGTTTTAGAGCTCAGCAGGACAAAGGTGATCAGAGAGCATGCTAGGTTTATAGTTTATAGCATTTGGGGTCTTCTAGCTAAGTAGATATGTCATGGGAGTCCTTCGCCATGCTGACTATCACACTGAAAACCCTGTTTGTTTGTCTCTCCCTCCATTGTTTCTCCTCCGTGTCCTCTCTTTCTACGCAGGCTTCTCTGTGCTCGACCATTGGCCGTCTGGAGACCTTTCTATCATCCCTGGCTGTCGGTGCGTCAGTCACTCCAGATGTTTTGGATCAGATTCTCCGTCCTCCGGGAGTCCAGCCTCTCCTCTTCTCCCTTTTTGTAGCTCATGTGCATGGCGTCCTTGTCTCTCTCTCCCTCCGTGTGTTTGTTTCTCCTCTCCGTGAGAACGGTGTTTGGGATTTGCTCATGTACTTATGTGATCAGTCTTCTTCCAGGTTCCAGCGCGGAGAGCAGTTTGTGTGGCTCTGGGCTGTTTGGGAACACCTGAAGAGGCTCCACATCCTTCATATATATTTACAATCCATGTCTAATTTTTGTCACCCTGATTGCCCATACTATAATTGGTCTGTTCTGTTCACACAGAATGTATGTATTTCTGTCCATCTGTTGTTCATCATATCCTCCACTATTCAGGCAGTAAAAGGGTTGTTTTTGCATCCTCATCTGAATTGATATTTGGCTACACAAAAAGAAACATTGACTTGACTACATGCAGTAAGAGTGAAAGACTAAAGGAAAACAATGGCAGCATATCCCTTTTTCCATGAAATAATTTGTCCCGTGTACTAATGTCTGAGTCACACACCTGCTCTCCGGTTTAAGATTCTCCACAGCTGTGTGCGTCTGGTTGGTTGTCAGTATGGACACCTCTTCTCCATTCGGTCCTTTCTCTGTGGATACGACTTCATACTCTGAAAAAAGGAGCTAAAAATCAATGTCATTCATATAACACAAACTTTATATTTCAACTTTTTGGATGATAGAGATGGCAGCTTATTTTAATAATGGTAGTCACCAGGGTAAAATGTTGGCAGTGAACTATTCTGCAAACCACGATATGTTCATATTTACGTGTATAAAGCATGACACCATCTCCAACCATGTTTGTGATGACCAAAACATGTACTTCTTCTTCATCTTCTCCAGACCAACTGGTCTCTCTCTCTCTTCAATCAGAGTATGGCTGAGACCTGCTCAATTTGGAAAGTGTCATGAGATGACTTTTGTTGTGAATTGGCGATGTGCAAATAAAGATTGATTGACTGATTGTTTTTATGGGTTGGTTGGTTGGTTGTTTGGTTGATGTGCCTAAACCTAACCACACAAACTACAAGTGTTTCCACAATATAAAATAGAGAGTTGGACCTAATGTTAATTCTCAACATAAAGAAATGTCAAGGTTAGACATACACATAGTTTGCAGAAACGTACATTGCCAACATTTATTCTGCCGCCTAGGTAAAACCAAAAGGGGTAAGGCAACCCCAGAAAGCAAACACACCATACACTGTCAATATACACCAGTCAGTGACAACCACTGGCAGGCAAATGGATTAACATGGATCACTTTGACAAATTGCAGTGCTCTGCTGGGAAACTTTGGGCCCTGGCATTCATGTTGATTCCCACTAAACACAAATCACTCACCCGCACACAACTCTTTATCAAGCACATCTGTACAACATGCTGTCATGAATGAACTGCCGATCACCTTGATGCAAACCATAACCTGGAACAACAACCGTACCTCTGGTTTCGTTGTCAGATTTCTGCCAGTCAAGAATGACGAATGACGGGCAGCCCTCCACAGTGACCACAGTGAGGTTCGACGGAGGTATGCGGGGAGGACCAGTCACGTTCTGATCACTGCCCTCCTCATCAGGGAAGTAAGCAAGGGATGAGGTGATGGAGCACGGCTCATCAGGCTTCTTATCGGTCTTGTAGATCACATGGGGGGCTACGGACAGGTGCGATGGAAACAGCACTTGAACTTGAACTTCTTTTTATTCGTGCAGTAGAACTGAGTATTGTTGCTAGACAGCTTATGATTTCAATGATGACGCATTTGAGTCTTACCTGTAAAGCGCTTCTTGCCCATGATGTCTACCTCTGATGTAGGCAATGGCCTGAATATGGAGGAGTTTTCATTTAGGTCAAATCGGCTGCCTGAGAGGGGAGCAGGAGATAGGAGTCGGGGTTAGCTGGATGTGCCAGCAGGCTCTGGCAGCTCTCTCTGTCCTCACTTTTACAGCTCTGGCCCTGGGAAGCAACCAGCCAGCGCAGCACCTGCTCTGGCCTGCACGCGGGCTCTTTGTTTGCCTCTTAATATTGAGAAACATTCTCCTTTTCTTTATTTTTCTTACTACTTTACACACCTGCATACTGCATTAGAAATATCTCCTGATGATTATCACATGCATGCATTGACTCAAAGACAAAAAAATATTTTCATTCGCCTATTTTTATCCTTTTCATGAATTCAAAAAGTAAATTTTGTCTCTGGGCAATGAAAGCACTAATGATAATGAGTCATAACTTTCCTCCCAAGACGCATGAAAAGTTGTGTCACTCGTACTGTTTACTGCGGAGGCGGGGGTGGTCGTCTGCTGCCGGCGCTCTTGCTTGGGCTTGGCTGTGACCAGAGCGAATGGCTTCAAGATGGACTCCTTGTCTCCTTGTTTCAGGTCCATGGGTTTATCTGAGGACAGAGAGCGGGAGGAGGAGGAAGAGGAAAAAATCAGTTCTTCACCCTCATCATCTGACTCACAGTTGTGATCCATCTGCTTTGGCCATCCTCACTGAGCAAGTCAGTGGCCTTTTCCTGGCTGACTGGAAGATCAGAGATTGCTTGTTCAGTAAGATCTCTAATGCTCTTCGAGGGGGAAAAAGGTCTGCCAGAAAACGACTGCTGAGACCGAGGATGCCCAGATGCTCCGAACCATGCACTTCACACACACACACACACACACACACACACACACTGGCTTTGTGCACATGTAAAGAAAGAAGGATGAGAGATAGAAACAGAGAGAACAGCATGAGAGGGTCCAGAAAAACAGCCTCAACAGCAAGACCACTGAGATGAGCTGTTATGTTTAGATGAATGCTCTTTTGTTCATTAGTAATCACTGTGTAATTCTTTCATGCTTTTTTTTTTTTTTTTTTGGAGTTGTAAGCACTTTTTTGTTTGCAGAAGATAAGACAGTGGTTCTCAAACGATAATGGACGTCGTAGAATCATTGCAGCCAAAACTTGACCCTGTGGAAAAATACGAAGCAGAACTGAAAATAAACAAGTCTTCTTCATGTGGGACCAATAAACAATGTGCGCAAATGCTTTCACGCTAACAAGGCTGTGATTGAGTGTAGCACGCTTCATTCAGGCAAAATATATATATATATATATATATATATATATATATATATATATATGTGTATGTATATATATATATATGTGTGTATATATATATGTGTATATATATGTATATATATACACACACACATATATATACATATATATATATACATACACATATAAATACATATATATATACATATATATATACATATATACATATATATATACATATATATACATATATATACATGTATATATATATACATATATATACATATATATATACATATATACATATATATGCATATATATATATATATATAACGTTTGAGAACCACTGGCTTAAAAAGCAGTTATATGTCCAGCCATTGCGTCTGGTGTGTGCAAAATGCTGCAATCCATTGCACCTATGTCTAGGGTTGAAACAATGACCTCCAACACGAAAAAGCTTAAAAAAAACAGAAATTCATATTGGGATTCCAAATTGGACAAATCTAGCGAGTCCAAACTGGCCAACATAAATATATGTGACATCACAGCAACATGGTGGTGCACAAGGTGAACAACAAGAGTTATCCTTCCATAATGCATGGATATCCTTTTAAAAAAATGTGTGTATTTAGTTGGCTGGTATCTATGAGTGAGAACAATCATGAGAACTTAAATTATGTCCAAGCGTCATGCCGGACGGTCAAGTTTGTTAGGCTCAATTGAATAAAAGGCGATTGTTGGGCTTTGGCAGAAGCCCAACAATCATGGTGCTGTATCAGCGTTGTAGTTGCCATTTCTATTCCTATTTTCAATTCAGTTAATTTACGCTTGATCGAGGCCTTAGCGTGCATGCATCAGCCTACTACGCCTCTCATCTCTTTAAAAGGTTGCTTTACAGTTTAATCAGCTGCTGTAGTGTTGGGTTGGTCCTCAGTAGATGCTTGTAAAGTTTAGAGACTTGCCATATAAACATAGAGACACATTTAGATTGGAAAACCAACTTGGAACTCTGGATTTCCAACTTGTAATGAACTGCAGCATTGTTAGAGAATGCCTAAGGTGCAGCAGTGTCCAGTGCAGCCATCACTGGTGCCCTCACCATGGTCAGTAGGTTTCCCCACCAGGTTGGGTCTCTTGTTGACAGGAATAGAGGGACGCAGAGCTGCAGGGAATTGTGGGAAACAAGAGTCCATTTCAAATTGAGAATCACATTATAACAGAACAGGTGGAACAGCACTGTAGAAAAGATGCAAAACTGAAAAAATAATGTTGTTGGTTATTTTTTTTTATAGTGCAACAATGATGAAAAACTGTAAAGTTTAAAGGAGGGAGATATTTTGCAGGGCAGACGACTGCAGTGAAACTGTAAGCTGAAAAATGAGTACACAAAACAAAGGCACAACACAAGCAACAATAAAGCACTTTAGAAGCCGAGCAGATTGCATGAGAGATGCTTAAAAGTGACTTTGTGAAGTGCTGCCACACAGCACTGCCATGGTCTATGACTAATGAAAACCATGTCACCAGTTTAATCACCATGAAACTATAAACCCGTGCTTTAAACACTCACCCTAAATCCCCAGAAGAATAACTGAGGAATTTAACAATCCTTAGTGAATCCTAAACAGGATAGTACAGCAGCAGGTCCAATAACGTTTTCGGTATGATTTTCACTCCCCTCTATGAAAAATTATTTTGGATCTGATGCTGACCACCAGTATTTTCCACAGCATTTCTGCCCCGCAATGAAAACAATAAAATAATAAAGATTAAGCCAAGCTGTGAGACGAAGAGCAGATCAGTTTCCCTCTCAAGTGCTTTAATGAAGACAAGGAATTAAATGGCTTTTGAAAAGTTTGGTGAGTAATCACAAAGAAGAGCATGGCTTTGTAATGAAAACACCGTCGCTGCAAGTCAGATATCTCAAGGCGAGGGTTCTGCCATGATTTAATGTTGTTTAGAAAGAAAACATAATCTTTCTAAATCGTTGTTGTGATATCTTAGAGGAGGTGGAGAAGCTCTGGGAGGCTTGACACATGAAGTTTCCTTTTAACGTTACATATCTGAGTTCCTTCGGTGTAATTCATTTTAACTGTTGTGATTCATTTCCAGAGCATCCACTCCCTTCACCAGTTCTCATTTCCTTATCTCAGAGATTAATTAAGGGTCATTCTGCTGACAAGATTCTGTAAAAGTCCAACTCTTGAGGCCAAAACACCTCAAAAACATTGCTCTTGGATCTGTTTCCTCTCTGGAGCTGACCCTGTCGCCTGGTCAGCATAAATCAGTGATCTTCTGAGAGAAAAGAGTTCAAGCTATCAGGGCAAACTGACACAACATCTGCCAACACTGAGAATTGCACTGAGTCACACATGGTATAACTGACAGCTAATAGCAAACACATGCCCATACGTAAAGTCATACAATATGATGAGGCAGTAATCTAAATGCCAGTCTCAAGATATACAAATAAAAAAGACAGGGGGGCGTGATGGGAGGGACTAACAGTTCAAAAGAGTGAAATCGTCATTAATTGGGTAGAATGTATATAGTAAGATTTGGTACGTGTTCTATGGCTTCTACAGCGAGTGTGTTTTGTTTTGTGGCACAATAAACTCAAACAGAAGGCTGAGTCTCTGACTCACCAAAAACGTCTGTGATATGAAACCACAGCAGTGGTGCAAGCGCTGGTTTCTTTCAGAGAACCTCCTCTTCGGGGCGAGAACGGTAAAATACATGCAATCAAAAGCACTAAGTTTTACCTCAGTCCAAAAAAAAGTTCCCTCTGAGATACATACCAGTGTCTCACATCACTTGTGCTGTTGCAACACGCACTCAAATTTCATGGATGGACGCTGTCCATCAAATACCTGCACCCTAACCCTTGAAACATATTCAAGTTGAAATGCAAATGTGAAACTGAGCGCTGTTGAAGTTGAGGACACACTCTGATTCACAACAAAGGCAAATTCTGCACCAGCTTTTGTGTACAGAACAAAAATGCTATTCGGAAGAAGTGCCAATTATGTGTTTTGCTGCATGCCTTTCCCTTAACGAGGAAAGAAGCTGAACTCCATGTATAGGTTATGTATTTTTAGCGATGTACAGGAAATCATTAGGAGGATGGTGTGGTGTGGTGTGGTGCGTGCAGGGTGGCAAGCAAAAAGAACTGCTCTTGTCTGTAGAGTTGCTTCCAGAGAGCCTTGTGACTCCTTGAAGACCTCTGAAACCGTCAAAGTTTCCAGAAATAACACACACCAGCTGTGACATGGGACTGAAGCACAACCTCTCTCCACAACTCAGAACAACAAGGAGTGAGCGGAGCGTCTCCATTAATACATGTGGTCCAGACGTGGTTTGCGTTACTACTTGAGATGGATTCAATTTCTCTAATTAACTGAGCTTCCCTGGCAGAATGGAAACAATGTGATTGACCAAAAAAGAAGGCGTAAACCACACTCACCTTCCACAACAACCAGGCTAACGCTAGTCTCAAACTAATGCAAGTCAGTGCCTGATTACAGGTGCACATGTGCAGCAGAATAAATAATGTGTAGAGGAGAGGTAAATGCCAAAATTAGAATTACATATGGCTTCAGTCTCAGTCACGTGTAAGCTACTGGGACTACATTTTGGACAACACAGACCACAACCAGACACATGACCTCGCGCTGACAGACAAAATCGTAAAGCATGACAGGATTGTGACAAAAGCACAGATCAGTGTGGCTGTGTGGGACGTGACATAAAAGTGCCTTTTAGGTTAGTGAGTTATGAACGCTGAAAGGCAGTATTCTTGGTTTGTCTTTACCAGGTTTCTCTTTGGACCATACCACAGGTCTAGGGAGAGCAATTCCCCTATGATGCGCCCCATCGGCTGTTGGAGGGAGAAAAAGGTCTGTTATAAAATGTTTTGTCTCAATGCATCAAACATAACAAATAAGACGACAGTCAGAAAGAAACTTCTGTCTTTCTTTCTCACTGTCCATTTTCTACTTTTCTCACAGTTGAATGTCATGACAATAAAGCCGGAGACTTGTTTGTGTGTTCAATCTGGTTTTACAGATGTTCTTTATAAACAAACGGAATTGCAATGACTTGAACAGATAAATTCTACCATTTGACATTTCTCACTCTTGATTCTTCTGAAACTCTTCAGGGAGTGTGCGGGTGTTTTTGAGAAAAGTGGAGATACAGATAGAGAAAGAAAAAGAGAGACAGGCTGTGGCGGCTGTGCTGTCTACACAGTGCTTGGCTTGGCATGGTTGGTGTAAAACGTGGTGTGTCCTGGCCAGTGCTGTGGCCAGACTCCCCACCCGTCCAGCATGAGGGACTGTAAATCATGTTAACGACCCTGACCCCAGAGACGCCACTGCTGCTCGTGGTAAAGCTGTGAAATACACACCGAGCACATGTGGCAGAGCGTGGAGAGCATATGGGCTGTTCGATTGGGTGAAGCAGAAGATCGAGCCAGAGAAAGAGAAAGGCGCAAGCATTGAAATGGCTATAGTATTCTTAAAAAAAAAAAACACAGATGGTGTTCTAAATCAAGAACCGTGGGTTTGTTTGCCTTCTTCTGTAGATGCACAGCTGCAGATATAAACGTGAGAGAGTGCTGACAGGAGAGGATAATCTGAGGTAGCTACTGGGGAAGAGACAATGAGAAGAAGGGTAGTGAGTACTCCATTACCCCCAGGTGTGCTGGAGCTGAGAGAGGTGGTGAATGTCTTGGATGGAGGAAATGGTTGGACACTATTACGAGTGGAATGAGGAGGAACCCGGGGGCGAGACAGCGTAGTGTTCCTTCCTGCTGGAGTAACTGATGAGCTAATGGGAGAACGAGGAACTTCGGCAACAGATGATCTGAGGACGCCAGTACCTAGATGAGCAAAAAGGCCATTAGGGAGGTTAGGAATGATCCACTTCTGAGCTTGACAGCTTTACCTACATGGAATAAATAATGGAGCACATCAGTGAAAAAGACAGGACAACAAATGAAAGACAGAGAGGCATGAATGAGATCGGAAGCGAGACAGACTGCTCAAGTTGTGAATGGGCAATGGTGAGGTGAGTGTGCTGGGCTGAAAATGGAGGCACACATCTGACGCATGGAGGCAGGACTAATGATGGGGTGGGGTTGTGTAGGGTAGTAGATGGAGATGGAAATGGGAAGCAGTGATATCATCCAATGGTTTGACATAGGACTGAAAGCATTGGGTTCCACGTGACTTGACGAAAGCAGAGATGGTAATGGGACAAACTTGTCATGGTGTTTACCCTGATCGTATTTACCAGACTTCTCTGTAGCCAGGACAGGAAGTGGTAGAGGCTTGCCCTCTTCTGGTGGACTAGGAGCTGTATGAAAGAAAACTCACTATTTATCTAAGATAATATGTATATAAATGTGTATATATATATATATATATATATATATATATATATATATATATATATATATATATATATGACTTTTAAAGGGGCAACCCTTATTTCTTAAAACACAACACATTACTTTTAAGTCTTTGGAGCTAGCAGGGTGCTGTGATTATGATACTTATGAAAAGGAAACCAGCTGATAACATTTCATCATGGATTGCAAAATAGACTAAATGTTTAAAATCCACTGCAAAGGCAGACTTTTAGCAATTTATCAAGATTAATTTATTTACCTGACTCTGACAATGAAGATATCTGGTTTTGACAAATTCCCCTTAATAAACTCAATTTAAACACTTAGCTAATCATTTTCAATTAATATGCCCCTTTAAAAGGTTGTCTGAGTTAAGGTTTTAATACTTGATGGTATGGACTGCTGATGGCAAAAAGTAGGGTCTTTACCCGTAGGAACAGCCTGCCTTGGGGTGACCTTGGTGGGTTCAGGGTAGGTCCTGGTCTGAGACTCAAACTGAACCGTTCGAGGCTGTGGTTGGGGCCTAGATGCAGGATGTGGCTTGGGTAGATGTTCAAGTTGGGACTTAGTTTCGGTCTTTGGTGGCAGGGGGGTGGGTTGAGAATTAATGACAGGTTTGGTGTGGGTTTTTGTTTGAGGTTGCTGTTTGGATCCTTGCTGAATCTTTATGTGAGGTTGTTGATGGTAGCTTGTTTTGGGCTTTTGTTGCTTTTTTGGTTGAGATGGTTGAGATGGTGGTTGAGGCTTTGGTTGGCTCTTTGTTTTAGGCTGTGTTTTTTGTTTGGGTTGGCTCTGGTGCTGAGGTTCTTTTTTTGGTTTGGATTGGCTCTCGGATTGAGGTTGTGTTTTGGGCTTTGTTTGGATAAAGGGTGTCTTTGGTTTAGTTGTTGGTTGGGCCATAGACTGCTGCTTGATGGTAAGTTGAGGTTCTAGGGGGATTTTCTGTTGAGGTTGGGTTTGTGACTGTGTTGTAGATTGAGGTTGGGGCTGGATGTGAACCTTTGGTCGTGCTTGTTGGGTCAGAGCTATGTGCTGGAATGTTTGAGTTGTTTGACGGTATGCCACAGTTGTGAGCTTGGGAGTTGATTGAAGTTGATGCTGGGTCTGGATCTTTAGATGCCATTGTGGTTGGGCCTGGTGTTTGGACTTGAGTGTTGGGTGAGGTTGTGGTTCAGCCTGGAGTTGGGTTGTGGTTTGAGGCTGTGATTTGGGATGTGACTTTGGCCGAGATTGTAACAGAAGTTGGGTCTGGAGTATGGGCTGGGATGTTGATTGGGCTCGAGGTTGCAAATGAGGTATGGGCACAGATGTTGATTGGGGTTGGGGATGGTGTGAGATTTCAGGTTTTGGTTGGGATTGGAGTATGGGCTTGAATGTTGGTTGGGCTTGGGCTTGGGGTTGGGTCTGGAGTATTGGCTTGACTATTGGTCGGGCTTGGGCCTTGGGTTGGGTCTGGTGTATGGGCTTCAATGTTGGTTGGGGTTGGGGGTGGATCTGGAGTCTGGGCTTGAATGTTGGTCTGGGTTGGGGTTGGGCCTGGAGTATGGGCTTAAATGTTGGTCGGGCTTTGGATTGGTGGTGGGTCTGGAGTATAGGCTTGAAAGTTGGTTGGGGCTGGGGTAGGGTGTGGGTCTGGAGGATAGGCTTGAATGTTGGTCGGGCTTGAGGATGGGGTAGGGGCTGGGTCTGGTCTATGGGCTTCAATGTTGGTCGGGGTTGAGGTCGGGGTTGGGCCTTGAGTATGGGCTTGAATGTTGGTCGGGCTTTGGATTGATGGTGGGTCTGGAGTATAGGCTTGAAAGTTGGTCGGGCTTGGGGCTGGGGTAGGGGTTGGGTCTGGAGGATGGGCTTGAATGTTGGGCGGGGATGGGGTTGGGCATGGAGTATGGTCTGGGATGTTGGTTGTGGTTGGTTCTGGTGTATGGGCTGGGATGTTGATTGTGGTTGGTTCTTGAGAATGGGCTGGGATACTGGTTCAGGTTCTGGTTCAGCTTGAGGTTTTTGTTTAGGTTGTGGTTGTGGTTGTGGTTGAGGCCGAGCCTTCACCTTGGGCTTAAGTAGAGGTTTTGGGGTTTGTGGATGTGGTTGTGGTAGTGGTCGGTACTCTGGCCGGTGGAGGGGTTTTGGTTGAGGCTTTGCATGAGGTTTGGACTGGGGCTTTTGTTGTGGTTGACTCAGAGGATGCACTCCATGTTTCTCCACATTTGTCTGAGGGACTGGTACAGATGCCATGGTGGCTGTAAAGTGTGGTGGAGGACGGAGCTTGGGGGCTAAGGTGACCTCCAGGAAAGGAAGCAAGACAGATCTGGAGAAGTCTCCTTTTCCTAGGTTGTGTGAGAGAGAGAAAATATGGCCATGAACCCACAACTGTGCAGTAAATATAATTTCAAATATAATATTCTGCAGGTAAGTTATTTTACAAAATAGAATAAAACAAAATGTTATATTATTGTCTGGAAAATTATTAAAACAAGACATAAAGGCAGTTAGGCAACAGCTGAAATTTAGATCAGCAAAAGTGCCAACAGCTACTGGGCTGAAGACTCACAGTGCTAATATTGGACTTAAGCACAGGTTACACAATAAGTTTTACCTGGTACTTATCTGATAAAAGGGGTTCAATTTCAAAGGCAGACAGACCATATGTAGGTATTTGCAATGTAACAGCCGTGTTATTACAGACAGATTCCGCTACCAGGACCAGGATGCCTGAGCGACAGCCATCCAAATCCATTGGCTGTGACTTGGACACATGAGGGTTTAATAGCTGCTGATTGATGGCTTGCAGTGGGATTTTGACGGACCATTCTAAATTGATTGTTCAATCTGATCAGATGTTCACCTCGGTGAAAGAGAATGAGAAAGAAAAAGAGAGGAAGTCAGAAAATAGGATAGTGGGAGAAAAAGAAACAGCAGGGAGGCAAGGCAAATATTCTATGCCTGTTGTACCTCAACTCAACTTTATGGTCTTGTAATGTATAAATCCCTCTGTTTTTTGGGTTGTTGGCTAATTCACTTGTAATATAACCAACCAAGAACAGGGATCACAAGACTGCTGAAATGATTGCTTCCTGGAAATGCCTCCTGTATATTGGAGGTACAAGAAATGGAAACGTGTCTCAATACAGTGGCTGGATATTCTAAATCAATGCAGCCAATGGCAGTGAATCCTTCGTGCTGCAAATACATGCTGCATTTGAAGGAGCCTTTGAAATTGAACAAATTTTTTTTTGGTCATATTCAGATGTAACCAGGCCTTGAATTGGGACATAGTATTTGTATTACGTCTAGCTTTACTAAGCTTGAATGAGGATTCAGGTTACTTGCCATTATTATAAAGATACACATTGGAGAGAGGGACACAGAGGGACAGGGTAAAACAAAAGAAATGGTTAAAGAAAAGAAGATAAAATGTCTGTTGAAGTTCCTGCTGGAGAAAGAGGAATGTCCGATGCATGCAGTTTTGTCATGCAGACTTCACACCATCGCCTGTGCTGCATTGAAAAGCAAAAAGTTCAAAACAGTGATGAATAATCATACTGTAAATACTGAAAGATATGGAAACAAATTTTTTTTTAAAGAAGTGGTAAAATTGCACAACATATTATTAAGGTGTTATTGACCATTTCAAGATCAAGTTGGTAATGATGGCTTTTCAAATGACATGTGAAAATCTATAAATACAGTCAATATATTCAAGATATGACTGATCTTTAATGCACTTTTTGACTGAGCAGCACTTGACAAGGTTCTCAGTGGTGGTCAGGGGTCAAATTTTTCTGAAGGACTGGGAACGGTCTACATTTTTGGCTGGTGGGCTTGTCTAGTTGAATTTTGATTTGAGTCTTGACCTTTGAACAAATTGTGTGAATTACATCTTGCGAATCAGTCACTAAAAATATCTGACACACACACAGTTGGACCTTGAAACCATCATTGAGAATCCCTGTAAGCTTTGTTGGTTTGCCATGCAGCCAAGGCCACCTACCTTACCTGATTACAGCCCAAACAGCTGACACAATTTCCTTGAGGGGGTCCGGCTACTGTACTCACTCAGAACATGCCACCGTTGAACATGCAGCAAATTGTAAAGGACACTGCAAAGCACTGACAGCCTCTCAATTACAGTTTGCCAAGTCTATGACTACATAAGGCCGGAATGAGAGCCATGAAGCGTTTTCAAAAAGAACCATGATTCACTGTTTACCGATTGGCCGTTTGGTGACAACAGGCAGTGTGGGTCCTGGGGTTGACGCAGTTTCCTGTCTAGTAGTTGTGGTTGGAGCTGAGAAATATAGTGTGCGTTAGTAGACCTGGGAGAAAAGTTATTGCTGTACGTCCTGTAGAATGTTAAAAAAGAAAAAAAAGAAACTGGTGTGTGTGCAGTAAACAATGTGCTAAGATGTGCAGAGCAGTGATAGAGTTGCCAGGTCAAATGGTCAGATGTGAGGTCAACACTTCTTCCTGACCTCTGATCTTAGTTTAAGGTCAGAAAAGTCATTACCAAGAGTTGTCTTTGGAGCTATGTTCCGGGAGGAGGACAGTCTGGTCCTGTTATGGTGAACTGACAAGGACAAGGGAGGAGAGATTTAAGTCAAGGAGTTACACATAATATGTCTTCATAGTTCTGAAAAAAAAGGTATGTAAAAGAATTACGTTCATGATGTTTCACAACATCAAAATGCGGTTTGGATGACACAGTATCCCTTTTTGGATCGTACCTCGTGTTGTTAGGTAATTTCAGTAATTCTCTCTTTGACTACAGCTTTGCATTCACCAACTCCTGAGGCAGACATTGTCCCATCAGTCGCTAAATGATCCACTATGTTCAACAGCTGATTGCAAACTCTAGCCTTGTTTCCATCAATGTTTCCTCAATTACACAAAAAGGTTTTACATTCGCTTGAGGTGGGTTTTGCTTTTTAAAAAAAGATTAAATGAGCTTAAAATGAGATGGAAAAACTGTTATTGAATAAGTTCTGAGTTAGTGAAAATTAAACTGACTTTTAAATTACTTTTCAGCTGACTGCTCCAAGAGAAAACGATGTTAAAGAGAAGAAGAAGAAGAGGAAGAAGAAGAAGATATTCCCATTACACATGAAAACATAGTTGGTGTAGAGAGGAGACTCAGTTATTCATTGGTCTCATCCATGAAAATCTGTGCTGCTCTTCTTTTTTGAGGTTTACTGGCAAATATAAAAAAAAAACTGGTATTGTGTCAGTTCGGGATGTCTTCTAATGACAAAACTGGCACACTGCTGCTGTCTGCAGTGCAGGACAGGTAGCATTCAGAGGATTTTATAGACCTTTTTTGCTAAACAGACACTGATGAGAACAGTGAGAGTAGATCAAAATAGTTAAGTTCCCAGATAGCAAAAATTGTTGTGGTCCAGATATGGTCCACACCAGATACGTTCATTCAGCCCACATACCGCGTGGAATGATGGCACTTGGCCGGTCCACTCCTGTTTCCCAGATCTGCACCAGTTCTGGTTTATTCCCTTTGCTCTTGGCTCACATGGGGCCATGGTATGACCTGCCTGTGGCTAAGATTTGGCTAAGAGGAGTGAACCGCCCCAAGCGCCTCCAGGAGTTATGTGGGCTGGATGAACTTTCTGACACAATTTATTCAGAAATGAGTAACACAGAGCTGATTCTGGAAGCATATAGCTGCGGGGAACTGCAGAGTCGGTTGATAATTGTCTGAGGGTTCATCGCTACAAATGACCCTGACATCGCAGGTAGAAATTTGCGATATAGTTATCATGCTCCCACGGCTTCAAAGCAGATTTCCTGAATGTGGCATCTGCAATAAACCAGCTAAATGAACATTGTGAATGTAAATAAGCGAGGCTGGATATGATGAGGTCCTGTCAGCAAAACGATAAATCAAATCTCTAGTTAAAATTCTTCCAGTGCTGAGTCTTAAAGCAGGGGTCAGCGAGAAGGGCTGAAACAGACATTTCTGAACAGCAATAAATCAGAATATGTTATAAAAATTCTGATGCCGTATTAAAAAGGGTTCAGTGGGTTTGACCAAAAGCAGCAGGTTTCTATTGGCTTACCATGGCGAGGAGGAAAGGGGAAGGAGTGTGGACCTGGTGTTAAAGGTTTCTGAAGAGTGAGACACAAAAAGAGAAGGGGGAGAATTAGTCTTCGCGATGATCACAAGTCAAAGTATTGGCATTTGACCTCAGTGCCACCCCTTGCTCTGTGTTTCATAACTCTCTGATCCATGTCGAATCGGTTAAGTCCCCGGCGAGAAGCTTGTTATTCGAAGTTTCCCTCCTGGAAGGGCAAGTGTTGCGGCTGATTCTCAACAGCTGGGATGTTTTACAAGTACGGAGCCAGGAGCACGTGACACATAAGCCCTTCATTCTCCTAAATCAGTGCCACCTTTCTCCTCTTGATTCATTTCCACACCGTTATCCCTCCTCTTCTTTCCTCCCCACTCATCTCTTTTCCCCCCCCCCTCTCTTTTGTTCCACTCCAGGAGTTAGCTAGCTACAGACCGCTCTCTTGGCTTGGCCGGTCCTGGCTGCACTGGTGCTGTTTCCATTCGGCTGTTGGATGGAAAATTAATGAGGCAAACAACCCTGAGAATAGCATAAGCTCACTAGAGTGCACAACATGGACTCTAAAGCACATTCCCTTTTCAAGTACACACTCTGTTCCCAAAAATATAGTTTTTGAGGACAGAGAGTGTACCTGTGCACTCTCACTACTCTCACTAGTTTGTGATGATTCAGCATATTCTACAACTATTGTATTAACATATTAACACAATAGGACTCGTATTGCAAGCAACAAATAAGAAAATTAATAAATAAGATATCGAAAAGTGTGTCAAACACATACCACAGGGCTGGGGGGCCGTTTAAAGATTTTCCTGATGGTCTTTTCTAGAACATGACACAAGATAAAAATCAGTGCAGAAATCCACCGAGTGAAACTAAATCAAACCACATTACAAACATGCTCAAGATGCATTTCATCTCAGAAGATTGCATGAGATAGTTCCTCAGGGAGGACTTAATTCAAGTTAACCACAGGGTGGTTTTGATTTACTAACACTGGTTAGTTACATCAGGGTGGGTGGGAAAGTTCATAAGATACAATATTTACGTGATGTCATCACAGCCACTCAAATACACAGTTAAGCCTATTAGACTGACAAATAAAAATTCCCGCTGTTGCCCAAGTAGCAGCAAAAGAACAAAAGGGGTAATATTTAAACTTTTGGAAATAAAACTATTAACAGAATGTGATGGCCTCTTTTCTCTGTGGAGCTACATGTTTAAATATATCTGTGTTATTAAAGACCATCTTTGGCCACATGTTTGAGTCCACACATTGGTAACATTGCACGGACCTTTAATGCCTCTGATCAAAACTTCTTTTTATACATACCCTCTATGCCCCCTAAGCTGACGTTGTGAATGACAGGCTTGCTCCACTCTCCAGTGCCATCCTTCGAGCTGGGCTGGACACCAAACTCATAGACGGTGTTGGGCTTCAGGTTGTCAATGACTGTGTCACTGGTTGGGCAGGTCTGGTAGTTCCACTTCCTGTTCCTCTCACGATAACGCACTGTGTAGTGTCTGAGCCAAAGACAGGAAAAAAAACAAATATGAAGATGAATCCCACTGAAAACTTTTAAGGGACAATCATATAAATGTCACCTGACTGCTAAGTACATTAAGATACCTTAAAACCCTGCTGTCTTATCCTCTTCAGTGTTGCATAGTTCCTTCAGTAATGCTGCCAATTTTCATACAACTGCACGGTCAGGGGTTTGATCTTATTTTATACTCCTTTACAGAAAAGTCCTTCTCAAATTTTCCCTTGAAGCTAACCACTGTATTATCGCACATGATAATGTGCGAGAATACAGATACATTGCTGTGATGCTGTGAAAGAAATGCAGGCCCACTAGTCTTCCCACAGGGGCAGATGCATTCCACTGTCCCTTTATTCAGAAGATCCACATCAAACTAATATTAGACATAAAACCATGGAGTCTTTTTTCCAAAAGGCAGAGCAGAAGTTTTTCTTTAGATGCTTCCAAAATGTTTTTTCAGATTTTCTTGAGAGAAGGAAAACTGTGTCACATACGTTGCGTGGGTGGACTGCTCTCCTAAACACCTGTGTGCACAGGCTATCCTGGATCCATCGCTCAGTAACCTGAGAGACTTCAGGGATTCATTTACTTTTTGTGCAGTTATACCAGATACAATGTGTGTGTGTGTGTGTGTGTGTGTGTGTGTGTGTGTGTGTGTGTGTGTGTGTGTGTGTGTGTGTGTGTGTGTGTATGTGAGTGAGTGAGTGTGAGAGAGAGAGTGAGTAACGTATCCTTGCACCATCTGTTCTCATGCTTACCAAAACTACAATACGGCCTGCGTACATGAAATGAAAAAGGGCTGGAAATGGAATTATATGTCTTGGTACACCTGTACATCTGTAGCAGCCATCTTACTGTCCTTGCTCCATGGTGTTCAGTGAATGTTCACACCAAACTTATTCGACACTCGACTTTCCAAGTGAACATACCATACCACTGCCATCATCGCTGACAGAATCTTAATCTTAATCTTAAACCGATGAGCTACTAAGTTTATGAACAGTGCTTTTGCAGTTTATCGACACAGTTAAAAGGTGATCAGGCCGTGACAAAGCTTATAGAAGCAATTTATGTACTGTACTTTAAAGAGTTGTGATTTCCAACACAAATAAACGGCCACAAATTTGTTTAGGAATCAGAGACAGAACACACACTTGTCTGATTCAGCATACTTAATTTGCAAGAATGTTTACAAAAAGAAGCTGGGATCAAGTTGTAACTCGCAGCTGACTAACTGATGGACTACTGGTGGTGGTAAATTCTTGTGCCAAGTCTATTTCTCCTCTGTAAAAGTTGACTAGAACAACTTCCACAGAGGAGCAAATAGACTGGAAACATCAGAAACTGACACGATTCCTGCCAGAGCTAGGACATGTAGTCTCTAAAGCAGGTGATTAAAACCACCCAGAACATCATCTGTAGGCTACTCATCTACAAAGCATCAGTGACAGCGGTAAAGTGAGGTGTCTGCACAGAACCCATAGGATACTAAAAGACAACCGCCACCACAGCCACAATCTGTTCATCCTGATGGCATCTGTCTAAAGATACAGAAGTATCCGCTGCCGTACAACCAGACTACAGTGCAGCTTCATTCCTCAGGCTGCGAGACTCCTGAAGCCATCAGCTATCCACCATGAAAAATAGTTCTTGTTGTGTAGCATAAAAGGACAACAACATGCATTTCGGTGTACAACCCAGTGTCTTACAATAACCGGTTATCGGTTAAACTGGAGCCTTGTGTTGAAGTGTGTAAGCTCACCCATCCTCGAGACAGTCATTCATGACGTTGCCTTCATAGGGGGTTTTCAGCAGGGTCCCCCAGGACAGAAGGACTGAAGTGGGCGTTACCGACCCAATGACCACGTGCAACGGCTTCTGCAGTTGCACTTTACCTGAGAACAAATTAACATTTTACTTTTTACCTCCGCCTCAACACCTAACGGCTCATGAGTCATGTCTGAATGCCACTCTAACCAAGTCAGCACGATGATGATTTTCACCGTAGATTTTGCCGAAGCTTTACCTGCGCACTGTTTTTTCACCTCGTTGGTTGGAATGGGCTTGACAGCAATAAGGTACTTCGGCTCAGCATCTTGACACAGAAGAATAAAACAGGAAGTTATACGCATCAGTGCATTTTGAACTTGGCAGGCACACGTATCAGCAGCCTCTCTTACCAATCTCAGTCTCATATGGCTGTCCGTTCTCAGGCAGCTGAATGAACTGCTTGGAGAACATGCTGCTGCCGTAGCCCAGGATGTAGCCCTCAAGCTTGGTGTCAGCGTTGGGGAGCAGAAACTTCATTACGATGGTGTCTCCCGTGGCGTTGATGCGGACTTTCATGTTCTGGCGTCTCACTGGGGAGGCAGGAGAGGACACCATTCAGCATTCGAGCAGCTGTCTTATGTCAGCTTTGTTGATGTTGAGAATATCACAACATTCATGACATACAGTAGTAAGGTGAAAGACGGACAAGGAAGAAGGTTCTGCACACTTCAGTCCAATGCAAGTATTTATAGTAAACACGTCGGTCCATGGGACACACAGTTTGATAAAGTCATTCCTAAGCTAAAATTAAGGATGGTACCCTACAGACTGAAACTTAAAGATGACAACAATCAAAATACATATCAGAAGTAAAAAGAAGCGGAAATCATTCAAAAATATGGTACGTTCAGTACCTACAAGTCTCAAACAAGCCTTTCTTCTTCTTACTTTTAGTCTTTTTTTTTTTTGTGAAAGCTTGTGAGGCAGAGTTCACAGAGTTAAATAAATGCTTCTGTTTTAACAACGTGCAATTCCCGGATTCAACGCTCCTGTTCTTCATCACCTCACAGGAACACTCAAGGAGTACAGTACATGCTGTCAAAGCACAAACACTGCTGAGCTGAAGGTTTTACTGAAAACTATTAATGGTGATTTTATTAAGCGGGCACAAAGCTATAGGAGAAATACCTAATAAGATTTTTTATGGCGCACTTTCTAACTGGATAAGAACATTATTTTAACAGGGAGTATTAAATATTAACTAAATGCCATTTACAAGCATCATAAACTGATGCTCTGAAGCTTCTCTATGAGTGGGTTCAAGTTATGTGTATGTGCTCAAAATGGGCTCCTGAAAGACTAACACTGTTATTGTAAATCGAAATCTATGAAGAGATGTTAAACCTTAAGGACCTTAAGGTTTAATAAGGCCTCTTCACAGATTTCAATTTAGGCAGTGTGGAGTTTGACAGGAAAATGGTACACATAAAATACTTCTCAACCCTCTTTCCCACACACACAAACACACACAGGTTGACGTCAGTTTACAAGGAACTGCACGTTTTCTGCCAGAGCTGACTTCAACAGAACGCCGTCCCAATCAGCAGAGCATTGGGACAAATATGAGGACATTCATCACAGAGTTGGTCGTAATAAACAAGAGCCAACAGAGGTCACAGATGAGCTGGTTTTTACTGGTCGAAACAGCCATAAAAAATAGACTTGGTCTGAGGTCAGAGACTGCTGAGCCACTTGGTAATATGCTATTGGCAAAAACAAGTTTTGGAGTATTTATATTTGTATCAGTGGTTTAGCAGTCTTCATAATATTGCCTTTTGTATATTCTTAAAGCTAATGTTAATCATTTTTAAATTTGCCATGACTTTCCCTGCCTAGTATAAATGCTGAATCTGATATCATGCCAAACTGTGTAATAGAACCACCACTGTGTCACTGCCATGGTTGTCCTCACCTATAGAGTGGTGTAGAATTGTAGTCTTGAAATCCACATCTGGTTCCCTCGTCTCAAAGTCAGTGAGTTTTCCTGATTTGGCTTTCAGTTTAACGCCTGAAATAAGGTCTGTAGTTGCAACAGGCTTAATATACCTACAGGTTTTGTTCAGAAAAGTTCGGATTGTGGGACATTTAAAAATAATTATGTTATTAAATGTGCCACAATTTAGTTATAAAACACTTATGTCAGGTTACATTTTCAAAATAAAGGCACCAAAAAATTCTTGATGAAGTTTAAAATAAGATTATGGTTTCACGTAAACCAGTTACTTTCTTAAACCAGTCAACACTAGCTGGTCACCTGGGTGAAAGCGTGTGATAGACCCGACAATCCACCAGAGGTCAGCGTGTGACATTCGTACTTTGGTTTGCCTCAGTGGGGGGCGATACTGACCAAGTCCTGACCTGGTCATTGAGCAACAACCCTGAATGGCTGGCCGAACAGCCCAGCAACTTTCATGCATTTTGAACTGTAGTCCTGCGATGTTCCCATCATTATCGCCCCCTGCTGGTACTGCACCTCCATACACGCGTGTACTTTGAAATTTGGCTCAGATGCGATCTGTTTCCAGAACTGAAAAGGGGGAAGGTTTCATGAAACACGAACATTATCTTCAGGCAATTGAAAGGTGCCATAAAAGTCAAAGGTCAGTCTGTCAATTTTGGCAATCGGGTTCTGCAGGGAAGGGCGGGGGAATATGATCTTTATCATTATTGTTAAACTTTAGCTATCACCTTCTAAACCATCTCAAACATTATTTGCTACAATTGCTTGTTCCTTACTTTAACTTGTGGATAAAGTTTCAGTGCAGTGAAGGTAACCATAACTGACAAGCAACTCAAGGACTTTGAGTTCAAAGAATCAATGAATTTGCTTATTTTTCTCTGCCATGTGGCCCTCACTACTGGCCAGGAACTGGGCATGTTAACAATTAGCCAGTTTGTAGCAGGCATGCTCATAAACAAAACGCAGATGACAGCAGCTGCGCCAGAAGTGTGACTTATGACTGACAGTTGGCCGACGATCATGTGAAACAATAAATAAGCGCACCAGTGCAGCGCTGGATGATAGCTGGTGAAAAGTGGTGATAGAAAGATAAACAGGTTTGTCAAATTGAGCCTGTTTTTTATTAAATTGTGGTTCTGATTTTTATCATTCCAACTGTTTTTATTCAGGGATTCGTGTCCTTCTTAAATCAAGTTAGAGTTAACTAATTACAGCAAATTCATGAATTCAATTATATTCTTCATAACAGTTCACAGTTGAAATCAGAAATGAAATTATGGAGCTCAAACTTCAATCTCTCCTAGTAAAATAGTCGACTTTCTTCTTGGTTTGCAGCTCGTATCATACTCCCTGAAGCTCATTGTCCTTGGCTCATGTTTCAGCATTAAATGAAATAATGGAACTTTGCATGAGGAATAAAGCCGCTAGCTGCCAGACACCAAAACAGACACTGACAGTGAAAGAGGGGGAAGCCCTGGATTTGAAAAATACCCTCAGGCTTTTCCAGCTATGTGTTTCCTATCAAAACTGCATTTGTTTTGATTCTCCCATCAATATTTCCGATAAAACACAAGTGAGATTGGCTCAGAGGGAAAGGAGCTCAGAATGTATGAAACATTAAGAAACTTATTGGCAGTGCATTTTAAACTCCAGTACAAGTAAACACTGGCTCAGTCCCTCGGCAACCCGTCCAACACCCGGCCATTTGGCCCTTACACCACTTAGGGACTGTAAAGACTTATCAGTATTTCCAGAGTAAAAATGAATAAAGCTTTAGGAACGGATCCAGTCAAAAATCCTAAAACTACAGTACAAAGTCAAAACTGTTGACAATTTAGATAGCCAGACAAAAAAAAACTGCTAAGCCACAAAGTCATGTTGGTGAGTGTTTGTGTCGACGAACTGTGAGGAAAATGATGATTCTGAATCTTACCCTGTAAAACCCAAGAAGACATGTAACTAAAGTATAATCAAATCCATAATCTTACACTAAATAACTATGGATGGACCCACAAATTGACCACAGACACACGTAACAACTACAAATACACATACAATGACCACAAAATGACCAGAAATACACACAAAACGAGACAAAAAAAGGAGAGAAAGAGAAAAAGGTTATGAAAAAAAGCACTAAGGGACACAAAACAAGTGCAAAGGGACATGAAATTACCACAAAGAGACACAAAACCACCACAAAGAGACACAAAACAACTACAAGGAGACACAAAATAAATACAAGAAGTGCACAACGAGATATTAAATGACTACAAAGAGATGTAAAGAGTCCTCAAAGATATTCGACTGACTACAAAGAGACACGGGACACTCACAAATAAATGTAAAATGACCACAAAGAGATTAAACATGATTTTCAGCTATCTAAATGGGAGTTGGTCATAGATTTTAGAGGCAGTTTTTTACAATTGTCATTCCCTCTCTCGATGCGAGTGACAATCTATGATGTAATACACAGTAAATCTCATCATAGACTATCAAGACTAAACCCTACAATGAAAAGATCATGGCACAAGCAGTCTACCCCCCTCGCACACAGAACACAACCAATCCATCAACGAATACTGTACGAGCAAATCCATCATAGCTGGGGGTCAGCCAATAAACAAGTCAGTTTAGGCAATAAACGATGCCACATCACTCAATAAACATTTCACCATTATATTCATCCTGTTCTGAACTAATAGCCAGGAGGTGTAATCCTGCTGGCCCGAGGAGAAGAAACACCCTCTGACTGGAAACTCAAACTTGGCTCAGCAGAGCGTCTATCTTGGATCCTCTGGGAAAAGGAGTAGGTTAATGGGGTTGTCAGCACAACATGCTTCCCTCCACTTCCAACTGCGATGCGACACGTTATGTTTATGTATCACTGGCGTTAGGAAACACATATTAACACGTGCATCCGTACAGTGTGTGCAGCTTTGGCACCAATAACAAACATCTCAGATTTACTGTCTGACATAATCAAACCAAGGATTTAAATCACTGGCAGCTCCCCCTTAGCCTCCGCTGACTTTCCTCTCGGTTCAGATGAGGGGGAGGAGGACTGCGTTGCACACTGAGATCATCACATCACTTTTCCACTCATGCCGATGCGTGAACTAATGAACTATAAATATCTGATGCAAAGCTCCAGAAGAAAACAAAACTTGGAACGGGGCTAAGAGGCTTGTTTGGTTGTAAAGATATGCAATGGGGAATAACTTTTTCCGCTCTTTGTTGATATTAATGTGGCAAATGTGGCGGGTGGAAGCAGCACAGACTAATGAAGTCAGATTGTCTTGAGCGGCCTACCTCTTCAGACCATGAGATGCTCTTACACACTCCTCCATCTCTATAGAATCAATTAGCCTGACTGTAGGTCACACCTGTCCTGCCACACATAATATCCTGAGTTTGCGTGTGCACACGGTGCACTGACTGACTTTATGCAGCCCTGGCGTACAGTATTCCAGCCTCTCAGGTTTCTGTCCTGGAATAGGAGAGGTGGAGAGAAGACTTGGCTAACCACACCGTGGAGACAGAGACAGATGTTTTATGGCCCCTCGGTGAAACAGTCACCTTCATTTAAGGCAATGAAGTGTGAAAATCTCTCAGAGCCTCTGGGCCTGAAATAATTTAGCCGGTGAGATACGACAGCTGAACTGACCTGCGTTAGCTCTAATGGGAATATCCTGACCCTGCAGACCGGGGCACGTCTGAATATCCAGTGTAGTTCAGCCTCTTTTGTCCAGTCCTTCTCATGGGTTCACGGGAGTCCTCACCTCAACCGTGCCTGGGATTGTACTGTGGCCTCCACGCTGGTCCCTCCGCTCTCCCACCATATATCCCACCCTGTCAGATTCAACAGAGCAACAGCTGTTTTCTCTTCCCGTGTGGCGCTGCTCCATCCCATCTTTCCTCTCCTTCACTCAATCTCTGCTGTCCTATATGTGTCAGCGGCCATCTTTCCATGGACCTGATCCTCTCTCCACTCCCTGAAGCGCTTTGAATTCATCTGTCTTGTCCTCGAATCTCCTCTTTGTTGCTCCCTTCGTTATTTCCTTCCCATTAATCTATACATGACATGTTGCCGTGCTTTACATGGCTCAACAGCATTGTTCAGGCAGGTAATTGTCCTGGAGTAGGAAAGTTGAAAGTACTTTTTGTATTACAAAGGACTACAGTCATTCAGATAAAGAGTGTATCATTCACACTTATTCGGCTTAATCTAAATGATGAAAAACACATGTAGATGGAAATTGAGGAAAGGCTACTAACAGTGTTTATCCGTCAACTGTGACACCTGTGTTTTATCCTATAATATCCACGGCACAAGAAAGCAAACACCTCATTGCATAACATGTTTCACTCTGAAAACAGGGGCTTGATCCAAGAAGAACACAGATACAGACGTTTAACTCTCCATCCAAAGCAAAAACAGACACACGGCCCCTTTCATCTAGCTCCCAGAGCTGCACATTGAGATTTGTCTGCAAGCCAAGATCAGCCAGCCAGTTACGCACTGGAAGCAGCCTTTTCCACTGCGCTCACCTCTTCATACCGACTCTAGTCTGCTCACATAGAATCAATTTTACTACCATCAAAGTCTTTAAAGGGTGCACAAGTTTAGTGAGTATGGCTGCAAAGCATAGAGTCAGAGACGGAGGGCCAGTGTGTACTCAAGTGTGTGTGTGTGTGTGTGTGTGTGTGTGTGTGTGTACCGTCACAGCAGTGAGATAATGAGAATATGGAATATGGAAAATGTTAGTGGAAAATCTGCTCCTTTCCAAGATTGTCGTGACAAATCTAATCAGACGGAAGGGGCTCAATACACTCTAATCTGCTTATTAAAGTGAGTCTGTTTTATGCCTTCCTGGTTAATGGCATGTTGGAAAATAAAGCTCTACATGTGGTGGTGAGGGGGTCTGGGAGCTGACGCTGCTTATCTTCAAACTGTTGACAAAAGCCTCCAAATAGTGAGTTGGTGTGTTAATATTTATACAGCACAAAGACGCTGTGATTACTTAAATGTTGCTGTTGATATTTTGGAAACTTTTTGGACACATGTGCTTTGCACTGGCCAGTAATGATACGTCTACTGCACTGTCTGTGTGGAAGTTTCAAGACTCTCTTCATCTGGTTGGATAAAATGAGAGCTGCAATAGGTTTAAAACGTGAAGCAATGAAACACATCTTTTGCCTGAGGCAATTAATTAAAATAAATAGCCAGCTTATAAACTTATTAGATCCTCTGCTGGGTGGGCACAGTTCCAGGAAAGCCATCCCGTCAGGTTGTCTAACCCCTGACCCCCAACCTGGAAACACTTTCATTAAAACCTGTGAGCAGTAACTGGCCTATTTCACTGTGTCTGCTCACCTCATTTCAGGGAAATGTGGATAAACCGCAGGGATCGTAAAAACAGTGCTTTCTAATCAAGTCAGTTTGAAGGCCAGACAGGTGGCTCCATGTAGGAAAGCTCATTTTTCTTCTAGATTTTTGGTTCAACAGCATTTCACAAGATCAGAAGTCATCAAAAAATGCATTCATTGAATATGAAACCTTGCAAATCCCCTACTGAATTTATTTAGAGGCCTTGTGTGGTAGCACACAATATATATGTGCTTATAATGCACATTCAACAACTGTAAGTCACAACATACAGTGTTAAAAAATATTAGTTAATAGTTATTTCACTGCTAACAAACAATTAATTAAGCAGCTGTTTATTGTAAAGTTGTAACTGATGATTATTTCACTTTGTTTATAGTTAATAAACTGTAGTTCATCTCTAAACATTTAAATAGATGGTCATTATAGAGTTGTGACTGATCTTATCAATGAATCGTTTTGAAAGCAATTCCTTGTTTATTAACAATGAAATAACGATTAATTACAGTTTAATTAACTCTAAATTCACCATGTTTTAATGATTGTTATGATAAAGTATTAACAAATAACTTAGCATTTAAGAACCATAACTCACAGATTGACATTCAAAGAATTCAAATTCAAAATTGGGGTTAATTTTGCAGTTTGCAGCTTGAAAAACAGCAAATGTGGCACAGTGCTCGTAAAAACAAAACTTGAAACGGGACTCCCCAGTTTCACCATGCAGGAGACATGTGTAGCACAATAATATGACACAGCTTGCTTTGGGGGCTTTTTGGACCTAGAAAACAAGCTTTTGCGGAGCATGTGGAGCTACATTAAAGCCAAAAGTGTCAATCAGGATTGAATCTAATAATAACAGTATTTCTAGCAGATGTGAATGTAAAAGGAGAATGAAGGACTTCTGAGGAAAATAACTTGATGCATGTACTTATCTGAATATTTCAGCATATGTGTGGATTTGCAGATTCCTGCACATCAGAAACTTCCATATACCTATTTTTTTCTCAGTCCGCTTTGTGACATTACACAAGATACATATGTCAAGTGGTATCACCATCACTTAACATACTTTGCAGCTCTTAGTGGTCACAATATGGTTACAACACTCGCTGTCTTGTCATTTATCCTTGAAACAAATATCCATCTTACTAACTATGACATATTTCCTTCCCAAGCGTATCCCAGCATGCATTTGGCAGAAAGCAGAGAAAGACCATGGAAAAGCCATCAGTGCACGGCGAGGCAATCACACTGATGTTCACTTTCACTTATATGGATATTAGACTGTTGGAGGAGGCCCACGAGCTGAGAAGACCGCGATGACCAAACACAGGTCCACCCAATAAATGCATCACTTCACAGGTGATTAATAGTGTCTCCTGATGCGGACCTCTCAGACACACTGATGCAAGTATCACCTACCTCTGCTCCTGCGGGGAGTCGATGGGTCAGAGAGAGCTATCCCACAGATGAAGACCATGAGGAGAAATACCAGAAATCTGTGTGAGTGTTGCTGCATCTCCATCATCATCACCATCAGTGCTGATGAGTCTCAGGTGTAACAAGCTGCTGTGGTCTGAATAACCTAAGTTCAGCTCAGAGATCTCACGGCAGAAACAGGAGGCCGTCACTTCGCTGACTGAATAAATCTTTGGCAGCAGACTGTGTGTGCTGCAGCTGCAGGAGTCAGGCTGGAGGGTTGTGGAGTGGCTGGACTACTTCTCTGAGCTGGTGGCTCTCAGGACTAGTGCAGCTCACCGGACTGGACTTGTGGGTGCAGCAGGCTGCTCCTGCACCATCTATATCTCTATAATGGAGGGAGGGGACAGACAGAGCCAGGCACACCCACTGCCATTACCCTCCCTCATCTCGCTTGTTCTCCCTCTCCTCCCCCTCTCTCCATCTCACACTCTTTTTCTCTGGAAAAGGAGTTTTCTGCAAGCTTCTCGCCCTCTCCTCTTTTTTTCTGTTCTCCTTCTTTCTCTGCTCAGTCTGGTGCGTCCCCACTAATCCTACTTTCCATCTGCAGAGGCCTTTTTGACACTTTCTGTTGTTCTTACTCTCTCCTTCATTTACTTAACTTATCTCACACTGCACACATATGCACAGCATGTTTATATGCACTGTAAGATCCTGGCGTCAATATTATGGATATGACTGTTATCTATATCCATGTACACATAATTTGAATAGTATGGCATTTGCAGTTACATTTGCAACAACCCTATGAACCAAACTAATTGAGCATTAATGAAGTGTGCTCCAGTCTTCCACATGAAACTCAGAAGTGCTACACACCCAACTACCATCACCACCTCCACACTGTTAATTTCTGTCGGGCTACATGAACTTTCGGTGTTGGCACTGAATGTTGACGCTGGACAAATGTCAGGAAGTGCAGAATTATTAATTATGGGTGTTACTGCTAAGAAAAACTCAGCTGCTGCCACCCAATTACTCTGTCAACGGCTGAGGACTTCACTTTTCAACGTGCTTTATTGGTAGGACAAACTGTACATCAACATTGTCATCACATTTTTTTACCTCGAGGCAAGGACACATGCGCACACATGGTAGACAGAGACAGAGAACATGAGTAAGTTGTTTACAAACACATCGTGCCCGTGTTTCCTCAGAAATCCAGCTGGCATATTCATGTAAATCAAAACCAGCGATGGTCAGGTTAAGTTTATTTAAACTGCACACAATCACAACTTTGCCTCAACGGGATTTACAGTTTGTATAATATGTGACACACATATTAACAAAAGGACGTTTAATGGGATAACAAGGATGAAATACGAGCCAGAGCAACAGAGGGATCCCTCTTCTTGAGCTGTACTCGGTAGCATACTGTAAAGGTCTGGTAGGACGACGTGCAGACACACGCGCAGAGACAAGTCTCAAGGATACCGTTCATACAGAGGGAAACACGGGATGCTGGGAGAAGATAAGGCAGTTAATTGCAGACATATTAAAGTTGTACTAAAGCAATGTAATAAAGCCTGGTGCAAAGAGTTCACACACTGCTGATTAAGTCTGTCACCACCAGTTTTTTTCAGTATAGCGAGCCGTTAAATCTGGTTGCGATGCGTTTCACAACAAGTAACAAAAAACGTTTTTTCTGAAGCGACACAACAGACCACAGGAAATACAAGCCTGGTTTGTGCCCAAAGTGTCATGAGCGTGTCAACAATGTTGATGTTTGATTACTATCACTGCCAGAAGGGGGAGACAAAAGTTCCGCAAAGCAGGTTTAAGCCTGATTCCGCACATAAACCCAAAACTGAAGAATGAGCCTAAAACAAGCTGTGAAATATGGGAGAAGCATCCTTTTGGTCCCCAGAATGAAGCCAAGTCCCTGCAACAGGAGGAGACCTCCAGATTCCCAACAATGCCACACAAACATGAACACTTACCTCATTCGAGAACATTTGAAGGGTAACTGGAAGAGTCACGTAAGCTGTTCGTATCCAAGAAGTTTTGAGTTCACGGCGTATGGCTGCTGTTATATTCCATGGAAACAATGTGTCTCATCATCATATCTATAAATATATTTTCTGCCAATGATAAAAAAACACATTAACATCACATGCAGCCCAGACCTGCTAATAAAAACGTGCTTTTTTGCAACCATGTGTCGCACATTCAGGCATCATTTTCTGCTGTTCTAACCGACACATGGAAGCAGTGTTGCATCATGGGTTTTCTTTGAAGTCTAACTCATAGTATATTATTGTTTACAGCCAGTGAGTTCTGTTTTTGCGTTTATTTGCATGCAAAATTGTGTGTGTGTGTGATCCGAGCCCGCTTTAGTGGTGGTCAGCCAGATTTCTCAGCCAGAGCCGGTCCTCAAGGACAACGAATATGTGCTATGAGCGCGGCGCACACATGTCTGCGCACACGTGCATACACTATGTGTGTGCGTGTGTGTTATGATCCAACATCTCCACCCTCCGATGCATTTGATTATAACCCACATGTCATCGCACGAGACAGGAAATGATGTTGCACGCCAGAGGAGGTGTGTCTTCGGAGGAAGTCCCTGAACAGATTGTTTCAGTGGAACCCCGGCCTTCATCCCGCCAGAACCCATTAAGACACAGATGAATCATAGACTGTACACTGTAAAAACTGCAAAAGTGTGGGGTGTAATCTGTTATGACCTAAGCTGCTTTGCATTGGGATGACGGGAAACAAGCCAGATAAGAACATCCATATTAATGACCCAATATTGTTTTTTTCAAAATACATCTTCTCCACACGGTGGTGAGAAAACTGGGTGCGTTAAATCAAGAACGTCAGAAAAACAATCTGATGTACTATTTAATGTAATGTAATATTTTAATTTTAAGCTCTTTTTATACTTTACTTACCACATTTCACATGAATACATTGTATTTTCTTCTCTGCTGCATTTATTCTACAGCTTTAAAGGCTAGTTACTTTTCAGATTTGACATATAATAAGCCTAAAAAATATGATGCATTGCTAAACAATAGACAAGTGGATCCCAGCTCTCTTGGTTTCCAACCCCTGCAGATGTCTGAGTTGTTAGCAGAGTGATTTCCCCTTTAACCGTTCAGATGGTTTCATTTAAGTAATTGTTGGAAGCCCAAAGTCATAAAATTAGCCAGAAATTTCTCCTGAAAGAAGAAAAAATAGTCCAAAAACTGAATACAGATCTTTGTAGGACAACTTTCCTTTTTTATTTTTTCCTTTCCTCTCCCATTACTCATCTGAAGACCCCTTCATTTAGTCTTGTGACCCTTTGGAAGGTCAACCAAACTAATGGGAAACACCAAACTAATAGCCACTGTTCAGCTGGTCAGAGTCTGCCAGCCCTGGAGGAGAGAGACGGGTGCAGAAGATCTTGTAGGGGAAAAACAGCCACAATCACATCAGGTGCTGCGCCAATCCGGAGCCGGGTGCCAACAGTAGGAGAGCTCAGAGGTGACTTTTGACTTTTGGGATTGAAAAATGGATTCACTTCTGTTTATCAACCTGAGTGCCGCAGTCATCCACATAGGAATGATGTCATCTGTGCACTGCCTGTTACCCACTAGAACAAACCAAATGGGTACCACGAACACTGTCGTAGAGTCGAGAACGGAATTCATCTTTTAGCGTGGCGACTAAGAGCCCAAGTGTACAAAAAGTGAAGTTAAAGTCATTAGTAACCGGTGCTTCCCAGTGGTTTTATCAGAAAAGAAACTGGTCAAGTTTCCATCTAAATTTAGTGCAGGTTTCGACCAAATTTCCAGAAAATTGTCAGAGGAAAATGTGAATTGCTGTGCGTTTCCATCCACCACTGCTACAAGCATTTTAGGACCACACCCTCCAGCTAAGAAAGAGGACAGACTTAGAGAAGGGGCAGAAAACTTGCAGTGCCACACTGTTCACTGAAAATGTTTATTTCTTTTATAAGAAAATCTGCTACATGAACAATTGAAAAAATGCAACAAACAATTCTGCACTTGGTGCTTTTAAAATACAGAGGCGATTTTGTCAGTCTGTCAGGTTCCCTTCAGTCCAGCACCAATGAAGGATGCACCTTTAAGACTTGAGGCTTCGGGCCTCTTTTGAGCATTGGCGGATTAAGGTTTACCTTCCATTTGTTACCAGATTGCAGCCCCTCATCACTCTTCTACTGTGCAGTAAATACATATCTGTTTATCACCAACTTTGAGTCACTTCCTAAAATATTATTACTAACACTAATATATTACTAATACTTCACAGTTATTGTCAACACTCCCTCGTTCCAGAAGTGAATCAAAAGCTTTTGGGAAATTATTAAGTCTTTTTCTTTCACTTTGTCTTCAGTGTGTCATCCTCCTCTTCTTGCTCTGCCATCTTTTAATCCCCTCTTGCGTCAATAATCCTTTTCCAGCCCTCCTTTTGTCCTTCAGGGGTTTGTGAATGATGCGTAGGATCGAGGACAATGGGTCAGGCACGTTGTCCTCGTTCTGCTTTTGTCATCACAGATTTGTCATTCTTTTCCTTCATTTTATGGCTTTTCAACACATCATCAGCCCCACCTGCCAACATGCGCCACGCAGCCGGAAAACTGTGTCAAGGATGGGTACAGAAAAAAAAAAAGTGGAGCGCTCTTACACACTCACATCAGTTTATGCGTACGTAAGTTTCCATAAAGTTGATGATGCTGAAGGAGACAATAGGATTTTCTCCTTGTCATCCACAGACTTATAGCCACTCCGCTGCCTGAAGAAGGATCTCCTTTACTCAGGTGGAAAAACACTCACCAAAATCCTTCTCAATATAAAACTGACATGTTAAAATTTTAAGATGATGGCTTTTTTTTTTCTTCCTCTTTTTGCATCCTCCTCGATGTCTTCCTTCCAGTAGCTGCAGGCGATTGGAAAACGTTTGCTGCCGTGGCCAAGAGCAGAAGGTCCTTCACAGCTCAGTTGAGCGTGTGCAAATTTCCTCACTTGGACTGGTTGTGATTTTGAGTATGGAAAAAGACAATAATTTAGATTTTTTCCACTCACTTTTTCCGACCTGCCGTTGCCATGAATGGAGCGGCTTATTAAATTACAGACTTCCATACCAGGTCAGAGCAGTTTGAGGATGAAAAGGCTCACATTCATACTTCTTACACTCCACTTCATGCCACACCACAGAACTCATGCTCTCCTGTCACCACTTTATTGCCACGTTTCTATATTGTAGCTTCAATATTATATCACATATTTGTGAAAGACAGTCTCTGACTTCTGACCCTGCTCCATTTTTGGAAATTTATTATGTGCCTGTCGGGATGTGTGGCAGTACAGTAAGTCTGGTTTTCCTGCCAGATAAATGGGCTCTGCGCTGCAATCTGTAGCAAAGTGGAAAATATGATGTATGGAATATTCTTCCAAATATTCTCCAAGATCACAGGCACGTTCAGTTTCACTGTGTGCACACACGCCATCTTTTTTCATGTGTGGATGACAGCACTCTATCAACTAACAACTCTGTTGTGTTTAAAAATGTTCCTGAGTAACCACCACATAACCAAGAAAAGGTGATAATCTGCAAATCCTTTTTTCCATTTTACTCAATTGAAAACAGTTAAAAGACAGTATATTCAAATCTCATACTGAACATTTTGATGTTTCCGATGGTTGGTTCCAGCTTGTAATCAGGTTTGTCAGCCAACAGTATAACACTGTTGGTATCATGTGGTGTTAACAGTCTTTGAGGTTGTCAGTTTGTGGTAAAAAAAACAATATAAAAATGAGTCCCACAGTATGCACCCACCATACTGTACTGCCCCAGCATTAGTGGCATTAACATTATCAAGCTAGCTAACAAACTGGCAACCACTTGAGGAGGCAGATGTTTTTGAACAACAGCTGTGATGTGAAGTGAAAGCAATGGAGGTGGGGATGGAATGACCAAACTCAGTGTCTGAATGTTGTCAATAACACCTTTAATGTTTCATCTCATCAACTTCATTTTGTTTGTAAGTATAAGTTTAGAGGGGCAACAAAAGACCGGGAAAGTTGTGGAAAGGTCAAAAGGACTTGTTTGGAAATTTTGATGGGTAAACAGGTTAAGTGTGACAGGAGTGATAGGTGCTAGGTGATAGTGTCAAGAATGGGTATGAAAGGAGCATCCTTAAAAGGCTGAGTTGTTCAAAAGCAAAAATAAGGTTAGGTCCACCACTTTGTGAAACACGTGATTGTATAAAGGATATAACTACAGGGGCTCAGGTACACAGGTGTAAAACTGGTATTGGTAAACTCAGTTCATTTGCAGGTGATCGCATTATGTTGTCTTACACAGCGTCCGAACTTTGTGGGAATTAGGGTTTTAATATGAAGTCATCGATATCAAAATCGCAGCAGTACCTGGATGCACCTGAAGATGATTTCATTTCTGATTGCAGTAACAGTCGTTTTCGACAACTACACAATGGTAAAACCTTGCACACTCTCAAGCACACACAAAACAGGTGAACAACATATGTGCATCTTTCCACATCTGCGAAGGATTTTGGAAAAGTCAAAAAACCTACAGAACAGATCATTCTTCATCGGTATGCTCAAACAGTTCACATTTACACCACAGGCCAGGACCAGTAATTCTTTTTGTGAAAATTAGACCCACAACCACAGTGATAGACAGGCAAGTGTTATTGCCAACTGCCATGTGGCAGCAAATCTTTCTTTCTGGAAAGCCACGGGGGACAGCAGTGTTGCTTATGATGAGGCAGAAGGATTTAGGGGGACAAGAGGACAAAGAAAAGAGACAAATATAATTCATCCACTCTAAATTTGTCTCAGAGAGCAAAAAAGAGCGACCAAAAGCTCAATGTGGTTCTCATTTTGTGAGGCTTTGTTTGAGTATGGTGCGTGCACGCTCACTGTGTCTGTGCTAACGTGCATACTTTATGTGAGTGCGCTTGTCGGGATGGATCCTCCATCTGAAAGATAAATAACCGCATTACATGGGAGGATCAGGCATGTAGCTTAGAGCTGACAGCAGATAGGATACCAGACAAACTTACAGGCATTCAATATGGACCTCGATCTGAAACACCGAAACAGAACACGCAGATGTCGGCATCATAAAAGTCCCACTTTTTATACACTTTATGCTCTGCTGCTGCACTGATATTTCACTCCCAATTTTAACAATCCCAGTACAAACGTGCTGTATATGCAGACTGACGCTCTCTTCCTCGTAAAATAGGAATAGTTTGAAAGGAGCTGCTTGGAGCTGTACAACTAGTCTCAGCGCATTTTTTTGGTTTCATAGCCCGCAAATTCACACTCACCATTCTAACCAGCGTCATTTCAGATGCATCAGGTAGCTGTTTTCAGCAACAACAAAAAAACAGCAACTGTAAAATCCCACTGTGCACTCCCAACCGTGCCACACAGCATAAGGTCAAAGTGAAAAACTAGCAGATGAACAAGGTGGAGCAACGAGCAGCTAAAGGATCAACATTTTTCTTTAGGGTTAGCTAGAAAACAAAAACACAGTCAAAAGAGAGTGAAGAAACAACACTTCTTATGGAGGTAAATGTTGATATCACTATAAGTATGGCCTAGAGATGGGTAGCTTAGCTTAATTTAGCTTAGTTAAGCTTTTCTTAGTTAAGCTTAGCGTAGCTATGATCAAAGTGTGCAGTTGAAAGGCAACTGTAAATAACAAGTAAAACCAAATTCCTGACCAAAAGCTTAATTTGATAAAATATCAACACTTTATGACCAATCTTGGTATAAATTTGGGAAATACATTACGTGTCCAGTGTAGCCAGGTGCTGTATGGTGCATGCGCTACCTTTGTTCAGAGCCAGGCTAGCTGTTTCCCTTTTTCTTTATGCTAAGCTAAGCTAACTGGCTGCTGGCCTGTCTTGATGCTAAGTGTACAGACATGAGAGTGGTAGCAACTGGCTGATCAAATTTGCAGCAAGAAACTGAAAAGGCCCATTCCTCAAAGTATGAAACCGTTCCCTCACTGAAACCCAGTGGTTTCTCAAGCGAAAGCAGAAAAATACCTCCGCTCTGTGACTAAGAAGAAAAGAATGCGTAGTGTCAACACAAACAATGTGAGGCTCAATGAGCTGTGTTATTAGCCACTCAACATCATATATTACAGTATAGACTGCATTCTCCATGATTCCACAAGTCCATTAAGAGACCAAATGCAAAACACAGACCAGTCAAACAGGGAACAGGGTGCATCCTTGACAATACTTTACGTAACGCATTTATGACTAGAATCACAAAGCAGATGCACATCATGCTAAAGTCATTTTCAGGCCCTGACACGCTGAAAACCACTCACCTCTCCCTCCTTTCAGAGTAAAAATCCAGCAACGCGTTTAGTTTTAAGGTTACGACACATTTCTGAAATAATGTTTTATGGTGGAACATTGGCGGGTTATGAGAGGGCAGCCTTGTACTGTACTCGAGTGCTGCAGAATGGGTCAGTAGTGCACACAGCGGAGCAAACACAGGAGGCCGTCAGAGGCCAACGGATAAATTGTTTAGATGTGTTTGTACACAGCGCACGACTACTCGCTTCATTCCATCCCTGCGCTTCATCATTTGTGTTACTGTGAAAGTCACCACTGCACTTTTGTTCTCCAGAAGTACAACAAGCACTGTGATACGATCTGTTGTCTCACCACGGAAAAATTTCAGATGGCTCGTGGAGACAAAAATGTTAAGTTTAATGTATTTTTAATTCTTTATTTTGATCTCAGCGACACATCGCACCGTGCTAAGCCAGTTTAGAGTCATCTTGAATTAATGCAAGGCCGGTCAGTCAAAGACAATAATGAAAATAAATGATAAGAGCGAGGTTCAGGAACTCTGGAGAGAAAAGAAAGAGGCAGAACCTCTGACTGAAGTGAGTTTGTTTTCCTGGCTTGGAAGTATGATTGTACTAAAGCCTTCTTTGGTCTCGGCTCTGTCTTTGTTCCTCTGGGTGATTAAGACAAATAAACCATGGGATCAAACTGAGGCTCCGGAAGACAGGAAGACAGGAAAGATTTGAACGTATTTAGTACAACTCAGCTCGGTGCTATAGGTGAAGGCAAACTGGAAGTCTGTGCTGGAATAACCACCCTCTTCTCATCACATCATCAAGTCATTTCACACGTACCAAACAGAACACAAACACCCCGGTTTACAGTAAATGATGTAACAGCCTGAAAAACAGCGGTGTGACGCTTTCTAGAGAAAGTATCTGCTAATTCTTTCCATCTTTTCTATCCGTCCATTTATCTGCTGAACCATCTGGATTCTGAGGTAGAAAAAAAAATGGGGGGAAGAATTTACCTGGATTCGAACCAGAGTAAATCAACATGTGACAGATGATGAAGTAAGAGGCACTACATGGATACACTGCAGTCCTTGTTCGACCTCACAGGAGACGCATATAACTCAACAGGTGTCTCCGGAGGGGTTTCATCGATGTGTCTTCATGTCAGACGGTGCAAGGTTGGCACTGCGGCAGCGCCAGGTAGTTCATCGCAGGCTGGAACCATATTCATTAAATGATAGAGTGGGGGAATGAAAGAAGAGACTGAAAGGGTAGGATTGTTTGAACCATAGAAAACAGTTAGAGACAAATGATCTGTGCCCAGTGTAAAACCACAAGAAGTAAAGACAGAAGCACATTTTCTCAGGAGAATCAGATATGAAAATTCCTCCGACCAAAAACGTCCAGATGTTCCTCTGCTTTCAAGAGAAGAGTTTATCCAAAATGTCCTTGGTGAAAGTGTCCATGTGGCAGGATTGAATTTAAGGAAAGAGAAAGGACACACGGGGTTTAAAGGGCAATTCAGACTTATTACACCTCGGGTTTTATCGATGTAGTTATCATCGACATCAACACTGTACTCATGTTTCACAGGTCTCCTTTCTCTCATTATGTTTATGTTTTATGTTCACCGGACATCAGTGGTGTGAAAGGACAAATTCATATAAAGGAACAGAGAAAGCAAATAAAACTAAATGCACAAAATCTATTTCAAAATAAGTTGAATTCTCGAATTCAAAAAAATATGAAACATTAAACCTGTAATAAATAAGTGGAAACAAGACTTTATTGACAAATCATCGCTTGATTAGTTGATGTGGTGAACTTGTGAACTTGTCGCAGAGAGTAAGACAGCGTTTTTATAACTTCTGGATTCCAAAATGTAACCAGAAGACCTGATCTGAAACTCTGGATGTAAGGGATCAATTATACTTTCTTTAACAATCATTTATAATAAAGAACAGAAAAGACTTTTCAGTTACCAGTGATTTACAGAAGGAGATCCTCAAACTGACAGGGAGCCTCACGAGCCAGTCGTCTGCGGTTGTTTACTATGGTTTAAATCTCCCCTAATGACAAAAACACTACATTCTTAATCACATGGAGACGCATTAACTGTGAATTTTCTGCTCTGCGGGGGAGGATTACACATGATACAAGCTGGGAAACGATTGGCCTCCAAACAAAGGCGCAGAGACTGTGACTGGATGCATTTGGAAAACACTCAACACGTAACGATAACTTAGCACCCCCCTGCAGCTACAAATCCACAGAATGAAGGATGTGTGGGATTGCAGACAGCGGCGAGGGCAGTGGTTCAGGGTTCACACATGCTCTGCTCACTTTTACAAAGCATCTTCCAAAGACTTTTGAAGGCAGGAGAAGACTATATATCAGAGCTGTCCTACCACGTGACAGCAATGGTACTTGAGTTATCATTCATTCTTTAGCCCACAGAAACAAATCACATGTCTTTGGTTTCGCATATTTCAGCCTATTTATTGCTTTCCACTGTCCAAAGCACAATGTAAGGTGTTTTTAATGGATTGTCTTGAATTCCAGGAAGCTTCTGGTTTCAGTTTGGTATACAAGTCAACTTGCTGAGACTTCGCTTTTTATTTGCTTGGCATGCGATCCATGACAAAGAATATTTGGTCACTTGGATGATTTGATGATTGTGTGTTGATTCATTAGTTTGCAGTCTGTTTCTGTTTTTGTTTTGTTTTGGATTGTTTTTCTTGAACATGTATCTCGTTGGTTCTCTTTAGGAGAGACAGCAGCTAGAGAGAAACGTATACATACAGAAGAAAATTCTAATTATTCGATCCACACATATAGTGAGAAAACAAGAGAGGACCCGACAGTTTGACAGAGGACCTGTTACGTTCTGTGTCCCTCTGTTGCTCTACCCAGGTTAGCTACAACTTGACTGCTTGATGAGGTCCACCTGGCCTGGGAGAAAAATGTTTAAAAGCTCCTGTGCCAGCATCTGAAGGGAGAGGCTTCCAGGGTAGAGACTGCTGATCTTGATGCCTTTCGGTACTGTTGTGTTGTAACTTGATGTCTTTTTTTACGTCTCATGTATTGTCTTGGTGGCTTTATGTTAATAAAGATTTGGTTATTCTTAAAGGCGTTTCTTGTGGTTTATTTGTGTCTGCAGTTGAGTGCTGCTTGCTAAATGGGGCCACTAAGGGCATCGTGTAACGTAACGCAAACCTGTGCTCCAGATAGGCAACCATTGTCGCTTAAAATGACAGAGCACACTGCTTCATACATGAGTTAAAAACCTTTTATTGGCTGCGTGATTAACAACTAGACCGACGCATATCGGCCACACAGACACCGTACGTGCTAGTTTCACACACATAATCCGCGCAAGTTGTACCAAGCATTACTGCCAGACTTAGGTCCACCAAACAATCCCCTGTGACACAGATCTCTATGTCTACATACTGGCTGCCCATCCAACTGAGAATTCATTTCAAGATCCTGGTAATCACAGTTAGAGCCCTGCATGGTCTGGCACCTACATTGTAGAGCTACTGTGGCCATATAACACAAATAGGACTAAGAGGTCCATGGACCAAGGCTGGTCTTCTGTTCCTCCCTCTAAGCTAAGGTCAAAGGGAAAGGGAGAGGCAGGAGCTCCTACACGCTGAAACTCTCTCCAGTTGGACCTGCGTTCTGAGGACACTGATGACACATTAAAAAAGCAGCTAAAGACCCGTTTGTTTCGACTTGCCTTTGATTAACTTGTTTGTTTACTTTCTATTGCCTCTTGTTTTTGGCTGGCTTTCTGATTTTATTGTGTATTGGTTTGTCTCTTTGCTTGCTTTGGCTCTGCTCTGGACGGGGGCTATAAATAGACTTGTTATCGTTACTTTTTATTATGATTTTTTTCACTCGCTCATCTTGCAAGCGTTGTTTTCCAACACTGTTCTCGAAAATGAATGCAATCACAAGCAGACTTCATCTGCTGTCAAGAATAGCTGCCAGGAGCGAAGGAAGTGAAAACCATTAGATTGCTTCGAATGAACCCTAAATTCACCTAGACTTGCACAACTGCTTCCAGCAAAGATCCAGGAAAGTGAGTGTACGTATACACACCTGCGAGTCTCCCACGGTGAATGGAAGCGGTTGCTGCAGCAAAGCGCAGATAACTTGACATCGTGTGCCGCATATGGGAGATATTCTCCATGGCAGCAGTCGGGGCCAGGTCGGTAATGAGCATGCTAATGCCTGATTGCATTTAATTTGATACAAATTAGCGTATTATCCAGCAATTTACCAGAAGGAATTATTACATGAAATATCACTTCATTACCGCAGGGGTATTATGACTGGCATGTCACATCTAAAACGACTGTCAACAGTGAGCTGGAATTTTTTTTTTTTTTAATCCTCGTTTTCTCTGTTTCTCTCAGGGGATCATATTCTCTCCGCCGTGGAGAGGAGAAGTGCTGCTGGTGCAATAAACTATGATACCCCTGAAAAACTGCTGAAAGATTCCTGACAGAAACAGGCCAACATCTAATTGGGCCTGGAGAAGAAGGAAGTTCTAACTCCTAAGTCTTTTTTGTATTATCCGTCCCTGTGTTTCCCATTAAAATAGTTTCCAGCCACTGAAAAGAGGATTTGAAACAGCCGGCCTCAGGTAATACCTGCTGCAGTGTTTGCCAGACAGTTGGGCTGAACTCTAGACCCTGGTTCTGGTGTTGGACACTTTCCAATAACTCTTCAACCTTCCAGCTAAATCTATACCATTTATTCATTCCTCTTTTAATCCAAAACACAGAAGTCAATCTGCATGTAATTGCACTGGAGTTTAGAGGAGATGGCGCAGTGAATCATATGTGTTTGTTGTATCATAATGAAAAACAAAAACAAGCTAAATCAGAATCAGAATCAGAATCAGAATGAAAAATACTAGAAGTAACTAAAAGCACAGGATAGTCGGTCTGTAGTCAAACTTGTTTTACACGTTGCATTCAGTTAATGTAGTAACTCAGGTGGGACTGATCTAAATTGCCATGTGGATAATGTGTGGTGCGTCACGACATTAGACAGAAGAAGATATGTAAATCAAAATGGTTCCATCTGTAGGGCCACATGTTTGTTTGTTTATTTTCCAGCTGGAAGCGTTCTGTCTGTTTAGATGTTTGGATTACACTTACAGGACCATCTTGTTTACACGTTTTTATCCGGGGAGTGCTAATGCAAAGAGACAATGAGTTTGGGGAACAGTCTGCAATGCTTTGACTGGTTAAACAATAAAATAAACACAACAAATGTCCCTAAGAAATCCATTTGATGAATGAATTCAAATGTAACCAGATAACTGAGCTTGCCATTAAATCCCTCAGTTACCAACTGACAACACAGCAACGAACAACAGGCTTCTATAGCAACGAGCATGCTGCATTCACACCAGTGATTCTGATGTAGGAGTCTAATTCCAATGCTACCGTTTTGGTAACACTAGATACAAGGAAGCAAGCCTACATTTAAATAATGCCTATTTGTAAAATAAGCTGAACCAACTGTGTTAGTCTTGGATTTTATTTAGATGTTATGCTGACCGATTTGTGGAAAAAAAATGTAATTCTATCCACCATATTCCTACTCCCATGAAACATGCACCTTGTGCAAATTACTGGTGTGACTTCCTGCCTTTTCCATGCTAACAGTTCACTAATTCCCTGTTTTTAGAGCAACTGTCACAGGGTATGACTCCTTCATGAATGTCCTGGTCAGCAACCCAATCGAGTGAATTGTGTAAACACTATTCATATTGCATGGCCCACTTTGCTAATGCTTCTGAAGCCTTTAAAGTCCGTCAGTTATTATGATACTTTGATACTAATGCTATTTCCACCGAGCAGTGGAAGTATCAGCCGTAGTGGTTTCCCCAGTGACCTAGTCAGGAAACTTGTGGATAAATGCAATTCAAAACTGTAAGCAGAAACAATAATTATGTAAATGAAAACCATAATATCTACGAAACCAAAACAATGATTGTCATTCTTAGCATATTTGTTATGCTTTTACACATCTTTCCATCTTTTTTTTCAGTTTTCCATTTGGGTTTGGCTTCAGTCTGACAGAAACACAGGTTTAGTGCCCATGGGCCAAGTAGTAAGTCATTTTTAGCATATTGTAGAACGACCTTCACTTTTATCAATCAGACTAATTTACAAATCTAAGACTAATCTTCAACCAAGTGTACAGTCTGCAGTTGTTTCCTGATCAGAGCTTCTCAGTTCATTCAAAGCTTCATGAACCTTCATGACGGCCTTGGGAGAGTGAGGATCTCAGACCGCATATGCAGGTTGAGAAGTTACTCAGAGATAGTTTCGTGAATTTTGAAAAATCAGTGAAGTGCTGCATGTTTGATAACCAAACCATGAGTCCTAATTCAGTGACAGAAAAGTGTATGTCTGAGCTGTACCTTTGATTCCTGCTTTGCTTCCTGTCCTTGACGCGTGCAAGAGAGGCTCCGTCTGGACAGTGATTGCTGAGGCTGTACACGGAGGGAAGAGCAAAGTCATCCAGGTCTAATTGTGAGCAGGTGACCAGCAGGCGGACGGCGGACAGATTGGAAAAATTGCCTCCGCTTCCCAAATGCCACAGTCACCCCAACTGGCCCTTCTCCCTCACAGGCCTTTTTCATTTTCCATAACATTCCTTAATCCACCTGGCAGACTCTGCACACACCATACCCAGACAGATGTAAACATACACAGACTGATGCACATACTTTCACATTTTGCCTCAAACTTTCATCATGTGACCAGCAGATGGATGCGTGTGGGCAGCTTTCACTGAAGCACGATGCACACAAACCACAGCGCGTGTCAACAAACAATGGAGAACGATCCAAAACAATCAGCGATTGAAAGACAAGCAGGACACATAGAGGTCGAAGTAACAGCATGTTACTATGATACCACGTTCAAGACCCGGCTGTTTACCTTTCGTTGACAGGTTGCTGTGTAAGCCACAATCTCTTGATTACACACTGGTTAAAGCCATGGAAGATTTGTTTGGGCAAAGGACCATCTGGTTTCCATATGTTTTTCCGTAACAACCCATCGGTATTATTGGCTGGAAACCAAAATTTTTTAGAAATGCTCAGATCAGCAGTTGGCCGAGGCGTTCGTCGCTTCCTGAGGAGAATAGAGTTCTCTGATCTATCAAAAACACAAAGATGGATGCTATATGAAAGGGCACCCAAGACTTTATTTAAAACGGGTGTAGCTGAGCTTGTTTGGAACCGCACAGATATCCCCTAGTGAACATGACCTTATATGTAACATCGCATATCACATTGAATACATAGAAACTGTGAAAATGTTCAAAGGCCGACCTCAGTTAAAAACTATTCTAACACTCATTGTCCAACTTGTAGATGGATCAGTTTATAGTAAAATGTGTATAGTTTAGTGGTGTGATGACGCTGAAGTCATGCAACCGTGATGTAGTTTGTTTACAGCCTAACAAAGCTTTTTGCTTCCTGTTACATCATTCATCCTCAAAAACTCATAGTGCAGTCCGTCCAATCTGTGAAGATTATCTTGCTGAGCAAAACCTGTAAGTGCTGTGTCATAAACTTGTGTTTGCCCCAGAGCTTATTTTGTTGCATTAATCCATGTGAGAACTTTGATGCCATGTCATGTACGTCCATCATATTTAAAACCATAGCCCGCAGCCCGTTAGCATAGCTTAGCAAAAAGACCAGAAAACACGTGTCAAATCGCTAGACTGGCTCTGTCTGAAGGACACAAAATCTACCAGCAGCCCTCAGCGTCCCTAATGCTCCTTCACATTCAAATTGTTTGCTTAATTAACATAAAAAACAAAGTGTAAACTTTGTGGGACATTGTGGTTTTATGGGTGATTATGTGCCGTTATGTGTTTACATCCACCCTGGCAGAAAGTAACTGCACCCAGCCAAGAAAGACTGACGCGATGAATGAGAAACGATGAGCGTTTCGTGGTGATATAATCCGAACTGTGCAAAGCAAATGAAACAGCTTCAAGATTCTGATATTTTAGGGTTGGGAAGTCCTCCGATGCAAATCATTTCACCACATTATTCCTCCTGTCCATAAATCTGGTTTAACACAAAGATTTGTGGAAATCAAGCAGTTCTCACTTGCAGAAATCGTCAAAGGTTAAGATTAGTTGAGGTATCACAGAGCCAATCAGGGGTGGGGATGTCATATGACTCAGCCAGTTGGACTTCAACACAGCGAGGAATGTGCCAAGCTACAATATCCTGTCCGGTTTTTAAGCCATTGGAGAAAACAAAGTAGATGGAGAAGTTAAGACAAGAATAAGAGGTAGAGTAAGACAGGGATCAGGTTACAGACTGAATAGAGAAGATGGAGATCTGGGAGGAAAAAGCTAAGTGGATCAAGAAAGCCTTTAAAAGGAGGCCTGTAATCACAGATGATTTCACTCATCTCCTGTTAAGACCTGAATGTTATTCCGTCTGAGACTGATCGGTAAGCCATGGCTTCCTCCTCACAGCACCATGCAGCTAGAACATTATCACCTTCGACCGTAGATATGATGAGACGTTCCTCAACAGGAGGGCCAAGCAAAACAAACCAAGGGGTTGAAACACAGCCAAGACTGATACAGAAAAAGTTATATAAAATGTCTCCTCTGCTTTCTTTGGGATCCTTCCTCCACCCTCCTGGTGCACTGCACCTCAAGACACATCACTCCTTATGATTAGGGGAAATATTCAGCATTTTAGGCTCTTTCAGTTTCTTGAGAGTTTATCGAGAAGATAAATACTACTGTCATATCTGTATGGCAGGTATGTAGCTGTATCCAGCAGCTAGAATCCACCTGCTTATACATTATGTTACATGAGTTTAATCCACACAAAGTCCCAGTTGTGTGTGACAAACCAATAGACTGTTTCTATAAATATCAAACAATTCCTGTAATAGAGTAACATTTATATACTCTATTCATACGATATATATACTCTTTATATACTTTGATTTTAATGACGGGATCAGATTTGTAATGTACATAATAAATCCTTAAGGTTATATACCTTTGTTCTCAGAAATAAAGTAAGACATCTACAATATTTGGCTCCAAGTTTCAGGGGGGTGTTGGGGCCATCATCACTGCAGTGGCCTTTCGTTGGTCATTTCCGTGTGATCTTTGGCATTGTTATACGGGGGCCCCACGGGTTTATTGGCTGTTCAGAGGCCCAGGAAAGCAGCTTGTCCCAGGAGGAAGAGGGAAGAGCCCAATGTCTGCTCCTCATCTGTTACGCAACTGTCTTTGAACATGGCACACGGTGGGTAGTCTATTTCCTGTCTCTTTTTTTTTGTCCCATAAATACATATAAAAGAGTCAGATGAAAGTGGCATATCTGTTTAATGAAGATAGTATATGTCATGTCAGCTGTCCAGCCTTTATAACTTCCTTGTGGTTGGCTGGCCAGCTCACCAAAGGTGAGGTACCCTGGAAGAAGCATGCATTTGACTTGAGCCAAACATTTGAGGTCCAAAAAAAGAGTCCTTGTGCTCTCTTTTCCTGCTGCTTTTTAAGAGAACACATGTTTGACTAGTTAACTAACCAGAAGAAGTCTATATTTAACTCTTAATCCATCCAAGTTTGTTGACTGGCTTCTCGTCCCGAGGCACCCACTGTTGTGCTTTACTTCAGCAGGCTATAAAAAGTTTTGTTGAGCTAGCCAATCAAATGAGTTTGCCAAAGTTTGATATTTGATGCATGGTGATACAGTAATAAGATAGGAATGTTTTGGAAAATGTTTCTTGAAAGTTGCTAACGACCTCTTTAACCTCTTAAAGGAAAAAGATCCAAACTCACAATGTCCTCTTCCTGAGATCCAGGTTTGGCCGACTGTGAGTTTTCAGATAAAACACGAGCTCAAGCTGTCTTAAAAATTGGACTTCATTTTCACCGTGATGGATTATGTTGTGAAAGTTTCTGGTCTCTACAAGTTAATTATCTGTCTGTGGTGAAATTACCAGAAACCCATGGCTCACTGTGAGGTAGGAAATCTGCTTCAATCCTCTGGTATGTTTTAGAAAGTGGTCCGCAGTAGACTTCTATTTGAAAAACTGATACAGGCTACAGTTATAACTACAAAGTATAAATGTAAGGTTTGGTGATCCTCTCATGGGGAAATTGCGTGCTGCAGTTGAATTTGGGCTGTTCAGGGTAATTATAATAGCCTGCAGGTGCGGGAAAGGGTTTCAGTGTTTCTGCTGGCAAAATAAAATCACGAAAGAAAAACAAATATTCCACAATCAATCATCTGATCCACTGATTAACATGATTACCTGTTGCCTTTCAGAGCCGCACCTCTTACTTGTTACACCTTCAAGCAGGATACAGGAAGGTACCACAGTAACAGTGCATAAGGCCAAGGTCACACGACAGAAGCTTCGGCCCGACTAAATCCTGATGAAGCCCTCCCGACAGCCAGAGGAGAAATTTCGTCTGGGAGCTTGGTCCGTACCGAAGTTTGGCCCAAATTATCCATTAATATGAGTTTACAGATCCAGTTTTAAAACTCCGAAACTGCCCGCAGACTCATCGGGGACGCCCAGACAATGGCAAAGGTCTTTAATATGTAGGATTTAAATTTTGGATGACTACTTCAGTACTTTCAGAGCAGGACCACAATAACCAATGAAAGAGACATCCCTCAGCAGCTGACGGTGCTCTCTCAAGGGTAAACATTACAGCCCTTATGGCTCACTTAGCTGGTGTACAATGAGATAATTTGAGGTGGTGGATCAGTCCTTATGGCATGATAATCATAATGATTACAATCATAATGATATATTCACTACAAATCTTGCATTGTGTGCATGTTTGAGATCACACATTACAGTTTAGCCCTGATCTTGCTGTCGGTGACGTTCTTGGAGCTCACTAACCAAAAGCCCCAGATCAGAGGCAGATCAGCACAGAGGCAGATGTGAACGACAGTCGGCATATGTGAACTCTTCAAAGGCCGATCCTGGAGCACGGGGACAGCTTGCCAGCGTGTTCGCCGGCATCTGCTGGATATCTAGCGAGTTAATATCTGGCGAGAGAGCAGACTCTCCTCTCCTCTCTCCTCTGCCGTCATCCGCAGTAGCTCTGCTGGAACGGGTTCAACAATAGCTTATAGTTTAATCAGAATACATACACACAAGTGTTTCAGTATCTGTACCCGTGGATCCTGGCTGAACCACAATACGGTCTGCTTAGATCGCAAGTCTCATCTTGGGTGTGACCCTATGTCATGGCTCACTTTGAGCCATGACATAGGGTCACACCCTATTTTTTCACTTTGAGTTTAAATGACAGAGGAATCCTTCTTTAAGAGCATCTCTTTTATTGGACCTTCTCCCATATTTAACCATAGTGTCCCGAGTCCAAACTGCTAAAGTGCTGTGAAAACAATACTGGTTGAAAGCTGTGAGGAAAAAAAGGGGAATAAATTGAGAAACTCAAAAAGGTCACGTCCCAGGACTCTTTCTCAAGAAAAAAGAACAAAACTTCCAGAGTGTTGTGCTTTTACGGAAAGCTGCGTAAAAAACTAATAATTAAGGCCCTGACCACAGAAGTATTATCTTAAAGGGTTTGTGTTTGGTTCAACTTCTTGATGATGATAAACAGCCTGATGGTTCTGCTACTGTCTGCTGGTTACAGACTTAAATTAGACTCTCCAGCCTCTGTCTGCACATTAGCACAGTTCCTCAGAGGGCTCTGGGTAATCTCTAGTTTCTACACCTGGACGCTGACTCAGACTATTTTCCTTTTCCATACAGTGTGTTTCTCCTCCAAAGGCTGCCTCGGTGCTCCCTGCAGTAGGTCAAGAGTCACACACACACACAAACACACACACACACACACCAGTGACAAACACCAGTTTCGACATTATCAAAAGAATACAATCGAATATTATAATGTTATTTTCAATATCTCTGTTATTAGTGTTTCTGCATTAAACAGACACCATGTCGAATGCCCCCCAGACCACGTTGAGTTCAATGTCATGGCCAGACAAATTCCAGCAGTGAGTCACAGCGCCTCTGTTAGCTCAGACATGTCTGTAATAACAGTAGAGAGGAGTGGTCAGTTTAGAATTTCATTGGTGATTTTTATGGATATATATGGATACATGGCTATATAGATGGATATGGATATGTAGATATATAGACAAGGCTGCACTTGTAAATTTGGGAGCTGTAGTTTTTAGAAGGTTCACAAATTAATCATTAAACGCACAATCATGCGGATGACAGTTTGTCTTTGAATACAGAAAGTAAACCCCAGACAGAAATGCTGAATGAGAGAGGCTTTGAGTAACAGAAGCTGATGGAACAGAGGTTAGCCTGGATGTCAGGACACAACTTAGTTCTCTACGGTTTTGCACAAGTTGCCGAGGTCAATAGCTCAACATGTGGGTCAGTATGGTCAAGGACTGCTCGAGTTTGACTCTGAATATTTCACATTTTGACTCTTATTTTACACAGTGTGATGTCATAGAGACAATGCATTTGGGAGAGACTGAGTTCCACACAGAAAGCAGACCAAATAAATCAAGGAGGGACGTTTATGATCTAAATTTGTCCAGGAATCCTGTCTTGTCCTCTCCCTCATTAACCGCCGGCATGGAGCAGGCAGTTGTGCAACCAAAACAACAAAGACCTCCACATGATCACTTATGATCTCACAAAACCAATACTGTAAAACCATAATCTCATAACCAGAGAGCATTCATTTATCATAGGGGAGTAAGTAATCATGATTTTTTTTTTCATGCATCAAAACTGGGGCCACTGAAAGCAAATGTGAATGAGATCAGTTTGTGAGCTCAGAGGATGTGTGAGCAGGAGAAGGAATGCCTGTCCCTCACTATAAGCTGATCTATTGACAGGCCAGAGGAGGTTTCCCTGCAACATCCATTCCCAGCGAGGGACTTTCTTGCAAGAGTCTCCATCTTATCCAAGTTACCCGCCCCTGCTGGGGTCCCCGCTGACAGAGGGTCTGGAACAAGGCAGCTGAGGTCATGTTTTTCACACTTTTGATTTAGCAGTTCCAGTTTTGCAGTTATAAATAATGTCATGGATTAAACGCTTCATTACACAGATATAATAGCAAAGGGACATAATTGTATAAGAGAGGAAAACTAATATTAATTTTCCATTTTTTATGTCAGTGGGAATGAATGCCTCATCGCATCAAAGGGTTCTTTAACGCTGACTGTCCCAGCTGATTATTGTGGGTGAATGTTTGTACAACACAACAACAATCACCAAAACAGAGAGACGACCGGTGCCAAACATCCAACGATACTGGCTGATAAAAATCCAACTGGGTTGTACCGCTGCCAAAGAACCTGTTCTGAATCGACCCCTGATTAAAGACGGATGACAATACAAGCTGTTTTTGACATTAAGCTTCGTTATATGGAGGCTTATTTTAAAACATGTCTTCCTGCGTAGAGATTTATAATATCAGTCAATTTGATAAAGATGAGGTACTTCCTGCAAGATAGTAGATAGCACAGATGTTGCTGCTTAATGAGAACACAGTCTGATATAGCAGCGATTCCCAACCAGGGGTCGGCCTACATCAGTCACAGGGGACATGTGGAAATGGGAAAGTAGCTTAAAACATTCTCTATGTACCGAAATGTAGATATAAATATTGAGAAAGCTTGAGTAAGTGAACAAACAGAGAGGTTTGCCTAGGCAAACTGAATGGTTTGAATTGTAGTTGAAGTAGTCGCTAAAAGTAATAGCCTAAGTTGTTGGTTAACTGCAATGGAGTTGCACAAAAGGTTAGCACATGGTAACAGATAAATAGCCCTGTAGCTAATGATCAGATAAATGGAACAATAGCTAAAATCGATAAAGGATTTAAATGGATAGCTTAAAGTAATGGATAAACGGTGGAAACAGGCTATTTAGCTATAATGGATGAAATAGTTAAGTGGCAAAATGGACAAACAGTTGAAGAGGTAAGCTGAGAGTATTAAGTTGTTGACACTGTTGGTTATTTATCAAATCATAACTATTACCAATGAAATTGATAGTTAACAATTCAAATTGTTACAGTATCTAAAAGTAATGCGTAAAAGGTGAACAGATGGTAGATGAATAGGCCTGGCTAACATTATCAGATAAATGGTAAAATAGCTAAAATGGGTAACTGACTTAAATAGTTAGCTAAAAGCAACTTATAGTTGAAAAGATAGCTAACTTTTAAAGGGTTAAAAGTTTAAAAATAAAACCAGGTGTAGTGGATAATGATTCAAGCACATGGTTGTAGATCAATGGTGAAATAGCTACAAATAACTGATGGTATTTGAAATATTTAGCCAGTATTGATTGTTTTGATCAGTAGCTATAGTAAGGATGTAAAAAGCTGAAGTCGAGAGTAGACCTGAAGCAGTGACGGAAAAGGTTCAGCTTCTGCTACTTGAAGTGGTGGTTGTACAAAAGCAGACTTTACCAACCTACAGTTCAGATGTATGAAAAAATCTTCTATCAGTATAAACTTTGATCTAATAACTGTATACAACCCATTTTAAAATAAACTCAAATGAAAACTTTTGGGAACATGGTGGTGTTAAAGGATACTTGAGTTCACCTGGGGCCGCGGGGTTGCGTCAGACAGATATGGTTGGGGGCGACTGATATAACTTCAATAATCCCCCGTTTCTTATTGCCGCAGTCAATAGGATGGAATAAAAATTGTGAAAAATGGGGAAAAAAGAGTAGAACGTTTTTTTCATTAGGCCACAGTGCCATAAGTGTTTCCCCTGCAGACTACCTTGGACAGCTCTGTATCTCAGCTAATGGCATTACACTCATCACACAGACACGCACACACTACTTCCCAACAGGATAACTGCTCATCCCAGAACAGCTGTGTGGTATAAATCAGCCGCAGAGAGGTTACCTCACAAGTCACCAGGCCTCACAGTGAAGAGAGAGAAGCCCTTGGCAGAAACCACCAAGCAAGATAAAAAGAATTTTAACATTCACAAATTGCAATACATCATATTTTATTTGCCAAAAAAACACTGAAATTATGCTTCAAGTGGGATTTCGGGTTGTGAAGGAGAAGCTGGATGAAGAATTATGTGTTGCCACAACAAGCTGAAATCAACAGCATTTTTCTGGGATTTGGCTTAAACTCAGCTATTCCCAATGAGTTGGGGCCAATATGACTACTAAAGGCTATCACTGAAAATGAAGAATAAGATGCATTTAGCAGCTTCCTAACAGCAAGTTGAGACAGTAACCCTTCAAGTTCAACTAATATTTAATTGCACTTGCCTGCTCCACAACAAGAGCTACAACCTATGAATAACAACTCAAATGAGCTTTCCTGCTAAAGTCTCTGTCTTATCTGAGTTACTAACATGAACACTCATCCTATCCTGCACCTGTGCTTGGTGAATGAAAGGCCGAACACTTGCCAGAGAAAAATGCACTGCTGAAGTCAGTTTGCCAAATCAGCTTCTTAACTGTAAGACATTTAACAGTGTAATCACCTTGAATTGTTGTTCTAAACAGTAATCCCTTTTTTGCAGCAATACAATAGTTTTGTGTCATCGGTAAACTAACTAACCAAACTGATTTTTGGCCATTGGGGCAACAGATTAAACTGTGAACACAGCACGGACATGTCATAACCTTAAAAAGAAGCTATAAACAGGCTAGCACGTGTAAACCCAATTTGACATTGTTGGAATATGGCTATTGCCATTTTGTTTTTTTGGGGTTTTTTTCAAGTGACCATATTTGAACTAGAGGGTGAAGCTAGGGGAAGATGAGCATTGCTACGTCTCTGCCATGATTGGATCTGACTGGGAACTCGAGGACGCGAGCTATTTTTCTCTCAGTCGGACCATAATTTACTAAACAAAGTTCAAGCTGTATTATAGAAGATGTAAAATTAGTGACTTAGACCATAAACTCATTACGAAACTGTTAACTGAGGTAATACCTCAAGTCAGACATAGGGTCCTTTTCTCATAAGCTTACATACAATCAAATTTCATTTTGAAACCAGCAACCTGCTGGTCTATAGAAATGAGGCAGTTCTAAGGCACTTCTGCATTGGCTTCAATTGCAGTCCAATATTCCCTCTCACTCTAGCTCTGTTTTGGTCTCCTTTAACCACTGAAGGAAATATCTGGTTCTCTAAATGTGCCGCTGTGTTCACCAGCTAGTCACTTGTGTTGTCTGTCTGTTGTGTGGTGCTGGGCAGATGAATTGCACAGTGTAGTGTTAGAGCTCTCCTACTTAGTGAGCCAAAACAGAGTGGATTAATGCTAACTCACTTACAGCAGTTCGATAAACAAGGGCATTGATCTGAATGTTTGATAACGTGCAGGTTCGGTCCACTTGCAATGACTGTAAGGCCAGTGGGACTTGAGAAATACTAATGATGACTCGCACTCTTCCATCAGCCAGTGAACTCTTAGTCACCTATTGCCCATGCACTACACTGCTGGTGAGGCACGTGGGCCGAAAAGAAAGCAGCAATCCAGCCATGTGCCTTCTGAGATTCTTTCTCCCTCGATTATGATTTGTTCTCCTCTACCGTGATTCTCCCTCTGACACACACCCACCCACAGAAAACATACTGGAGACATTAATGGGTCAGACTCACAAAGAAATTACATATGTCATAAGATATGAAGGGGAAATGATGAGAGGAGGAACTGGTGCAACAGAGATTGGAGGCTACAACAGTGCAAATGATAGAAAGAGATGGATGTGTGTATGATGAGTATAGTGTAATCCTTGGAAAGTTGACGTCCTTGAAAAGTCAGATGACTTCCATAAAACAACATAAACTGCCAAGTGCTATAACTTGTTGCAGTCAAAAAATCTTATCTATCAAAACAGATTTGACATGATTTTTAATAGCAAAAACTTTTCCCGAACAGCTGCTGTGAGCGATGAAAAGAAGTCGAACTCGTAGACAGGGTCACATTCAGAGTTACCAGCTTGGCAGTAGCAAATGATTGCAGTGATGGGAAAAATCTTTTAAGGTACAAGAGATAAACTTTCTGTGCAGTGTTTCACAGCCAGCTGGTGAGTGTTGGTGGTGGGGAGGGGGACAGGGCTGCAAGCTGTCATTTATCTGCTCGTAAATCAGTAGACTTTTATAAGACACTTAACAAGAGTCCGCACAGACACGAGGGAACGAGCTGCAGACTTATTGAGATATCGAATGACACGTCTGCAGGCTTATCAGTATAATTACATGCTGTTGTTGAGGAAGAGGCGGGAGGACAGGAGACGATCTGCTCACTTACACTGTCATGACAGAGGGGGGATTAAGCGTCTGTCCAAAAAGTGGGACTATGTGATCAGGTATTTATCCTGCGTCCTGTGCTCGTTCATCACACTCTTTCACACACACACACACTCACACACACCCATGCACACAGACACGTGTATGGGTAACACGGGTAAAATGTCTCTTTAAAGTCCTTCTTTAAGTAGTACGTGTAATGTTTTTTTTTACGGTATGGACAGCAAATTCCAAATCAAGATAAAAAGGCTGAGTTTTTTTTATAAAGTTGAGGCTGGTGCAGCTGTTATCTGAGTGCATGCACACACTCACACGGCCCTCTTGTGGTTGCACTGGAACAGACACAACCCAAACACTACAAACTCTTCACTTCCTGTCTGCTGTTTCAACAAACAAAAGGGTACTCTGAGTTTCCTTAAACAACTCCATTAGTAAATTTGTGAGGCTGGAAGACCTGTTATTTCCTTTAAAGCTGGCACTGACAAAAACCCATTAACTGCTAAACAAACAACCTCTGTTAACATTTTCTTTTTATTAATCGCTTTGTCTATAAAAAATGCGAGTGTATAAATGTTGTATATCCCAGCTTCCCTGAGTCCACTCAATGTCCTAAACAACAGTTCAAAATCCAAACACACTCCATCTCAACTCGGTCAATAAATGCCGGCAGTGTAATTGTGGCAAATGACCGCAGGCCAGAATTTGAACTATGGCTGCTGCTGAGGACTGCGTACATGGGGCGCCCACTCAATCAATCTGAGCTACAGGGGAGCACTAAAATAAGTCTTTTAAATGTCAGCCAAACATAAGGGTTAAATTGCTGCTCACTTATTTCCAGAGCCTGGTTGCACATGATGGCGCCGTCATAAATTACACCTAGATTGCGAATCAATTGCAACTTGCGCGGGGGTCTGAAGCGGGAAGCAGAGGCTTTCCTCACACAAGGAAACATCGACCCATCTTGGGAAATACGTTCTCCACCACTGGGACTTTTTTCATCTGTTCCTCCCGCCTCTGCCCAAATTACCCTCAAGCATGAAAACATTACATGTCAGTCTGTCAGCATGAAGTAATGATTTCCTCCCAGACTTGGTGTTTTCCATTTTTCACCTACTGCCCTTCACTGCCGTGACACTGACTTAAATGCGGGTGACTGATCCAAACAGAGCCAGTACAGAGCTACTTGTTGCTGCTGCTGCTGCTGCTGCTGTCACTCTGCATCCATCATTGCTTTTTAACGTGATAAGATGTAAAGTAGGCACATCCTCCTACTCCATCACCAAGGTGATTTAGATTTTTCCAACATTAGATTGAATTAAATGACGCCATCACTGGCCTCCAACACACCCACTGACCTCACCAAACCACTGCAAATATAATCCAAACCTCTGGAACAGCCCTCATATAAAAACATAACAAAAACAGCAGCTGGGTCCAATTTTTTTTCTGCATGCGGTACAATAACACAGTTCGCAGTTGTATTGTTTCACCAGGCCAGTACTATGTGTACACAATGTCCTTCCCTTGTGCATAGGCGTTAAATTGCTCAGCCAAATCCTGGCACATGTGTATAATTGTGTGGGACTGAGGCTGATTACTGGTACACACTCTTTTAGAAACTGTCATGGTCACAGACGAGCGTATAATCCATACCTGCTGATCCTAATCTTCTCTTCAGATTATCCATGAGCGGCTGAACACCTGGTCCAACGGCATAGTGGAAAAAGCCAATACGTCAGTGACTCCAAGAGAAAGAGCAAGTCTAGTTCCCATTTGTTTTGCTGGGAGATGACAAGAGCAGTGGTAGAAGTATTCGACTCATTTACTCCAGTAAAAGTGTCAATGACACAGCGTACATTTAGTCTTTGAACAAAAAGTCACAAGCAAAAATTTTACTCCAAGGATTAGTTGTGGAAAATATAATTATATGATTTACTAAAGAAGGGTCAGATGAGAGGATCAATGCCGATCTCTTGTTTGCAAAGTAGATATGAAGCTACAACCAGGAGACGTTTAGCGTGGCTCAACATTAAGACTAGAGATCACAGACTAAGCTATTGTATGACACTTTCCTACTGTCAAGTAGAACTGTGGCTCCAGAAAGTTAGCGTGTCGGGCCAAGAACTAGTCAAGCAAATAATCCTCAATACAGCTGCAACATGTCTAACTCCTTTTCTGTAGGCTATGTATTAGACAAAATAATTTAGTTTATTAATTTCTTTAGTTTTAGAGGTGGTTTGTTAACCTTGGACAGCGCCAGGCTAGCTGTTTCCCCCAGTTTCCAGTAAATAATGTTAAGAGAAGGCTAAGCTAACTAACTGATGGAGGCTTCATATTAAGGGAGCAGACAATAGATTGATAGTTCTAATCTAACTGGCAAGTATTCAAAAATGTTGCAAAGGTAAATGTAATCATTTTGTAGAATAGCCTAGATAAGAGTTATATCATCATGTCTAAACAACATTATTTTTGTTACAGTTGTACTGACATAAGCAGCTATTTGTTGTACTGATGGAGGTGCAGCTACCAGTGGAAAAATGGATGCTCTGAGAGGCAAGTTAGAACAAATATTCTCATGATCCAATTTTACATTTGTAAAAAAAAATGTAAGCTTTCAAAGCAGGTGGCAAAAATGTTGGATAGGACTTATTTTGTTTTCCTTTGGCAACAGTGGCCGTTTCATCAGGTGAAAAGTAAATGGCAGGATCATTTTTAAGGGTTTGTCTTTGTAATACTAATTTCCGCCGCAAGTGGCTAAAGTGAAAGTAAAGTTTTAATTTCTAAACGTACTCTAAACACTAGACAAGACAAGAGAAAACTCGAATGCATGTAGATACGTGTGCACTTGAGTAACACAAAAACAGACAAGTCATCTGACAAAATGTTCACAGCTAAATAAAAAGAAAGAAAAAGAAAAACTGAAACGGGATCAGCGGAATTTTTTTTTCTCATTCTCGTCTCTGGGCTTCCGTAGGTTGATCGCATGATTTAGAAATGCAATCTTAATCTGAAAAATAATTACTACAGCTGAGTAGAAGCATAAAGTTAGGTAAATGTACCATGTTACATTCCACCATAGTCTGCATTTTATATAAAAACATTTTATTTTTGTACATGTTATGATTTGTTACAGTTAATAATTTACACAGCTGCACTGTATGATAACACTGTTAAAATGGTGAAACAGTTATCAGTATAAAAAGAGTATGTCCATACATTGAAACATTCGAGACACACATGATTTACATCCTAAAGTCGTTAAGAATATCTACACTGTTATTTACATGACACAACACTGTATGGGATGATTGGCCATTTGTCCAGGTGGCAGATGCAGACATTGACAAAAACTCTACGCAGACACGAAAATACATACATACAAAAAACAAAACATTTGAATATGCAGATTGCAAAAGGCATGACACTGTCACAAGAGTCTGCTTCATGGGGGTTTTGTCACTTGTGTGGACGTCTAACATGAGAGCAGAGGACGAGACGCATGTAATGTAAACGAGAAGCTAGGACATGATCTACGTGACTGCCTCTGACCTCCCAAGAGAACTGACTGACACATCGGCCGACAACAAACTGAAACCTACAGATCGTAATCAGCTGCAGCTGTGAGCGTTTGCTCAAGGGACAACGCAGAGCCCAGGGAGGAAATTAATATGACAACACCAAAGAAAACACTGGAATTAGTCCATCAGGCGCATTCAGAGGGGCAGATCATTTCTGAAGAGTTGCTGGTGACCTTGACGTTTCTTCAGCAGGAGACACAGCTAGATGTTGTCACGTGTTGTTTATCAGCTTGCTTAAATTTCATTTATGTATGACATCTGAAATCGGGCCATTCGACCATTCGATCCTTGAACTGCTTGCTTGCCCCGCAGTCTTTTTCCACTTAAACGTGTTTTCACTTACTGCTGGATCACAGCGTTACAGAGGGTTCATGCTCTGCGCCTTCCTCCCGCCACTGCTGTTTTCATTTTCTCATGTCGACCAGCCGCAAACACACACCAAAGATTTCTGACTGATGGAGTGACAAAGACAGAAAAAATCCCCCTGCTTGGAGCGGTGTACTTCAACGCTCAGATTGTGAAAAGCTGCTCTTACATTGATTAACAGAATAATACATACACTAACACTACATTTGGCCACCTTAAAGGAATAGTCCAACATTTTAGGAAACATGCCTTGGCACCGATTTAGATGTGAAAACCCAAAACCACTTACATTAAATGTAAGGCTACAGCAAGCAGCCATTTAGCTTAGCTCAGCGCACACACTGGAAACAGGTGGAAAGAGAGCCAGCCCAGCTTTGTCCTATGATCACAAAATCTGCTTACCAGCACCTCGATAGCTTAATTAACACGTAATGTCACATTTGTTTAATATTCACACACATGCATGGGCAGATTTTGTCACCTTTGGACGGAGTTAGCTTAGCTTTGTTGCCAGTCGTTGAGCCCAGCTAACAGCTGATGACTGTCCCATCATACTAAATGGACGGATATGAGCGTTCAATTCATCGGTCTTCCCGTCTTCCCCTCTGCCAGCAAGGAAATATGTGTATTTCCCAAAATGTTGAGCTGTTGAAATGTATAGTCATATATACAGAGATTATCCACTGGTGTCGCCTTTAACTTGTAAGAATGAGTCACTATAGACCCCTTCATGTAAGTAAGTAAGATAGCACCATTGACTAATAAAGAGCAGCTCTCTGTGCTTCTGAAAGAAGACCTAAAGAATCAATTTCAGCTCTCTACAGACAAAACAGAACTGTCAGAACAACATTTTAACTAGCAGACATCCTAACACTAAAACTATACACTGTACATATTCACAGTTTACATTCTTCCCTTTTAGTATAGATATGATGAAACAAAACTGATGATTTCGCTAAGCACAAGTTCTACTGTAGCCAGTATTGTGATGTGTCTGACAACATTTCAAGTAAGAGGATGCGGTCTAGTTTGTGCCAAAGGGAGGCGTCCCGTAGACGAGCAGCAAACACGTCCCTTGATGTCACAGTCAGCTCACCCAGTCAAGAGAAGGCACAGAGGAAGGAGGAAGAACAGTCAACACTTCTGCCGACACAGCCACACACGCTGAGAGCGGCTGTTTGTCGTGTGACAGTCCAGGTTCTGAGCTGTGGAGAGCCAGTAGAGAGTCTCGACAGGGAGCTTCACTTTTCTAACATGGAAGCGTGTTTCTGTTGAGCAGAAAAGCGTGTCGGTATGGAAGATCCTCATTTTTCAAAAGGTGTATCAGACACAACTAATTTACACACTGTGCAGCCTTCTACTAACAGATGCTTTTTTTTCCAACATAATCTCTTACTCATGTCTTAAATGGTCTGTTATTGAATTACATTTTTAAATAAGATCTTGGAAATACCTTATTCTATCTCCATTTATGAGACTGCAACATGCAGTAGATTTATGTATAGTTTATGATTTTTGCGAATGTGCTTACTCACTTTCTTGCCGAGAGTTGGGTGAGAAGATTGACACCATAGTCATGTATATACCGTAAAATATGATGCTACAGCCAGCAGCTGGTTAGCTTGGCTTATTATGAAGACTGGAAACAGGGGAAACAGCTAGCTTGACTCTGTACGTTATTGTTCTCTATAACTACAACTACACTTTATATGTAGTTAATATACTACTTCCCCCCCAGAACTTGGATGTCAATTTTCTATAGGTATTAACATATACAGCAAAGTTAAAGCAAAGTTAGCATATCTGCTAATTTTGCTAAATGTTAGGGTGGACATATCCTCACATTGACTATCTTACTGTCTTGTCATCAAAACCAATCCAGTTTTTTTGTTTGTTTGTTTGTTTGTTTGTTTTGTAGGATCTTGAAAGGAATTGCATTGAAACTAAGAACCTGCTACACAGTCCTTAAATGAAGAAGAAATACCTTGTTGTTCACAGGAGAGTTTCATGTCTATGTTGCAGAGCTCTCCCTACGGGTATCCAGGACACTGCAGTATGCAAAAACACATACACAATCTCTTTAGATTTCATATCTCAGGTAAGTGAATTAGTGACTTAATTTACTACACAAACAAGGACCCAAAGCTAAGTTCACCTGGCACGGAGGATCTCCATGGCACACAGAGTGGTACTCTACAGCCAGATACGACTTAAAAACAATCACCACCGTTTAGTACCGACACATTATTACTGCCAGGCTGTTGGCAGACGGAGGAATGTCTGTGTCTCATAATGGTTTCTGTCTCACTGTATCAGCTCCAGGCCTGGCTGGTGAAGATTTAAGAATGATAAATCTGTTTCCACGCTGGTTTGGCATGGCTTGAACTCCTCATCTCCTCCAGCTAACAATCTCGCCAGACTCCTGTATCTCAAACTCACTTCCCTTTTCCCCTGGTATCCCGGTTTGTTCAGCCCATGTGTTTATCTCATCGCTGTAGAAAAAAATAACACAAGGGAGGCACTCACGCTTGATGCTGCCGTACAAAATCTGCAAACTGCCGGTCCTTAGCGTAGAGCTCAATGATGCGTATCCTGTCTTGGATTTCCTGCAGAAACACATGATATCAGTTGGGGGGACATTACATCACAGGCAGATAAACAGTAAACTGAACAGGCTGTGGCAAAACATGACATGTTACCAGAAAAAACTAAAATGACTTGCCTACGGAGGAACAAGTTTTAGATGGCCTTTAGCAGCATTGTGGAGTTAATATCTTAATCAATTACAAAATAAATGTTGTGTTAATCTGTTTCAGTTACTGAGAAAAAAATCTGTAATTAAATTACAGTTCATTTACAGTTAATCAAAATGCTGTCCTAATATATTATATGCTTGTATGAAGACTATAACATTCATTCTGTTGCTTTTCATCTCTTTGCCACACAGCACTGCCTTCTTTTCTCTTATTTACGGACAAAGTGGGTCATTGGCGGATAGATTTGAGTGTTACACCATCAAAGGTAGGATTGCTTACAAGGAGCACTCTACATCTAGAGAAGGCTCTATTCATTGGGCAGTAATTTGCATCGCCACTGATATCCCAACCAAATCAATGTGCGTTCCTCTTATTGATTTGATTGTTCTATTTGATCGATGTTGATGAAGGTTCTCAGTCATTCAGGATGTGGTGAAAGTGCTGTATGGTAAGCAACTGGATGTGTTTCAGTTTCTTGAAGATGTTTCACCTCTCATCCAAGAGGTTTCTTCAAGTCTAACTTACTGGACGGGAGTCGCAGGCTTTGAAACTCTGTGTGGGAGTGTCCTTACCGAGTCGTGGACACGTGTGAGCTCTGAGCTTCTGTATGGTTGCTCACATGTGGCCTTTAACGACTCTGTAAGGACACTCCCACACAGAGTTTAAAAGCCTGCAATTCCCCTGGAGTTAGTTTTGAATGAAAGGCGAAACATTTTCAAGAAACTGAAACACGTCCAGTTGCCTAAAATACAACACCTAAGATTTGAACAATGCGTTTTGTCACAGTTACAAAAAATGATTTTGCAGCAACTCAGCAAGACTGCTTGTTAACATTAAACTGGGAAGTAGAGTTAATGGGGTTAAAAAAAGACCAAGTGGCCAAGACATCTTTTCCAAATCAACCAGTGATGGCAGCCCACTTCACCTCCTTCGTCAGTTCACTGTTCTCATAGATGTGCCGTATCTCCTCGCTGCTGAAGTCAGTGGAGGCCTCTGCGCTGGCGCTGCTGTAAACAGGAGCTTCAGGATAGCGTCGGTAGTAGTGGCTGTAGCCCGTTGTGGCCTCGCTCTCGTACATGGGGTTGTACTTGGTCGCCCTCTCCAGAGACGGGAGGCTCTCTGCTCGCCTGTGGAGAAACACACAAACAGAGAAATCAGTGATGACGTCGAGGCAAGATGATAAACAAAGCAACACAGCATGTAAGAGGACACAAAAGAAAACTGAGCTGCACCAAATATGCTTAGAGTTGATTAACCTTTATTAACCTTGGATAAGTCCTCTCCTTTGTGGATGACTCTGATGGCAGACTCTCAGAAAAACCTATTGTGTTAGGTGTGCAAGGTATTTTGGAAAAAAGTGTGGGGGGGGGGGTCTCCACGGTCTGCTCTGGGACGCAGGCCAGACATGCCCACACACACAGATAGTGTACAGATACTTTGTCTGTATTAGAATATGGTAAAGGGACGACACAGTGGATCATTTGGGCGGCCTAAGTGAGGTTACAGTCGTGGGATGTTTCGATTTATACCGCCGCTTTATGAGAGTAACCAGGCTCCTTCAACCTAAAGAGGATTATGTGGAGGAGGGAAAACTTCAAACACGTCAAATATAAGTGTTTCTGTTCTCTATCAAACTGTTATGTGTATCAAAAGTTATGTCTGTTTATTTCCAGGAATAGAGTTAACTTCCTTATCAGGCTGATAAAAAATGATCTTACAGGTTAATTCATCATATACTCTTCATTTCCAGAAGCAGTGTAGTGAAGGTTATATGTATACAGGACATACAGTATAAATTGTGATTATCCCCTTGGATTTTGTCACACATACAAAATAGATTTCTTTTTTTTCCTTTACTCAAAGCATCCACCAATAAAAACCTGTTTCATGGATGCAACTTCATAAAGATGCATTCTTACATGAAAAATAAATATTCTGTGTCATATTCTTGTGCATTAACTTTGGGCACATATTTGAATACAGTCTGACATCTTTATTATTTTTGGAAACATTTCGGACATCCTTAGGACATCATGTCACATATTTGCGTAATGAATGCCTCACGGCTAGTTTGGCAAGTGCAAATTGATTTAGCAAAGCCGCTCTGTTGTCGTAAGCGTTGCTGGCACGGACGTGTATGAGCTGACCAATCAGAGCAGACTGGGCATTCAGGAGGAGGGGCCTTAAAGAGACAGGAGCTAAAACAGAGTATTTCAGACGGAGGGGGAATACAGAGCCGCAGCAGTGGAATAAAATTAGGAACCTGAAAAAGCATTATATGCCTCCTTAACGTATAACATCTGGCAGATTAACATGCCTCACAACAACAACAATAGCTCACTAAACTGTAATAACAGTGTGGCAAAAAAAAGTGACATGATGTGGATTAAAGGAAAGATGTAATCCCTGTGAGTGGATCGCTGTTGCAAAGTATGGCCAGATGGTGCGTGAGTGGTTCCCCTCACCGTATGGGGTCCTCTGACTCATCCTTGTCATACTGATCCCGTAACGTCCTGGCGAGGAAGAAGATGACTCCGGAGGCCACCAGTAGGAATCCAGCTACGGATGCGATCGCTATGCCAACCACCAGTGGCTCGGACACGTACTCCTCGCAGTGCTCTCCTCTGTACCACCAGTTCTCCCCGACACGACACCTGAGATGATGAAGGAAATTTATCAGCCATGATTTCCACTGGTACAAAAGCAGACGTGCATTTGCTAAAACTAAAACTCAGAATGAAACAGAGCATCAATCGTCTTCTGTTTTATATTCTGTGTTTAATGATACAAATTATGTAAAAATTAATGACTGACTCTTCCATCATGTTCCTATTTTGTCTTTGCAAAATGAATAACATGTCTACAATCATAATGCTCTGTATGTGTTAATGCCTTGTTTTGGAATAACTACATATCTCCAAATGTTTGTTTTACCGTCTCCATGGAGCAACACGGCGTAAAGTAAATAACAATCCAACAGCATCTGGAGCTGCCTGTATGTTTTATGCTGTGGTGGTGGGTGTGAAACAAAGGTTAGCACTCGTCTTGGCACGCGTCCTGTCTGCCTGTTCACAATCATTCAATTTGAGGCGCACCGCAGGGCCAGAGGACACGTTTCTGTCACTGATCTGGATTCCTGGCATATCACATTACACGTATTCACCCATGCAGACGTCTGTTTGGATGTGGAAACACGTGCGCAAGCATACAAAAGCACTCACAACACAGGCATGTAAGCCTTAGGAATGTTTAAGATAATAAAAGAAATAAAACAGGGCCATAACAGCATGTACTGAACAATATTTCACTGAACAAAAATGTGATAACTTGCATCCTGTGGCTGAAAAATGGATCACAATATTAATAAAATCTTTGCAATTATGCCTCCACATATGGTTCTCATTGTTTCACTTATGCACAGTGCGTTTAACGGCAGTGGGCACAACTACATTGATATAGTAAACTGCCAAAGGTGTGAGTGCTGACTTAAAATGTTGACTTGCTGATTTTCTTAAGCTAAGCCATGAATATAAAAGTTTTAATTGGCATTTGGAGCCAACTGAGGTGAAAAATAAATCTTTACTCCATGAATCTAGTTATGATTATAATTCATTAGGCTAGAGCACATGTTTATTTCTCAAGTATAAGGAGCCGCATATCAAAAACAACTTTTGAATACATATTTTCAGAGCACTGAGCATCTTTTGTCTCCACATGAACGCACCATCCAGCCAATAGAACTTTAAATCTAGTAGCTAAATATTTGGCCCCCTGCAGCTGCTGCTGCTGCTGCTGTATTTGAAAAGCTGTTCAGCTGATGAAGTACTGGCCTCACAAAAACCTGCAAGCGCAGACACTCTTTCCCGCACGCACACAGACAGATCACTTCCCCTAATCCCCACCCACCTGCAGATGGCTCCTTGGCCGGGGATGATGTCACACTTGCCGTCATTGAGGCAAAAGTCGGTCCGCAGCTCACAGATGCTCTGACAGGGCAGGCCGTCCACGCTGAAGTAGCCAGCGTTACAGACGCACTCCGCCTCCCCTGACCACTTGTTCACCTTACATTCTGCGTACTCGTTACACGCCTGGAACTTACAGGGGTCAGCCTGGTCACCTGGAAATGGACAAACCAGAAGAGTTGATTTTAGGATATCAAGAGAAAACTGTATTAAGGAAGGTTTTTAAGTGTCCATGTGGTCATCAGCATTTAACAGAGGTGAGAGGAATACGTTCACCTCAAAAGATGTAGAATTACCGCCAAGTACTTTCAAAATAAAAACAAATTAAAAAGGTTCAAAACCAAGGGAAATGCACATATTTTATTTCTTTCCGAGGGTTAAGCAAAAAGATTACACAATGTATGTATGATATATGGTTAACTTAGCTGAGCAAAAAGAGCGGAAATAGGGGGAACAACTAAACTGGCTCTGTCTAAAGGTCACAAAATGCATGTATTAATAGCAAATTTATGTTTGTTTTTGTCTTTTAGAGTCATGCTAGCTATACCCTTCTTCCCATCCAATTCTCTGAAAAAGGCCTTCTCCCAGAATGCTGAACTATTCTTTTTAACTGCACCAAAAATAAACACATAATAATCTACCATCAGTAACGATCATAGACACATGTGAAAACCACTCTTCCTCCCTTGCTAATGCAGCCACACTGCATGCTAGGATCCAGCACAATGCGTTGGCTGTGCTTTAGACAGATTATAACAGCTGAGTCAGGATTGTAAACACAATCATGAATCAATAATATCATGAATGGCCAATAACAAGCTGACTGATGTTGTCAGACGGAGACGCCAGGAGATCGATACCACATGAGGAAGTGCGCAGAAAATGTTGTGCTGGGTCCATAATTGAGCCTCATTATCTAAAATGAAGGCAATGTAGTACACGCACTGTAAAACCAGATCTGCACACAGTAATCAGTCAGTCGAAGTGCTGTTAATGATGTGTTAACTTGGCTGCTGCCCGAGGAAGGATCTGATCTCAGCTGACGTGACCGTGAGATAAAGAAGTGCCACATCAGAGAGTCAACACCTGCTTTCCCCAGGCCTTTTTCTCACACTAACATGTTTCAGATACTAAATCAGTGTAACTATTTCACAAAGCAACGTTCTGAGACAAACCCAGTAAGGGAATAGTTCAACATTTCAGGAAATGTGCCCAACTGTCACCTGTACTTTTGATATGAAGCTGGAGACAGCAGCTGATTAGCTTGACTTAACATAAAGATATAAAAGAAAAGGAAACAGGGGGATAACCATCCACTGGCTCCAGCTTTGTACTTAATATACAAACATGATAATGGTATCAATCTTCTAATCTTACTCTCAACAAGACAGCAAAAAAGAAGTTGATGGTATCACAATCGCTGCCTTTATGTTGATCAAAGCATGTACAACCCACCTGACTCGACGTCCAATGAGTATTTATCGATGGCCAGGTTCATGGTCTGGTAAGCGGTGTTACAGAAGTCCTCCAGGATCAGATAGACTGTGGTGGTGACGCCTTGTTGCACAGGCTTTCCAAATTTCATCCTGCTGTTGACCACGATGCTCCCGTTCCTGAAGTTCAGGATCTCCAGGTTCTCAAAGTGACTCAGGTTGGACTGCAGGTAGGGCACAAGCTGGGAGAAGATTGAAATAATGTACAGGTTGATGTTACAAGCCAGAGGCTTTGATACAACGGTGTGGATACTAATAACCACAAGTCCAGTAAACAGGGGAAGTTTACCAGCTCTAGGAAACGTTGCTCCAAAGCCTTGTATTCTGGGGAGCTCTTGTTAAAGAGATCGTCTGAGAAGATCATGTTGGTCACCCTCAGGCTGAAGAACACCATCAGCGCCCGTCCGGGGTTCACTGGCATGGCGATGCTGACCTGGTCTGTGCCGTGTGCCACACCAAATGGAAAGCCAGTACTGCCCTCCTCTGTGTGGTTAATCAAACCAAAACCAATGTTGATCACATCAGTGCCCAGGTCTCCAGTGTTGGAATCATCCAAGCCTTCGTTAGTGGTCTGGATCTGGGGGGTAAAGAAGTGGATCGATTTTGAGATGAGACAATTTGCTTCTAACTGGTGTACAACAATGTTTCTTTTCCTATAAAGCTGCTTTAAATCCCTCTAAATTCAAGGTCATACTGTTATTTTTTGCTTATCAGATATCAGACTGAATCTAAACCTTGTTGTATACTCAATATTGTAATTACAATGAACAGGATACTTCAGTTGAGATTTTCTGCAGAGATAGAATGCCCTACATCGATGTTCTCCAGAGGGTGAGTTGTTTTGGTTATTTGATTGGTACCATATCTGAGCAGACGTGCTTTAAAAATTAAACTAGGCTAACAAGCTTCCACTTTTCATGTGGAAGAGGAACTTAACAGCACGCTGTGCTTTCCCACAGTCTGGACATTAATAATAACAATTACACATTTTATATTTATGGTGTTTTTTATGGTACTTCAAGTAATTTAATAAAGAAACAAACACATTTAAACATTTTGTAAAGTGAAAGTTAGCCTAAATTGCAGCGCATAACCAACACTATATTGACTTGAAAAACATCTTAAATTAAAGGTCATATTGATAACATCTTCATGTAGACAAATCATTTTTAAAAGATAATCCATCTACAGTGTTGTTCTACAGTATGCACCCAGAATACTGTCCTGCCCTCATCTTAGCTAGCTAGCATTAGAAACATTGACATTCGCTAGCGTAAGCTATGTTTAGCAATGTTAGCTAGTGCACAAACTAGCCACCACGTGAGGGGGCAGATGATGCAAACAACAGTGGTTATCAATACTAGCTATCATGCTTTTTAGTGCTTTTTCTATTTTTCACTAAAACTGTATACTTGACATTTTTCTACTTTTTGCAACATTGACACCAATTCCTCCACTTTACCTCGAACAGTGAAGGGATAATAACATCCGGTTGCCCCTCAGTGGCTGGATCAACGTCAGAGATGCGGGTGAAAGGCGACTCCCTCTCTGGAGACAGGGCGGTCGGGTTGGCAGGGCTCAGAACTTCTATCACTGGTGGCTCTGGCTCATCCTGGTTGACCACTATGATCTCGTCCTCTGTAAGATCCTCTGTGGAGATCTCAGGAGCTGCTGGAGCCTCCTCCTCTACAGCTGGAGCTTCAGGTAAAGTCTCTTCCTTCACCTCTTGTTCCTCAGTTTCAGTTGCTTCCTCCACACCAGCTTCTTCAAATACAGCTTCCTCAGGAGTGGGCAATGCCACATCAGTGTCTGCGTCTTCTGCGGGCTGTTCAGGATTAACTTCCTCATCGGCAGGTGGAACATCTGTGAGGTTGGACTCCTCCTCTGTGTTCTCCGGTGAGTCTTCATCAACAGGAAGGAGACCTGTTTCTGCCGACTCCGGCTCGGAGGCTTCACTCTCTACATCTACAGCCTCAGGAGGTGGGACTAGAGCAGACAGGCTTTCTTCTTCCACAGTCTCAGATGCGATTGTGGAGATCTCAAGCTCCTCTGGAATCTCGTTCACAGCAACTTCCTCCAGGTGCTCCTGCTCCAGAATGGTAGGTTCTTCCTCCACTGCTGCAACCTCAACTTCCTTTGTTTCAGCCTCAGAGATGACATCTGTGATTATGCTGACATCTTCTGTTACCAGCCCATCTTCTGAACCGGTCTCCTCAAGAGACACCACTTCTTCTTCTTCTTCTCTTTCTTCTTCTACTTCTCCTACTTCTTCTTCTTCTTCTGCTGTGGGTGTAGATGGTCGGAGCAGGCCCCCCAGGTCGTCTGTGCCTGAACCAGAGGCCTCGACCTCCACTGGTGGTTCAGGCAGTGTGACATCCTCTGACAGCTCCGGGGCAGGAAGCTCAGCTGGGAGCTCCTCGGGTGGAGGGATTTCCACTGCAGGAGTCTGCATAGTGTCCTCCAGCAACAGACCCTCCTCCTCCAAGCCTGGAAGAACAAAGAGGAGAAGAATGTCAGCCTCTTCTCGCGTCCTTCGGTTGTCTAACCGACAAACCAGAGTTGTGATAATTTTGTATTTTTCTTTATTTTGTTTGTTTTGTATTCAATTCAGTTTAGTTTCAGTTAGTTTGCTTGTTTCAGCTTTGTTTTGATTGTTTACAAATGTTTAGTTTCAGTTGAGTTTTTCATTATTTTCAGTAATAGTTTTATTTTTTTAATACAATATAGGGGTTATTTGTCAGGGCTCAATTTTAAGAAGTTCAGCGTGGGTATTACAATACAAGCATTACGCTTTGTCAGGGCAACTGACTGACAATCATGTAGATATACATATGCATCAAAGCCTCCTTATGTTCTAGAATCTAGTTTATTTTTTTTTTTTCAGCTAACTAGAATACTGTTTAACCTCTAGATTTGGTTTTAATCTGGTTTTAGTTCATTTAAATAATCCATCAATCAGTAGTTCCAGTGCAAACATAAAACAGTTGCTTTTGCGCATGCTTTAATGCAGTCATCTCTATAAATTCCTGTGTAAACTGCAAGATTGCAACAAAAAAATGTAAACAGTTATAGTAAAGGTAGGTGTGGAAGAAAAAGCATGAGGGAGTGTGTGCTTGTCTTCAGGGCGAACACTCACTGCCAGCTTCAGGTGCGCTGGTGATCAGGACAGGAGCCGGAGACACGACTGCGCTCTCCGCCAGAATGATGACTTCATTGTCTTCTGTCACTGCGACTTCAGATTCCTCCTCTCGGATCGTGACCTCTGATGTCTCATCGGCAGCATTGATCTGCATCACAAACAGGCTTTATTATGCAAACTGTTTGTAGCTTTTTCTCTGCAGCAGGAGCTCTAATCGGTCAGTTTATGTGTGGTCCTGCTGCTTCTTTGCAGTTTCAAGATCATTTTTGGGAGGTGCACCTCTTATAAGTCTCTACATTAAAGGGTAATAAGTTTACAAAGCGTTCTTTGATTTGATATAAGAAGTACAGCAGCTGCAGTATGACACAAAAAAAATATTTTAAATGTATATTTTCAGTTTTGATATCTTTAATGGGTAATTCTTTATAACTACCATCATTAAGTAATGGTAACTTAGTGTTTAATTAGACTTACACACTTGAAATGCTTTATTAAGCAGTCGTAAAGGTTTATTAACATCAGATGTCCATTAGGATGATGTTTATGGATGAAACAGAATTTATTAACCATATATACAAAGTATTATGAACATGAGTTGCAACTTTACAATATAAAGTTGCTTAATAGATGGTTAATCAAGAATTTCCTTATTTTTTAACAGTGAAATAAGTAGAACTCAAGTTTAAACAGTGAGAAAATTTAATTATAGTAATGATAGAAATACATTTATCATCATATATAAAATCATTAAGATATTGAAAATATTTTCTGGCATACTGCAGCCCACATACTGAAAGCTTTAAAAAAAAAAAAAAAAAGGAGCTGAATTCAAATAGACCCACATCCGAATCAGGGCAGTAGAGTGCTTCGTTGGCACAGTAGCCCTGTGCCTGTACATCCATTGAGAATTTTCCAAGCTTTCCCAGTTCATATAATGATTCAAATTAATCACTAAGCAAGCTGAGCTGCAAAGTGAACCGGCAGACACATTTAGTGCAACCCACACTCTGATTGCTGTGGAAGAGGGTAGGTGGCGTCTCCTGTCTGGATAAACTCATATGTGCTGTCTTTCGTCTTCGCTTGCTGCGCTGTGGTGCGCTGCAGCCTTCGCCCCAGAATAGCAGTGGATTATTAGAGCAAAGAGCCAAACTAATCCCCAAAGCCTCACTTGATCCTTGCTGGTGAGCTCATCCCCTACCTGCACTGGTGTGGTCTGGATAGCATCACTCAGTCAGTTGCAGGTTATCGCAACATTGGTCATACTACAACTGTCAGTTGCCTCAAACAAATGTGATTTAACAACTCTGCAGAGCTTGATGCAGCTGGATAGCCCCGAGTCAGAGAGATGGTCGTCGTGATAGCTGTGGAGGTAACTTGTTACTCACCGCAGCTCCGTCTGCAGCGTTGACAGGCTCAGGGACCCCAGACACTGTGGAACCAGTGGAGAAACAAATATTAATACAAACTGACACAAGCGAGGCAAATGGGCCAAGAAAGCTACAACAATCATGCCTGCAGGAGTCTACAGAATCCTTTTATTGTAACCATTTCGGCACAGCCATCGTTTTGACAGCATTACCTTCAGGGGTAAATATGTACAAATCAGGGCTAAAATCTGGAGTGCATGTCAGCCGCTGTGTGCCAATGCTATTACCGCATCACCACCAAAGCAGAAAAACAAAGCCATGCCGCGGCTTCAAGTTTCCCAAGCCACACATGTTGGCCATATGAGAGTGTTTAGCCTCCATTTCACATGTCCGAGAATATAATTAATGTGAGCATCAGACAGCTCTCATCTCCAGGGGAGCTCGCTTACAGTGAAATAATGACATGCCTTCTCTCAAAAACACGAGCAGGGATAAATCTCACGGGGGGAGGAGATGCTTTGGATATTATCACATCCTTCGGCCCCTCGTCAGAGGTATGAGGTAGGTAACCCACTTACTGTCGGGCTAAATCTAACACATGCAGAGGTTTTGATTTCCCTACGTGAGCAACTGCATGTACGTGGCCACTTGCAGTATTGCAGGGAAAATTTCCCCTGTGACCCAATGAGCATTCCCCCCATTGTCCTGTTGATAAAAAGGTAAATTACTTGTTAAAAATGAACTGTGAGAAGGACAGAAAACAAAACTATTAATGTAAAAGAAAGAAAAAAATTAAAAAAAACAGAGAGCCCAGATTACAAAAATCCTGTCTACTCAGGTTTCTTTCGCAGAACCATTTAATGACAAGGGTTTAACTGTAGCACAGAATAAATACACAGTTCCGATAACTGATGACTCGGTTATTTGTCCATTAGAAATGGCCCACTTTTGAGCTGAAGCTTCTTATAAATATGTCTGTGTCGCCTTTGACAGAAAGAGCCGACAAATAAGAAACAGATGAGACTATTAAAACCCTGGAATGTTGTCTCAAGTGGTCCAGCGTATGTTGTAGTATCACTGCTGAGTCTACTGTGTCTCTATTTGATATGACAGTTGGAGCTTTGCCCTGCGCCGCGTGCACTAACTCTGCCAGTGCATTACCAGCCACATCACTGCCATACCAATTAAATGAATAGCTATCACAGTGGCGTGTGTTCTGTTACAGAGCAGAGACGATCTTAAAAGAGCTCGGTAGTCATGAAACGGCCATCGTCTTACCAGCGTCCAGCTCGGCGTTATGCAGGGCTTCAGTGACGTAGTCTTTGACCTCACTGATGGTGTACACCACCGTAGGCCGCTCCATGACCTCACGGTACGAGTTTTCTACCCGGTTCAGCTGCAGGGTCAGGTAGTCCAGTTGTTCATTGCTCACTCCTGCTCCATTCACCACCACTGTGACAGCATAGTCCACCACCACGCCGTCCAGCCTGACCACACAAATATGTACGAGTTACATCCAATCCACATGCTGAACGGTCCCAGGGCTGGGCAATAATTCAAAATCATCATACTTGTAATGGGATCAAATCGTGGTATTCAGTCCATGGCCACTTTAGTAGGTTCACTACATTAACGTCATTCAATACAAAAGAATTGCCGCAATTCAATTAATGCAGATTAATAGTTCCAGGAAAACTGTATTAAAACAAAAAAATGGTTTATTGATGTCAACATTTATTGCATTGAACATCAATTTAATTATTTTATGTGTAATTTTTCATACATTTTGTTGATATATATATGTAAATCTATAGATAGATTTTTCATATTGTTTTATTCTCTTCATACGCAAACAAATTTTTTATATGAATAGGCTTATATATAGGCAACTTGTGATGTATATATATATCTATATATATAGAGATATATAGATATATAGATATAGATATAGATATAGATATACACAGCACAAATTGCTAAATGGACCTTGGCATTGTTTTGTTGACTGAAACAAATGTTTCTTTGTCTTTTTCTTAATTTATTTCCATACCCCTGCATAGGACTCTGAATTGCCTCCTGACTGATTGGTACATTATAAATAAACTTGCCCTGCCTTCTGCTTGCGGTCATTGTGCAGCTCCACAATACTAACAGACAAGTGCACTGCTCAAGGGCACTGTAGCAGTCAGTAAGTGAGAAGAGAGGGGTTTCATTTTAATTTCCCAAACCAAACTTGGTGAGGAAATTTCCCAAACAATAAACCAGCACCCCGTACCCCGAACACCCTTTTCCATCCATCTCCTCCACACATTTACAATAGGAAAGTATAAAATAAAGTGTCCTGGAGGAGAGAGAGCGGCACTCTGAAAGGATCAAAATGGGCTCAGGCATTAACGTGATTTAACGTCAAACCTGCTAAAAGAGTTGTATAGCGCTCACACATGACTGATGACTCGAGTGATTTACTCCTGCTTGGAATGCGCGAGCCACGACTGTATAGGCCAAAAAACAGCCGAGTCAGCAGAATGATCAATATCATCATAATAAACATGGAAACCTCACAAGAGATTCCAGGTCCTGGAAAAAAGGCATCTATCAGCCTTCATTTGACAACTGGAAGCCCTCCACTCTGACCTAGTTTGTGGGGTTCCTGGCAGACGGCAGAGCACGTGCCGGCCCACAGTCGGCCACATTTAGGAGGACGTCAAATTTTTTCCCCTTCAGCTTCACTCATACACACAGACAGGCCTGCTGTGCCCTGCGATCTGCAGTTAGCAGCTGCATGAAACATTAATCACAGCATACGTAGAGTATACTTAACGTATATTGTCAGTTTACAGCGAGAAGAGCAGGACGTGTGTCTAAAATCTCTGGCTTCTACTTACAGCATGCAGTGGTTGATTCTAACTAAAAAGTCAAGTTACTTCAAATTTATAAGCAACTCTACTGGAGTGTAAATCTAGTATTTTCATTTTCAACCTATATCTGATGGCTGTAGTCACGAGTTACTCTACAAATTCATAATTTACATTAAAATATCTAATACATTTTACACCACTGATAGCACATTTGCAAAAATAAACCACACATAATTGCCTTCTAAGTTATTTTCCTAATTTTCCCTCACACACACAGCGTGTTTCCCTCTAACCCTCCTTCATCCCTTTACCTGAGGCTGATTGGTGAGGTTGTAAAGCCTTGATAATCGTCTCTATAGAGGCGCAGCTGCTCACTCTGTTGAACCCACCCTGATCCCAATTAACAGGTGAGTGACCCAACTAAGTCCATTATCATGGGCAACTAGTGACACATCTTAACACGTGCCCGCACTCACAGGTAAACACAGCGTGAGATGAAGGTGATGCCACAGACGCTCACAGATCTGTGGGCTTAAATACAAGACGGGTTGGGGAGAACGGTTCAAGGTCAAACTACCACAGCCTAGACTGATGACTCACCCTTGGGTGTCCTTCTGGGGCCTATGCAAAGAAAAGGGGACAGTGAAATTTTGTTAATGCTTACAAGTTGAGCTGTGGTCATATTGTGAGGACAGATGTTTTGTCCAGACGGAGGAATACACCCCAGCAGGGATACTGACCTGAAGTCCATCACAGACACACTCTTGAACCCAGGAAGCCCCTCCAGAGCATCCTCTATCTGCAAGGACAGAAATGTTCAAGCATCACAAACAGGCCTCGTAGAGTTTTTTTCTAATTTTGCTGGGCTTACAATGAGCGTTCTTGGAAGAAATAAATCAGATTTATTGTTCCAAACGTGCTCATTTTGATCAAAGCGGGTGTCTTGGTCTCGCGTCTGTTGTGCAGCGGCTCACATCATTATCCTCGGGAGGCGGACAGCTGCGCTGTGGTCAACTTTCTTTATTGGCCTCGCCTCTATGCACTAAAAAAACAATTCACAAACTGTTCTGCAAAATGACCCAGTTTGTTTCATGCATCACAGAAAGAGGTTACAAAAGAGTCTCTGGGGCCTTTTTATCTCCTGGCTTGTCCTTCAAGTCCTCCTCCTCTACACACAGTTACAACAACTAAGCCCTCAGTCCTTCACGCAGCCCCGCTTCCTCCTCACAGACTTATAATCTCTTCAAGGCACGCGAGTTTGTGCGTACGTAGTGTGTAAAGGTATGGAGACTCAATGCAGGTGGCTGATCTCAACAGAGGATAAAAAGTCGGTAAGAGGTACGCTAAATCAAGCAGTGTTGTTTAAAGTACCCTGAAGTTATACTTGAGTAAAAGTAATATCATGTTAGTATATTACTTTGGTAAAAGTGAAAATCAACCATACAAATGGTTTATATTACTATATAATAGTAATAAATCCCTGAAGCTGCTTCTAAAGGTGAGAAACTGTGTGAATGTCGGCACGTGCGAAAACGTATCTATTACCCAGACACATCACATCACACGCAGTTATTTCACCCAACCACAAAATCAGAGCTTTTGAACGCTTGCCTAATAGTTCGGGGTTAACTACTGCTGCTTTTAAAGAGCGTGTTATTAAAACTAACAATGCATCCAACACAGACCATAAACCAGGAGATATAGTGAGTCCGGTCTGCAGCCAGGATTCAGTAGCACTAAGGGGAGCCATAAAGAGGCACAGGCAGGGGGGGCTGGAGCCAAACCTTTTCAGCAAGCTGTCTGCTGAGTGTTTGGTACTGGAGGCTGGCTGGATCGTCCAGGCTGTCGCTGTACATCTCTCCAGTCAGGAGGATACTGAGCTCCACCACCTGCTCCAGCACAGCGGGGGTGGGAGGCTCCATGGCAATGTCATTGTCCAGCTGTGCAGTAGGAAAGAGTGATATAGTAGTTAAGTGTTTCTGAAAAAATTATCAGGCCCAGTCTATAAATAGTCGATGTGTGTGTGTGTACTCACCTGGCTCTCCTCCACCTGTGTGACAGCTGCTTCCTCCACCTCTTCTTCTTTAGCTGTGTCCTCTGGGTGGTTGAGTTCATGTGCAAAAAAAAAGAAAGAAAAAGAAGCAACTGTTGGTTTATTTCAAATGAAGACAAACTTAAACCTTTGGCAAGTGCAGTGATTCCTGGTGGCTGTATGGATTAGACCTGAGCACTTTGGACAACTCAGGCTGAAGTGGCCTACAGCCAAACATTCTCACCAAACACACAGAGAAACATTCACTAACTTACTGTATAGAAAGCTCGAAACCAGAAATGCTAATGTGGATGAAAAATAATGCTCTGGAACAACAGTGGTTGAGCAAGCGTACAGATGAGGCAGGATGAGTTAACAGGGGTGATACTAACCTAGCTCAGGAGCCTCGACAGCCTCAGATGTGTCTGGAGTCGGGGTGCTGTGAAACAGCAGAAACATTGTTTCAATAGTGCTGATTCAAAAATTGAAAAGATAAAAAGCACAGACACTTTAAAGGGTGATGCAGACTGTTGGCAGAGATACAAGTAGGATTTTAAGGAAAAGGCGAGGGCTATTTTATTATTTTTATTTTCAATCAACAAATCCTCTAAAGAGACCAAAATCAATTACTAATTTACTCTCTTAATAAGGACTGTATTGTCTGAGCCACCATCTGATATAGCTGTTCTCGTGTCATTAAAATGAATTGTTCCCCAAAAACAGAAAAAGAACATTTAGAACACATAAAAAAACAGTTGGACATTTGGGGAAATACACTTGTTCGCTCTCTTTCTGAGAGTTAGATGAGAAGATTGAAATCACTAGGAGCAGGCCATCCAGCCAACAATAATGTCCCAGTCCAATTAATCGCAATCACGACCTAAATTGTACCCTTTTACCTCAATTTGAAACAAGACTATAGCCAAACTGGACTAAGAACTTCCCCATTTGCAGCATTCAAACACAATATTATATTAAAAACTGGGGGGAGGGGCTCTTTGGAAGCCAAAACACGCGCTGAAGTGCCCTCTTCAGTGGCGAGAACGCGCTGTATTTTCGCCCCTGCTATTCAAAAAGTCTGTGCACGCCACTAATGAGGTTGTAGATGTATGAGGATATAAAACGCAGCCATTTCCACAGCTTGCCACAAGATTGCCAGATTCCTTCAAGACTGATCTTTATCTAAAATCGTCAGATCGCCCACCCACAAACACCACTTTCATTTTTGCATGTTAAATATAAAGCTACAGCTACTGACCGGTAAGCTTCTGCGAGCATTCAGACAAGGCACAGTGAAACAGGCCAGCTTTGGACAAAGCCAGACTAGCTGTTTCTGCCAGTTTCCAATCTTTATGCCAAGATAAATTAAACTAAACTAAGTTAATCTAAGCGGTCACTGGCTCCTACTTCAACTCTAAGCAAGATAGTGAAAAAGTGTATGTCCCCAAATCATGCCATAGCTTTCAAACATCCATACAGTTGCTATGAGTAACATATTAGGCGATGGCATTACAATATATTTCTCAACAGCTTAGGATCAATTTCTGGAAAGCAGCTTCATGCTGGGCTGACATCACCAAGCAGGACTACATGACACTGACCAATTCCATGAAGGAAAATGTAACCACAACATAAGGATACAGAGCTTTGTGTGTTTTTAAAGTTATGGATGACAATAACATGAAGTCAAACGCTATATCAGACTGTGGCTGGACAGACAGAACGTGCAAGCAGGTGTTTTGTTGTCGTTTTTTCAGGGGACTTGTCTTGAAAATCGTAAAAAGACAAAATCATTCCACTGTTATCTTTTCAACTTAGACAAAGGGGAAAGCAAATATCCTTAGATATGAATATCCAAGTTTAAGACACAAATATAACAGGAAACAAATGAAACACAAACAAATGAATAGTCTGAAGTCATGTGTGGTAACTGATGAGAATATGAACAGGTAGGGTTGAACTGAGCCTTGACAACCGTACCTGCACATATGTTGCCAGGACCTGGTGGGCTCACTACAAAGAGTGGGAAGAATGACACATTTACAAAACACAGACTTAATGATCAGATCATACGTTTATGATTCAAATGGTGGGCTAGCACTGGGGAGAGAGGTGAAGAGTTCCTTTTACCTTTTCACACCAACAGGCCGCGACATTCTCTAGAGACGGGAAAAAGAAAATGTTGGACAGTATCAGCCACCTGCAGAGTACCAGACTATGGTCTGTGCTGCGTAGATGCTCCTGTTTGTCAAACCATTAGTCATGCACAAACCTTTTTAACCAGAGCATCATGCTCCTCTGATTGGCTGAAGTAGCTGCCAATATCTTGCGCTGTGATGCCTTCCTGGCATTTGTTCATCCAGCTCTGGTACTCTTCTTGCTCTGGGAGGCGGTCCCAGAAGATCTTGAAAGCCTCCCATATGGTCTCCTGGCACACTGGTCAGACGAGAGAAAGACACTATCCACTTTAAAAAAAAATAAGCCTTCAGATTTGACTTCCATAACAGTGATTTCCAAATTATTTTGGTTTGGATTATAGTGCAGTTCTAAATGGATCACTTTTGTGAAGTTCTAGATGATAAATACCACTCTGCTTGCTCATTAGCATGGGAAAGAAATAATCTGCAATTAATTCAAACAATGACAGACTGAGATATTATAAGATGGAAGCTCTGAGGCCCAAATCCATCTCCATTGTCATGCTAACTTCATGACATGACTCTCTTTTCATGAGTCAGCCTACTGGGCACTGATCCAAAGTCTCTGCACAGACATATGCGCCAATCTTCTTCCTCAATCAACACAGTCTGTGAGTCCTGAGACACCGGTGGTCACTTCTGAGTCCAAATCTCACTTACATAACACACCTCAACTTTTCAACCATCGCTCAGTCACAGACAGTCTCCTGGCACAAACAGGCCTGTGTTTGCCTAAATCGAGCTTCTGAGGAGTTCACTAGCAGGAATAACACCTTGATCTCTGCCCACTCACACACATTACAGAGCGTTTGCCAAGAAAGAGATCAAAATGTCTCTTCCCTGTTGAAGATTTTGTTTCACAACTTAGCCCTCTTTTCATCTAAAAGTCTTACCCAAAAGCCATAAAAGCAAAAAACATTTTCTCACTTACCCTCAGACCTCAAGGGACTCTGTGTAGCAGTATTAAACACATTTCTACTGACCATGGGTAAGCAGATCGGACCGTGGAGGGGTGAAACATGAAACATTATTGATCTCTTTAGGTTGCCTACACAAGCCTGTGGACAATTCGTTCAGGTTTTTAACACTGATGGACGAAATGCACGTTAGTCTGGTCTCAGTCTTAAAGTCCACTCACATAAACAAACGACTGACATCCAAAACAACACAGAAGGTCCACAGAGCACCCTTAATTGCATTTCAGCACAGGACTGACAATGTTCTAGATTACATCCCATGTAATTAAGAACACGTAGCTGTGCAAGCAGTTGTGGTTTAACTGTGTCAGGAGTCAGAGGTATCCACCTCTGAGGTTTCTGCTACCAGCACTGTGAAAGTGAAGGAATATGTGTTTGTGCTCCTGAAAGTATAGAAATATGCAGTGTGCTTTCATTTTTGTAATTCATTTCTGTGTCAACAGTTTGCTTAAGAAAATAGCCTCACGAAATCTGTCTGTTTATAAAGTCTGTGTACAGGTCTTGGTGAGAACTCCTGCATAAATTAAAGAAAAAGATGTACAAAGCCTTTTGTTTAGAAGCACAAAATCTGATAAACTGATTCATGTGATGTCACTTGAGTCAAAGTTAGCTGCAGCTGAACACTAGGCCTCTGTAGCCGGCTCCTTATGTCCACTTGGGGCGAGGGTACATTAGCTGTTTCAGACAAAATGTACCTGATATTATTGTGCTATCAGCGGTTAAGATGCATTGTGGGTAATGAAGGTGCAGGGTTTTGACAAGAAAGGAGAATTCAGTGACTGAAAAAGACAACATGACTGTTTCTGCTTCTTTGATACTTCAATACCTAACAATTCTCCATGATGAGTCTGACGATGTTATAGGAGCGTCATGGTAAACAATGGCGTTCTGTTTTGAGCATTAATATCTCAATACATGGTCACATAAAAGCGAGATCGTCTGTATGAGTCGATACCGCTAAGGTGAGTGAGTCAAAGCTTTTTGTCCGTCATGTGGGTTGACTGACCCTGAACCCTGACTAAGGAGGCACATCAACCTGAAGTAGACCACAGTCTGTTTCAATGCAAATCCCATGAGGCTTAATTGCAACTGGTGTTCTCACAGATGTCCACTGACATTCCCCTGCTTGACCCGGTGGATCCGGTGATGTAAATGCAACAAAGGTTAACAAGCTTTCCTACTGGATACTTGAGTACTTGCACAGTGGGGACAATCTCACACACTCGTCACTTGTTTTTGGCTATCACTTCGTTGCTGTTTCTATGTCTTCACCCCGTATCTGACCCAACTACATCGCAGTGTGCAGTGATCTGTTCTCATTGGTTGGGGGGGGGGGTCCCATGTGCAGAAGGTGGGGTGGCTGTGGCTCGGGGGTAGGGCCAGCATCTTGTTATTGGAAGGTTGCTGGTTTGATTCCCCTGGTCTGCATGTCCAATTGTAATTGGGCAAGATACTGAACCCCAGCTGCTCCTGATGTGCTGGATGGCACCTTGCATGGCAGCCACCGCCATCAGTATATGAATGTCTGTATGAATTACTGTAAGTCACTTTGGACAAAAGCGTCTGATAAATGCCCTGCATGTAAATGTAAATGTCTTACCTCTGAGATGGAAGTAGCTCAGATGGTTTGCGACCACCTGCTGGACGGTCTCTTGCGCACAAAGCCTGACTCCACTTGGGAAAAGGATGTTCCTTTTCCGCCGAGAGCCAACTGCATGGCTCTCATGAGATTCCTTGAGATCAGATACACGAGCGACACGTGGAAACACAGCAGGCCCCTGACTGTAAGGCAGACTCAGGTAACCCATAGAGGAGCCTTCCAGTGTTGCATCTGGGGGTGCCACAGACAAACAGCAGAATTAAGACTTTTTGTTTGGCTTATCTTTGGTTGAGAAGTGAGCATGAGGTTTTTTTTAAGTTAACAACAACACATACCTGTCCTTATATCCAAAAATATGACCACAAAACTAAATACAACAGAGTAGAAAACACGTCCCCAAGATACGATCCTCATGTTAAATCCGTGTTTGTGCCTAACTCCGTGGACTTGGGAAAGGATCAAGCAGATATGTACTTCCTCTCAAGTCATGGAACAGCAGCGGGAACAGCTTCTCACAAGTTTGCATAGTTCAGAAGTCTCCAGACGTAGAAAAATCACAGAAGCCCGCCGAGAAATCATCGGATGACGCTGTGACACACTGGTTTCCTGCTTTGCTCCGCAGATGAAGAGAGGTGTGAGCCATGGTGCTGAGAGGACAGCTCCTGGCTCAGGTAGATAGGCAGATGGCTCTTGGAGAGAGGGGGATTTTTTAATGCTCTCTAATCCTGTTTACTCTAAGCCTTTTAGAAGAGCTCGCCAAGAAGTTACTGGAGCAACGCTGGGAAGGGAGGGCGCTTAGTGTTGAGGGAAACGTGGACAGAGAGGAGATAACAAAGGCCACAGAATCAACAGCAAGCAGAGAGATGTATCAGTATGTACAGATACTGGGAAGGTTTGCCGGTTCTTGTAGGGGAATTTAGCTGGAATTGAATGAATTTTTTTGCAAGAAAGCACCCTGCCACCGAACCATGCAAACAGCGCTAAACGCATCCAGCCTTTGGCGATCATACTGAACGTCTGCCAATCTGAATGGAAAAATATAATCCAAAGTGAACACGGTCATAACAAAAAAAAATGCTGGCCCGGCACTTCAGATAACTTTCTGTAATCTACAAAAAAAAAGCTTCTCACAAATAATAAATAATCCCACACATAAACAGAGTGATTATGAGTCAGGGTGGTCGAGCAGCTAAGTTGTTGAGCTCAGGAGCAGAAAATGAAATCCTCTCAGTATGTATATTGACAGCAGAGAGAGTCTGGGCTTAGTCTGGAGTATCCTTTGACCCCAAACCCTTCCTATAGGCTTTATCCTGTTTTTAAAAGGGAAACCTTCCTTTTCTTATCTTTAAGTAGCGGCATTACGTACCGGAGGAGAAAAAGAGAGGAGAGGAGAGAGTAATGAGGGCTAACTAACTTAGAGTTAAGTCAGCCGGTACATTCATTTTTACGTCTGGCCTCATTATCCTCAATGCGGTGGGAAGGTGATGCATTCACAAGGACCTCTTGTTACTCAAACTCTTGCATCATATCCTGTTATTCAGGATATTCCAACATTCCAATATTAACAATACTGACATAATAATGTTTAGTATGTTCAACATTTTAGTTCAGTGTGATACTACGCTATAAACTACTTAATACGCAGTGAAACTGAGGCTGCAAAATAGTGCTTTGCAGGTTTGTGATCATGAACAGAGCTGACTGATATACAAAACCAAAAAATCATATTGCAGTTACTTTTGACAGATATTGCAAATGTGATACGAGTCATGACATTAGCAGTGATTGTATTTCTTTCATTTCAATTTCACACAAAAAAAAAAACAATAATGGTGTGATTTTTACTGGGGTCTATACCAATATATTTATTTATATTTTTATAACATATTTCACTTAAAACTGCACACATCATCCTCATGGTGGCACTACATTTAACATCAGAGCATCACCAAAATTAGGATTCATCCTCTGGGGACCACGACTGGAGCTGTTCATCCAACAAATTTGGCGAATTATGTTTGCCTGGACTAAACCAGTAGAACGGCAGATATTTACTGTGTTAAACAAATAATCTAAAGTTCAACGATATGCAAAGAAAATCATGTTTTGAGTCATGTGACGAGTCATGATTTTGATGGGAATGGTGATTTTGCATTCATTTTCACTGATTTTCTTTTGTCTGTACGACATAAACATGTTTCCTTAATTCTGAAGAATATGATTTGTATGCTTCAAACATAAACTATGGTATGTCCTGAGACATTTTACTTTTATACAAAAAAAATGCTATTTAGATATTGCACTTGGCCATATTGTCATTTTTACATATTGATTAACTGTTCAGCACTATAAGATTCTATAAATAGAATCCTAATGCTCATATTCCTCCATCTCTTAAAGGCTTCAAAAGCAAAAGTGATCAATTTGATTGGCCTTATAGCTCTCATCACGATGCAGGCACCTGGCCAAATACCTGGCTGAACAATGTTATACTGTGTAAGCTTGATCCGGTACTCTGAGATCATGGACAGCAGGGGAGCCAAGTTGGCCTAGAGGACAGTGGTTTTACTCACAGTTCACTAACAGTATGTGTCCAATCCTGCGGGAGGGATTTCAGCGATTGCTGTGAGAATCATTCCAGTTTCGACTGATGCAAAGTCAAAACCTGAGTGGTTCACTGTGCATAAACATTAAGAAATAAACTAAAAAAGTGGGCGTAGATGTAGTGTATGGCTAATGGCTGCAGCACACTGCCACACAGAACGAGAGGGGGGGGGGATTACCCAGTCAGACTGTGAGGGGATCTGACAGACTGAGACAGTAAATACACCTAAGCTGACCATGTAACCCTCTGAACAGATTACACTGGACAGCATTGTAATGTGCTGTACAGGCATTTCCAAATGAAGCCTTTTGGCTCGGGAACAACAAAGGTGGCTCCATGGTCATAAAGAGAATTTTTGATAGGAAGAGCAAGAAAAATGGGATTTGCAGCACATGAGCCAAAGAAATCTTCTAATGCATAAAAAGGAAAATAAGTCATCTGTTTTACAACGCAGACATCCAGACTCCGTTTTACTCACTAACCTCTAATCCTCAGCTTGTTGTGAAAACCATTTAGGAGGAGAGGTCAAGAGTCAGGACAACACCCAAAATATTGCCCAGGAGGCATTTTTCATATAATATCTCATGCACATATTCTTGAACAATCAACAGACAACAATGAAGACCACAACAGAATAACAAGGGTTATTGTTCTACAAGCTTTAATACACAAATGAAACCAAACATGTTTTGGATCAGCTTCTGTATATTCCATCAAACACATTGCCTAAAAAAATTATCAACGGTGTCGTTAAGTGTTAAAGGAGACATTAACATCTGAATTTAATCGGGGAAAACTACAAGACTATCATGACTGGTCTCTGTTGAGAAGAACTTAGGCAACAGTAACGATGGACTGCAATGTTTCTTAGGTCTCATTAAAGTAGGTTTGACAGTTGAGAGTACACTGTTACACATGATAATTCATGTCTGTGCACCCTTGAACTTTTTGCAAGCGAGTGTATCAAATCTGGATGAATAAATGACAATGACAGAGAGACAAGAAGACTTCAATGCCACATTGGTATCAGGACAGTGATTTAGAGGGTATATGCAAATTTACGATATGCAGTAGTCTGCAGTCATATTCCAGTTTGGTGTACTTCATTCAATTTGTGCAGGAGAAGGTTGATATCAGACACAAACACTGTGTACCAATATATTTCATGATGGGGTCCATGATGGATAGACAGTGTCAGAGATAAATGGTATCATACAACAGCTTCAGCTTTGTGCCTACGAGAGGTGAGGGGATGAGCCTAGTTTCTTGTCGTCTGCAGACACCGTCATGTCTCCTATCTGGCACTGGGATGTAAACAGATAACTGAGTGAGGCACTGAGTGACAGAAAGAGTTTTTCTATCCAACAAGGGCATGGATGGAACTGCTGTTTAACATTATCATTCCAGTTCCTGAGGCTTCAATGGCATGTGATTTTATAATGAAATTCAAAATGGAAACGCAATGTATTTCATATTCTTCCTGGAATTTGGGGGAAGTCAGTGTGCAGCATCAGTACAGTTTTTATTAGATAACCCATGACTGCAATACTAAGTCATACATGACATGAAATGTCTAACAAATGTAAGCAAAGCAAGTAAAAACAACCAAAACTGCATACAATTTGCTGTACAAACTAGTTTGCTTTACCACAGTAACACTTTAAAGCAATCTCTTGTTTGACTTCTACAAACAAAATTAAATATAAAATATCTTGCAGCATAAAAATGATCAGTAAAAAGTCATGGGGTGTACTAACGTTTTCATGTCTAAATACAATCTACTTTAAAACCTTTTAAATTAACTGATGCCTTCATGTTCACTCACGTGATCCACAGATAGTCAAAGGTGTCCATGTAATGTTAAAGCACAAAATAATAACAGCATGTAATTCAAAGTAGCTATTTTCAGTTCACACTGAAGTGTCCGTTGCTCAGTATGAGCAGTGATATATAATGGCTACAGGAATGTGATGCGCTGAACAGCAGAGCTGCTTCACACGTCTATCTGTTACCATCCAGGTTTTGACATCTGTAAAGGTGTAGAACCAGATCTCTGATTTCGTCTCGTTTCCTCCGCACCTGCTGCCGTGGAAACCAACGTTCTAGTTGTAGAGGGAGGTCAAAGTGCACCACAGGGTCCTGAGAGCAGAAGCAGAATTCATTGTTGCTGCTGTTCCAGTTTTCAGTGGCCATTTTTAGATAACATTTCAGACTATGTGAGATAGAAAAAGAGATGCTGACAAGGCGTTTACCTTCAGAAAACTCTCTACATACTGCAGCAGGTAGAGGCCGCAGTCGCTGCTGTTGTCCTGAAGGGGAACTTGGCAGTGTGAGCTTTGCATCTGTTCAGGACCAAACTCCCTTGTTGAACCGCGACGGACCTCCCATTCTGACTCCAAGTAGCTGAGGGACAAATACACGTTATCTTATCTTGCATACATACACAAACACACACATGCAGCTCGAGATGGATTAAAAGTGTCAAACTTACTCTCGTAGAAGTTTGAAGACTCGCTCATGAAGGGAACGTTTGAGGGAATCCATGATAAGAATACACGGCCTACAGAGAGGGGAGGCACATCTGTCTTCAACATTTAAATCCACATCAGGCAAACATTTTTCCTGAGTGGCTTTTAAAATATTGACTACGATAGTCTTCTTAAGCTTTAAGAAGCACAATACAAAAAAAACCCTGCATAATCTGATATTTATGTGGGGGTGAGCGGTCAAATCAAACCTTATGGCGGGCTAATTTTGGCACTGATGACCTAAATACACTATCTGTGATCAAGAAACTAGGTCTGAAAGTACCTTTTGAGTGTACTGAAACATTGTTTGTATAAAACAAAGTCCTGCATATATAATTTTTATTTCAGAGGGTACAACTATATAGGGTGCCCATTTTGCCTGAAATGGGTTTACTTTTACATTTAAACCAAGAGCCATGACATGTAAATATGTAAGTATGCTAAATAGGTGGAGATTGTGTTAATGTTATGTAAGAAGGTGTGAAGAACAGAGGGCTTGAAGCATTTTCTCATCAGAGTGATCTGTAGATACACTGAAGCCAGCAGCAAAACAAATAATCAGCATAAAACATGAAGAATCCAGCAGAGTCACTGTTGCAGGTGAAAGTGTAACTCAGCGTAATCGCACACTCACCTCTTACAAACAGTTTGCTTCTGGCAGGTTTGCTCTGTGCAGCTCTACAAAAGCAAAGAACAAAGATGAGAACAAATAAAGACAAAGCAGTCCAAGATTTTGATATACACCGTGTGAGCAGAGAACAGAATTCATTCTTACCACTGGACCAGGTTTTAGATCTTTGGTGGATTCTTCTGGAGCGTTTTCTAAAGCACATGACACCATCGATTACTCACAGCTTCTCAATCACAACATGAATAAATCCAATGCTTAAAATATGTAACACAAATAACTTTTAGTTGCAATGAAAAGTCAATCATGACAAAGACAACATCAATCATTTACTCAAACATACCTGTGTCAGAGTCAACGCCGTCAGTGTGGTTTAATGTTGGCGGTGTAGGTGGTGTCTCGGAGGTATCAGTTGGGCTTTTGGATCCTTGTGACGCCTCTTGATCCTGGAACTCGTCTGTCTCACTTTGGCTCATTTCCGTCTGTGAGTTTGGACCATCCCAGGCCTCAAATCTTGTCTCATCGAGTCCAGGAAAGCAAATGACAACTAAATACCAATGAGCCCTAAACAGACAACAGAGACATTTGATAAAAACGATGTGACACATCAAAAACATTCTGTACAATACAACTTCTTCATGTATTCAACTCACTCTTGATTGACAGGCACAAACAGGAAGTCCTTTTTAAAGATGTCAACGTGGCGCGTCCACGTCTTCACTCGTTGGTGCCGCCTCTGCCTCTGACAGCTGAGTGCACACAAAAATAGAACCTGAGACACGTGTTTTTTTTTTGTTTTGTTTTTTTTTACAGTGTTTCACATGACCAAACACAATCAAATGGCTGTACACACTTCGAGAGCAAGTGCAGGGAAGTTCCTGTACATACCAGGTCTGAACCTCTAGGTATGCCAAACTTCATAGTTATTTGGTAAGTAGAAGCAAAGCAATTAAAAACAGTTGCAGCATCATGTACGCAGAGAAATGTTAGGCACAAAAGAGGGGAGAGCACCAGCATCCCCACAGCTCTAGTTATTTTTTAAAACTGTTTATGGCTGTAATTCTATTTTACAGTCTTTCTGTTGACTTGGTAATATCTAAAAAGATAAGAATAACATAGCTTTTGTCATAATCAAAATTATAGCAATCTGTATCAAACTCTTTCCACAAGTACAAAAAACATGTTTTTATCAATCTCTTGCTGGCACTACTTACGCGTCCTTGGTGATGCCTTCACTGGCATTGTCCCTCCTTGTCAGCTGCTTGTAGAAGAAACTGCTAAAGATGTGGGAGCGCTCTGTGACAGCATCAGAGGCCTTATGGAGGAGGTACCTAGTTAAAAAAAACAAAAACACATGGACACAGTCAATTCAAAAGTGGACTTCATCGACCATCTTGAGGAGCTCTGAGGAGCCAAAGTATATTTGAAGCCTTTTGTTTGAAAATGTGTTACTTACTTGAGGTAAAAATCAATGATAACATCATTGAGGAACTGCCCACTGTCAAGGCACTGCAGGTCCTCCATTGTAACTGTTATTCCTCCTTTCAGTGGTGGAGGAGGAAACTGGATCAACCTGAGCAGAGGTGGAAGAATTTAGAATTTTAATCTGATCATCTGCATGTGTAGATACACTGTAACAGTTACAATTTTAAACAGATTGGGTGCTAGCTCCTCCTTCAATACAGTTAATTAATTACAGAGTATAAAATTCAGTGTTTCAGTTACATTCAGTGACAGTTGGGAGACAAGATTGTTCTCAGTATCAGCAAATAACTTGAGGTGTGAAAGATCTTGGATCATTCATCCCTAATTTTTCTTATAGTTTTATTCATAATATTGAACTGCAAGAATCATGCATGAGAAGCTGCATATGAGATACTGCAGGTTTCTTACCGGTGAGCTAAGCCCTGATGTTTGTATTTGGTCCAGCGGCTGTCCGGTTTACAGAGGGACACTGAGTAGGATCCTTTGGTTCTACGATGGCACAGAGTGTACACAGGAGTGGGTTCCTCCTTTTTCTTCTATAGGAGGAAATGTATAACATAGAAGCAGAATTTACATTTTAATCATTTACCTTTGGCAAATGACAGAGATGAGAAGTTCCCAACCAGGGGGTCAGGACTAGGGTTGCCGCAAAATTCTAGTGTGAAGTTGTAGTGCAGTGTGAAGACAGTGAGTTTTCATACCATTTACTTTTGCTTATACACACAGTATGAAATTATCGTGGTGTATGGTGAATGCTTATCGTACTGTGACAATCTGATACCCTTGCAACCCTGGTCAGGACATCTATGAGGGGAAACAAAATAAATCTGAGGGGTTGCAAGATTATTGATTAACACGAGGTGCAAGAAGAAAATGTTTTTGCTACCCACCGTAGGCTTTTTTATTTTCTATTTTACAGACATTCCTATGATTGCTGTTTTTGATTTTGTGAACAGTTTTACTTGCTTGAGACCAGATGATTCAAAAAAGGCAAAGAAAATCATTCTAATTTAACTGGTCACAACATTGTCTTATCAGTGTTGCTCAACTTTCTTAAATATCAAATTCTCTGAACTTTCAAGGACTTGCCAGCACCGGTTCCCTCAAATTTAAGACCCAACAAGAGAGAGACAGGCTTGAATGTGCTATGATACAATGATGTAGATAAACTGCGAGAGAAACATGCACACAGCGGAATGTAGCTTTAATTCTAACGTTAAGTAAAAAAACAACAATAAAACCCACACAATATATCTAACTTCAAGCACTTTCAATTAGTCATGTCTATTTAGACCTTTTGCTAAAACTTTCAAGGACATTTGTGACCCCTGCTTGATGAGGTTAATGTTCGTATTTTTTAAGCGGTCAGAATACAAAAAAAAACCCAAAAAAACGACTCACCTCAGAGGGAAGCTCTTCCTGTTCCTTCTGCTCCTCCTCTGGTTCAAGTGGTGTATCTGGGTCTGGTTCCGTCGCGGTCTCCAGCCCCAGTATTGTCTCTGTCTGTGACTCTACCTCCAGTGGGGTGAGTGGTATGGGATCTGTGTCTGTATCAGAATATGGACTGTCCTGGTCTGTGTCAAGTCCAGCCTCAGCGCCCTCCAGGCCGAGCAGAGACAGCAGGTGAGGGTCCAGTCCAGTTCTTCTAACCAGGTCTATGCTTTCATCCAGAGAAAGAACAGGAGTGTGGAAGTCTTCAAAATCGTTCATTACGTCTAAATTATGAGGAACGATGGATTTTTCGGCAAGACTGTTGAGGCAGTCGATATCTAGGAGGGAGCGGAACAAAGCGCCCTCCATTCCTTCCAGAGGATGTCTCAGAGCCAGCAGGATGAAGGGGCTCGCCTTCCCTGTGAAAGTAAAAAAAAAAAATCATAACATAATATTGGAATGTATATAAGAAATATGAAGAAAAAACATGTAGCATCTGAACATATTAAAGCCGCCAACAGGTCAGTGGAAGCCTTTTTTTAGTGGAAAGACATAAATCCCATAAAAACAATTCATTATGTGTGTCCACTGTAGACTGCGTTACTGACTTTATGTGCACTCTCAATTTGTATCTACATTGTGAGCCTTCTCACCAGTGTTCGCGGTTGCATCTTGATCAACACAGAGCTTCAGGAGGTCCCGCTGTACTGCAGCTCCAGCCGTTTCTGACACACAAAGCAGAAGGAAAGCAGGAGGGGAAAGCTCCTCGTTGCTGCTAAAGTGAAGCTCCTGGGCCTCCAGTTCCTGCTGCTCCCAAACGCTGTACCTCCGCAGCTCTTTACGCCCAAAGGTTATCACGACCTTCACCTCTTCACTCGAGTCTGCAGACAAGAGGTGGACAGGTAAGCTTAGCACTGGGCAGTGTTGGTGTGCTTCTTTATCTTTACCACACTCAAAATATTTCTACGTTTCCTGGTCAGCACCTTGAATTATGGATGAGCTTATAGCTGCACATCTGTTGATCCATTGTTTTAGCATAACAGAAAAAATATTTCAGATGGAGACGTTAAGCAGGTAATATTTAACATTTTCATATAATTAGTTTAGCTTGTCAGCACGCTAACATTTGCCAATCAGCCCTACAAAAAGTACAGCTGAAGCTCATGGGAATGTCATTACATTTGCAGGTATCTGGCCATACGCCAAAATATCAACATTATGAGTCGAAGTCATCTGGATTCATTCTCAGGCCCAGTGTGAATGTCTGAAATATGCAATGGCAATCTATCCAATATACTTTTTTTCTTTTTTAGATGTTTTAGTCAGAGCCAAAGTGATAAAAAAAAACAGACTGACCAATTGACAGATAAACAAACATTGCCATCTGTATAGCCATGCTGCCAGTATTGTTAAAGCTCTGCTGTGTAAAAGTTCTAGTATCAGAGCTTGACTGGATACACTCTGTGAAGTAGGCAGAGGTAATTCTTTTATTCAAGGTTATTTGGTAATGACTTGTTTTCAGAAACAACAATAGTACTTGCCAGAAAATATATCTAAACAAGAATGTTTCTCCAAAACATTTTACAGAACTAATATGCTATGTTGTCAAACAAACACATTTTTTACACACACATGGCCAAGATCAAAGCTCAAAGAGTAACCACCTTAGTTCCCTGAAGGGGAGATTTCACAGGCTCAGAGGTCAAAGTGCACTGGAGCCTGGAGGGTCTAATCCAGACACACACATACACAAACACTGAAATAGACTACTAAGCTGTGAGTGGATGCCGTGTAGACAACACGACCGAAACAAGAGGAGATGGTTTCCTCTTGTGTCTGCATGTAGAGGACACAGACCAGCCAGACTGCTGCTCAACACACACTCTGATTAGACAGCTAAAAGTAAAAGTAAAAGAAAAAAACAATTACGAGAATTACCCTTCAGTGGGATGATGACTTTTTCATCTGCCATCTGTAAAAGAAGAGTAAAAATGTATTCAACTTCCTGAATATAATTCCATCAGCAACATCTAGGTATCTATTATACACAGGTTACCATGATGTCTCCATTCGATTTCCCATGGTAACCTCCACAGTGCAGGGTGGAGAAGCCCACCTGCATGCAGGAGTAGTCTACAGTGGGGATGAGAGAAACTTCCATTGTAGGAAGATCTTCTACAACTACGTGCAGCAGCTGCAACACACAAACATGAACATTCAATTAGAGAAAATGGTGCAAACAAAGTGGTAGGCCAGCCAAATAATACAGTACACATAACAGTAATACACAGTGACAGCACATTAACTCCCTACAACAGCAATAATGTTTTTTTTTTTTTTACAAATCACAGTATTTTAAATGCATTAAGGCAGGATTGTGTTAAAATGTTACTTTGACACCATCTAGTGGCAGCACCAAGAATGACACCATAGTCATTCTAGACCACAACGCATGCTGGGTTAAGGTTATGTTCTGAAATGCATGTCTGTTGTATTAAACAAGTACTGCATGTGTCAGATATAATAAAGGGGGACATTCTGCCAACCTGTACGTTTTCCAGGTCAGAACCTTCTTGATGTTCGGCCGCAGCTCCCTCTGGGGATTGTCCCTGTATTGCGTCTTCCACAGCGACCAGTGTATGGACCGCTGGGCTGCAGTGCGGAGGAACGTCACAGCTCTCCTCATCGTCACTGGACAAGATAACTGAAATACCAGCATGGAGAACACATCAGGCCCCGTGTGAATTAATCATAGAGATATGCAATGTTTTTACTGCCTTCAAAGACAGGTACACTCCCAAGCACATACATGTCCTCAATTGACACCGCACATAGGAGGTGCAAAGGGCTTTGTGGGAGAGGAAGGACAGTAGTAATCCTGGAAAAGATGCGTCATGGGAGAACACCACACAAAAGGTGCAATGCTAAATAACACAATAAAATTAAAAATTAGCTTTTGAATTGGATGTTTTTTAGGGGTTTTGTTTATATACTGAAACACGGCTCAAACACACAACCTACAAAGTGGCATTAAGCTGCCTGAGCAACTGTTTCCTGTCTCCTCATACATAAGTAAACACAAGTTTCAGCAGAAGAATAAATCTATGATGCACCACTCATCCTGTGCTGGTGTACTCACTGGGTTCAGATGGGCTGGTTTTGGTTGTGTTGTCCTGGCCTGATGATGGACTTTGTATGGGGGTAACAATAAAGTCTCCAGCCTGCATATTGGCACTGACGATTGGAAGCAGACCTTCTGTTGGATCCTCTGCCCCCACAGTGAATTGTACAATGCTACGGTCGAGGCTCTCCAGATCTCCGTCTTCTCCACCTCCTTCCAGGCAAATATCTGGAGGGTCTGGTCCTCCATCTCTTCGGTCTTCGCCAGTGAGGCGAAGCACACTTTCACGGTGGCATTTTGAGCTACCTGTTCCATTGCACTGGGACCCTGTATCCTTTCTTTTCCTCTTCTGCTGAAACAGCACAGAATAAGTCACCTCAACGTCTTTAGAAAACAAACATGGAATAAATAACATTGCCGGCTTCATTCATTTGAAAAAGGGAGTTGATTTTATGCTCCAATACATATATCTCTATTAAACAAAGGTTTTGTAATACTTTGTTCAAATGTGATTGACCAATATGGTAAGAGACAATGCTCACAAATACTTGCAACTTGGCGCAACAAGGGGGGGTTTGGAAAGTAATGTCTACTTAAAACTTGTTCCCTGAAGTTTTAATTACTTTCATGAATAGAGCTCTCAATTTCTCACAAGAGATTGCCCACATTCTTTGTCGACAAAAGATTCTGATGCTAAATTTGGAACTTACAGTGCTGCAGGGATTACATATTTTTCTAGGCTATTCTAGAAGTTTGCACGTTTTCTTGAGCAAGATAATCTTTACTATTGAACCCCCTCTTTATGATTTTTGAAGCCGGAAGGCAATCGCATTAAAAAAAATAAAAAGCTAATTTTAGGATATAAACAAACTACACTATACTCACTTTGCCATAAACTGATAAATCTACAAATTGGAACATTACAGAAATAAAGTCTGCCTTACATGCAACATTAATTTCAGACTTGTGTTATGGAAATGTTTCTTAGTAATACCGACTAAGATTACCATCATTACTTTGATAGAAAAGTGACTCAAGGCCTTATTCTAAACATGAAGGCTGCCAAGAAAAGATACAAGCATATTTGCATACCAGAGTGCATGTCTGAACAAAGTTGAAGTCCTTGGTGATGCGTTTTTAACCTTCCTCTGTGACCTTGTATGGTACTCACCAAACTGTGTTGTAATTCTTTTTCTGAATCGGTCCACCTGTCCTTGATGCGAGTTGGGGAGAACTCATCACATCCTCCCGAATCCTCGGCAGGATCCCACCTCACTGACAACCCACAATCTGTATGAGGCAGAGAAGCACTGGTCAGCCAATCACACAGACACATGCAGACCAATCTGATGATGATACTATAAGAAAAAAAATGTTTTCATTTTTAATTGATACATGTTTGTAATGGAAAAGCTGTCTTATTTTACAGAACAATTAAGTGTAGCATCTGTTTATTTACTCTAGAATTAAGGCTAGGGACGTTTCCCATTGGAAGAATCAATTAAATGACATCTGAGAGGTCAGGGGAAAAAGTAAGCTTTACAAGGCCCAATATAACTGAGTCAAAACATCAACAAGAACCAACATCAGAATAACCCAGTTAAAAACAGTGGAGATGGATCACCACAGAAAATCATGTGTCTGAATTCCTTCACGTCTACACACCAACAACTTCCAGTTTGTAGTCCTCTTGGCTGTCCTTGCCGATTATCACCTCCTCGATGTCTTTTTCTTCTTTGTCCACTTCATCATCAGCATTTTGTAACCTTCGCCGCAGTCTTGATCTGAAGACATGAGAAAATTAACAATGTGCACTAATGATGCTGTAGACATTATTCTTTATACTTTATATTAAAATTGTACCTAATCACAAAATATTAAAGACTAAACACATACAAACCAAATGCTGAAGTACACATTTGAACAACAATCTTTATCAAAAGACGATGATTTATTAAATCTTCCTGTGTGGTATTATTTTTTATAAAATCATCACAAGTTTTTAGCCTGGAAAATACACAGAGCCAAGGACGCAGCCAGTCGAGCCAAACTCCATTAAAGGGTCATTTTCTCCTCAAACTAATCAAAAACAAACTGTGAGAAAATACTGTTATATAGAATACCTCCTGCTGTGTGTGTTGCTGTTTTTGTTCATTATTCACAGGTCTGTGAGAAACCACCACATTATCCTGAAGTTTGCCCATTTTTTTTTTCAGTATAGCTTCATATGTTATGCACAGAAACTGCATGTTTGTGAACACATGGTGCGAGTCTCCCTTTCTCTTCTGCAACTATCTTTGGAATTACAAATTTTTTCATCATCATCATCATCACCATCACCTCTACAACTACTGCGGATATGTTAGAAACCGAATAAATCTTTGCTGTGCAAATGAAAGCCACTCTACACAGGAAAACAGAAAAGATGGTGAGCAGCTCTATTACAAAAACAGATGATTGCAAAATTTCTTGCAGACTATAATCATAAAAAAATAAAAAATAAAAAACTTTGATAATGGTCTCACTACCAGTGAGACATTATTAAAACAGGATTTGGAAGTGTCAGTATGTCACTGGTGACTTATCCGCTCTCGTCACAATTACTGTTGCAGTGAATTGGGCGACCACTCCATCTCTTCCCTCTCAATTCAACAGGTTATCAGTCTGGTTGATAGAGAATCCTGTATTTTGGTGTGTTGCTATGCAGCTAATGTTTCATTTGATTTCAAGGTACATTTGTATGTTAATTTATTTGCATCAAAGTTATGTTCATTTTATGTCAGATGTATAATAGTAGATGTATGGAGCTTCTGATTGCGGTGAGTAACCTACTAAAGTTAGTAAGTTAGATAAACTGTATTAATACCATAACTAAACTAACTCTGAGCCTGTAAGCTACTGTAGGTAATGTAATCTACAGTTTTTTGATGATGAGCAGGCTTCAGATATTGGCCACACGTTGATTTGATCATGACAGAGAACGCTCCATTCATAATTACGATGCATTATTTTTAGATGAGCAATTTTGTTCTTAGACGTTTTTTCTACAAGTTGCTGATGATGTAATGTAAGTTATTAGCCTATTCTCTGAAATGTGTCCTTTGATTTTGAGGAGGCATTTCTTCATCAAAGGTCATACAACATTGTTGTTTGGTTGTGGTCTGCTTATAAGTGCATCTCCAAAAGACTACAATAGAGTTGGCAATAACATCTGGCACCAAGAATGTTGGAATGACGAAATAGTGTCCCTTCCTTCTTTTATAGGTTCCTTGCAAAACTCCAGGGAAGAAATTGCTCCCGGCCAAGAAATAGTCCAGAACATAACAACTATAAAACTGCAACTTATTGTTTATACACAATGAAGGTTTGTTTCAATGAAAAAAACAAGATGGGTTAACTAATGAGCTTCAGAGAGGCTGGTAGGCAGATTTAGTTACATATAGAGTATGGCCAGAGCCAGGATAGCTGTTTCCCGTCTGAGCCAGACATAAGGCAGTGCTCATTTTAGCTTATTTTTTCTAAAAGATCAAACTTTTCCTTTAACCGTGATGTCCTACCTTTGAGAAGGAGAGGAGGCAGCCTTCTGGTTGCATTTCAGGGTTACATTCTTATCATTTTTGGCCAACCTCTGACCTGACCTCGTGTCTCTGGTGATCAGGGGTTCCTCTTTGCACGGACCGCTCTCCCTCCGTGTGCTTGACACTTGTCCTCGATTTGCCATGATACACCTCTTTCTTATCCTTTCCATATGAGCCCTGCCCTGTTCTGTCTTTAGGATATCTGTCAGGATGAGACAGGGCTTCCTCCTGCGGGAAAAAACAGAGGAGTAATCATTCAGAATCTTCCTAGAGCAGCGTCTTCTCCGCAACATTGTTCCCCCTCAAGGAATACCAATGTATAGCTCATCTACCATTGCAGGTCCGGCTTTATGTATGCCAACTAATCAAGAGGGAGGGGCAGGCAAGTCAACTGGTGTAGATAAGCCATGTGTGCAGTGATGATAAGATGGGCCTTAAGTCATGGTGCTCATCAGAAATGTTTACTTACAGTAAAAGTTTGCAAACTGTGCAAGATTAACACTGTAAACATAAACACAGACAGACATTTCTGACAATCTGGACAATTCGGTAAAGGCGGTTTTACATCTACAGTTTGGAATAAACAGCCTTGAGGTACCACAAGCCAGATTAAGACCAAACTTGGGAGGATGGTGCACTATAACACAGTTACAAAGAGGATCAATGACGCATGAAACTGACTAGGTCAGCAGTTTCTGTTTCACCAGTGGAAACAGAATGCTACATCTCAACATACAGCGATGACAATAATACTTATACTTGTCGATGACTCGATGATTTAATACTTAGGTTGAGTACCCCATCTTGTGTCACTTTACAAAACTGCAATGAACTACACATGTAAGGCAAGTTCATTTGTATAACACTGTTCAACAATAAGGCCATTCAAAGTGCTTTGCAAAGGACCAAAGGCATTAGGAAGATTGTTATTGACAATTAAAAACAAAATACAAACACAAATCCAAAATTTCAGATAAAAATAAGTACAATAATTCAAATCAAACAGTAGCATAAAATAAGAATAAATAGAGTTTAACTTCATAAAATATGGCAAAATCATTTGGAAGAAAGGAGAGCTGGAGTCAATCTCAAGTTTTCTGCAAACCTGTCAGAGATATGTGGTTGATAAAAGCCAGAGAGTGCTGCGTCTCTACATTTAGTAAGTTGTCACAAACAGAAACATTTTTGGTGACCTGGCCTTATAAAACTCAGCAGCCCCTTTTTGCAGAGGGGAGAGTGAAGAGTGATCTTCTGGCTGGCTGTCACCACACTGACATTGAGACTGATGTGTTAGTCCTTTGTGGCATCGAGGCTGCAGTGTGTCAGTGTGCATCGTCTTCAGTCTGGTACGTTAGTGCTTCAATTCCAGATCTGCTTTTGGTGGAGGCCATCTACCCTGAGAAGACCTGAGTTATAAATGGAATTGATCCCTTTTCAGACTGCAGGTTTTGCGGAGCCATGTGGTGATTCCGAAGAGTCTGCTGAGGCCATCGAGCCCTCTGCTCACTGTTGGCAGTGGTCTCTGCAAGCATCATGGGCCCCCCCAGGAAGAATCATTTTATCAATTTCGGGCTGTTTTCCCTTTTTATGTCAGAGGTAATAGCAGGTGGGAAATGGTGTCTTTGTCCACTAACATTTTTGATAGCAGGATCTCCCACAACCAGAATTACAGGTTGAGTCATTTTTTTAGCCATTTGTTTCCCCTTTTACTCTACAAGCCTTTTTCTGTCAGGTGGCACTCTTCATAATAATCCATGTCCAAACTTGTATCAGCAGTCACCTTCACTTGTCTTGTGGAGAACATGCATGTCTGTTCCCCAGTTGTGGGAGTAACTGTTCTCTGTTAAGTCAATTTTTGGCTTCAAGCCACGTGTCCGGGATCGAAGCTAACTGAACTAAATCAATACATTCATCCTCTGTGGGGTGGGGGGGCCGCCAGATTATCCCAGCAGGTAGAAATCCCATTCACAGCATGTGACTTCACTGGTTTTGTTTCACAGTCTTGGGGAAATTGTGGTGTCAAGTTGAACTAACCACCTTCAGAAGACAACAGCAGTGTTGCAGGTTCAAAAGACTTCTCCACTGAAAATACCCTTGAGAAGTGAAGAGATGCATAGTAGAGTCCATGGTACAATTCTGTCAGTGGTCGTGTTGGGTAGCAGAGTGCAGTTGCAAGTAGATTATCCCAGAGTAACAAAGTTATCCTCCAAATGATGAAGTTACTATAGGAAACCTCCTTGAACATGATGAAGTTTAAGAGAACTAAGAAAAAGCAGGAAAAGTGGCCAAAATAAGAGCTAGCGAGAGAAGCAACTGCACTTCAGCAAAGCAGGAAGCAAGCTTGGAAAATAACTGATTGAATTCATAGCCCAGTTTAGTGTAGACGACAGAACAATTACCAGGTTTTTCAGTCAGAAGTCCATCCATCAAAAGCTGCATGTCTGCACATTCTTACCTGTCCATCTCCAATGTGATATTTGCTTCATGTTTGTGATCAAACTGCATGGATCCATTTCTACGCGGTGAATCAGAATGTCTGCGTTTGCGACCCGCAAATTCCTTCCAGGAAACCTGTTTAAAGGAGGAAAACAACCTGAGTCTCAAGGTAAGTCCAGAATAGCCATGTTACCAGGTGTTCAAGTGGTCGGACAGAGAGCAAAGATATGGTTGTACCTGTCTCTCAGACTTCTCACACTGTGATGAAAAACATGTCATGGGGATTCTGAATGGGCTTTCCATCTAAAATTCACAGGCCGATTAGTTACCATGCATGTAAAATGAGTGACATGCAACAGCAAGAAAATTGAGAATGTTTTCTTTAGATGTGCAAGCATAGCAAGTACAAATAGGCAAAAGTGGACTGCAATGCATCAAGGGAATGTTTCTTTGTTCATCAAAGTATTTGTCTCTATTTGTATTTCTGCTGATCTGCAAAATTACAGATCTGTAATTTGCATTTGTAAATAAAAATTCACTGCCACACCGTTTATAATCAAATGCTAATTGTGTACAATATCATGTTTATATGTATACAAGTCTATTCTGTATCTTTTTAAATATATTGTTTATTTTTTACTATTGTTATTGTTGTTTTTTGTAATATTCTGTCCTTTTGCTGCTGAGACAAACAAGAATTCTGATTCTGTATTATCTGATTTTGGACAGGCAAAACAGTGACACAATTTGAACCATGAGTTGTGTGTCCAGTTGTATCCAAAGCAGCAGAAAAGATTTTTTGGTAGATTCGTCTTAAGTCATTTTTCAGACACAGAAATTGACATTCCCTGACTGGATTGCAAGAATTCGCTGCTTCTCTCTGTGCTCTATGACCGTACATTCACCTTTAACAAAAGGAAAGTGTGCTTACTGATAAAGAGAATTTGGCAATATGGTGTTTGCAAGAGAAATGACGGAGTAAAGCCATTAGACAAAATCGCATTGAGTTTCTTATCAGCAGGTCATGCGCGCACTTTATGATGGCAGTGATAAATTAAGCGTCACTACATTATCTTGCCAGGATGAGAAGCAACCAAGCAAACCGCTCACTAGAAGTGCACAGGTTAACAAGCATGTCATGCAAACTGGGTATTTCAAAAAACATGTGTCATACATACCAAAGTATCATTGTCTACAGTAAATGGGATAGTTAAGGCTTTTTTTCGCTCCATCATGGTCCTTGATTTAGTAAGGCACAGCAAGAACACTGCAAGAAACACATATGGGAAATTACAAAACAGCTTGTCTCTGTCAATTCAAGTAAATCCTGTAGGACAAGGTTGTTATCTCCAAGCAATAAATAAGGTATGCTAACCTGCTAAGAAAACATGACAAAATCCACTTAAATTGACAGTGTTCTGTAGGAAGACACATAATGTGAATTACATGCCAACAATGTCATTAACAACAAAATATACAAGCTGTGCTTAGCAACAGCGACTGATCCCTAACACAGAGGTGGAAACATGAGGGTAAACAAGCAGAGTAACAACCTGCCTGATGTCTATTTAATTCATAAAGAAACGGGGAGATTCTTGATTGAGAGATAGAGATGAATGCCTCTTCTAAAGCAGGTGTTTATGTTGCACAGATACCTATAAAAACAGACCCAGCCGGAAGAGAAAGAAAACCTCATCAAGCTGTCGATGGCGTCAGCCGACTGACCCAGCAACACCAACGCTAGTTACTTTGTGCAAGGAGCTAGCTAAACGTAGGAGAGTTACAGCTTACCTCAGGCCAGCGCTTCACCTGATACTAACAGAGAATATATAGAGAATGTAGACACTTATTTTCCCACAGGCGTTTCCACCAGCACTTTGCAAACACAACAGGTGCACATTCTGCTGAGTTTTACACTGTTGCTAACATTATTTACCAGGCGCTTCAATTTTATGACCAACTTCCGGTGCACACCGGAAGTACACCAGGGGAAAAGAACGAGAGGCGCAAGTGATTACAATTAGTTCCCCCCTAGCAGCAGTGTGGGGCTGAGGGGTGGAGTGTGTAATGTGAATGATCATTATGACACTGGATAGGAAGATGGCAGAAATAGAATATAAATCGCAGTACTAAGGGACCAAAGTCCCAAAAGAGAAAAATAACAACAGGCTTTTTAACATGTAACAGCAGAAAAAAAGGGACATTTAATAACTGCTGCCTGTATTCTGCTAATAATTGTGCATGCTGGCTGAGCTTGATAGCTTACTGAAGCCCAAAAAGGACAAGTTTACACAAAAATTTAAATTCAATCATAATCAATTCATCCTCATGTCGATGGAAAGTCGGGTGGATTTCTGTAGTCGTAAAAACATTTCATTTCATTCTCCTTAAAAACTGAAGTAAATGGGGACTTGTTTTAAACATATGAATCAAATTTATCCAACTCTCTTGAAGCCCCAAACTTTATTTGAAAAGAAATTTGCCTATTTATATCTTGAGCATCCACTTCAGACAGACTCCACTTTCCACCATCCAGTGTGCACTATGACGAGCTAAGATGTCTGCTTTGAAAACGGCCTGATGTGAGGATGTGCCGGTTAAGTCCTTCACTAGGCCTACAGTCTAGACTGATATCTTGCCAAATATAGGACGGGTTGTCATGAAGTTTATGACAGTGACATTCATAGTAAATCCCCAGAGGATGAATCCTGGGCTTGGTGCGCCCCTTACTTATCCTTTAGCACCACCCTGATCAGCACCAAACTAGTGACTGCTCATGATTAGTCACCAGCAAGACCAGCATATGCTGTGTTTTGGTGCTGGTCTATGCTGTTTTTTTTCCAGCAGAGCACTAGCAGGTCTACTTTCAAATTGTTCTGTGTTCACAGAGACCAAGACATCCCAGCTTTTGCCTAGCCTTTGCTTTTTGTTAACCTGGTAACTTTCATTTTTGTACCACTATTAACTGACTCCTGACATTTGTAGTGTTTTGTCCACTGTGCTTTATGGGAAGTTGGAGTCAGCAGGGGTGTCAGAACAGGTTTAACCAGCCATGCCTTGTTTCTAGTGTTAGCATAGTGCATAAGCATTAAACCACAACAGTGAACATGTTCACACTACCTTTTTTAATATGACCTTTTTTTTTATGGAATACAATTTAACTTGTCATAGCAGGAAGAGCACAGGTGTATTTAATAATCAGTGATAGCTGTCATCATTAACATTTCGAGTTACACCTGTGCGGCAACTCAAAATGTCATCACAAAGGTCTCTGAAAACCTTTTTTTCTGAAAACAAAAGATTTAATTTCTTCATCAATGTTGTGGAATTTCGTCTTACTTAACCATTCAGGAGAGATGAAGAAGACTCAGACACACCGATGGTTTACGTTGAGGTAGTTTATAAAACAAGATCTTGGAGGAGCAACATAACATCACGTCTGTCTGCATAGAGTGTTGCCACAATAATCCTCCCAAGTCTTCCCAAGTGTCCAAATTATATATTACAGCTTCAGGAGGCAGTGCTGCCATACATCGTTATCTGTTTAACAACATAGCAAGGGGGGTGATGCAGAATCTCTCCCCTCTAGCCAGAGGACTAAGAGGTAAAATAGGTCAAAGACACTTAGCATACTAACATAGATAGATCGAAGGCCTCCTTATGAGGTTTACGCAAACAGTTAGCTTAGCCGTGGTTTGGTTCGTCAGACATCTGTTCTGTAGATATATCTACAGTAGCTTTGAGTGTCTAGGTTGCAGAGACCATGAGAAGATTGCTCGTAGAGCGATCATCACTATCATTATCCAGACTTTAATGTCTGTACAAGACACGTATGGCCTTCTATTGTTTGGAGACATCATGTCCCAGAAGAATTATATTTCTTCCCCAATAGTCAATTCAGTCAGCAAGTATACTATACGCAAATAAACAAACATCACTTGTTGAGCTTTTTTTTTCTCTTTTAATGTGTTGTTTCAGCAGCAGAAACATCAGGCCTGCTCAGCCCCTGGACAGAGGTTGGTGAGTTGGCCTTCAAACACTGCTGTACATAAATACAGGCCCTTTTCACAGAAAATGTAATGTTGACTAACTCAATGCACATAATAACATGAATGTCTCCATTACACTCAGGTACCCGTGGTATTGCGTGTAACTCTCAATGGCAAAGAGTCATCATTAATTAGCTCTACCACTTTTGTCCATTGGTAAGTCAAAACATGTGCTGTGAAAAAGGCCTCAATGTGCATCATTGAGAGCTGGACTTTTATCACTGACTTCAGCATGGACACTGGACAGCAGTGGAATGTTGTTCTTAGTTTTTTGCTTATTGAAAAAAATGAAAGCTGACCATTGTATGTTTTCTGTATAAACATGGAATCATCAAAGTGTTTTATTGTCCCGTAATGCTTAAGTTCGGAGATGTCAAATTGTGTTATCCCCTTAAGGTGTCCAAAGTCCAGTGTCCAGCGTGATCTTTAACGTCAGGAGGAGCCACATTTCTGTGCAGCTGTCTCTGAGGACGTCCCCGAGCCCGCTGCTCCACTGGCACCATCATCCGGTCCGGAGATCAGCGCTGCCACCGGGCCGTTTCCTCTTGAGTCATGTCCCTCTCTCATTTCAGCTAAGCAGAAAAGGAACACCCATGTGAGTCACAGACATGTGCATTATAATGCTCTTCCATAAGCCTACATGCACACTCTTTCTCTTCCTCTAATACCCCTAATCTCATGGGCATGCTGCATGACATAATGGTGAGATAAATTAAGGACAACATCTGAGCATGTTACTATGCAAAAAGGTTTAATTTATCAAGAATAGTCAGATTTTGATCATATGAAAGAAAAGAGAGATTCATCAAACGCTTGCATTAAGTAACATGGGGCACAGTTTAATAAAGGCCTGATGTTCTCTGAAGACTAACCAGTCAGCTGACCATCCTGCAAAAGCTAAAATAGCTGCAGGGATCATACAGTTTAAGACTCCATTTAAGGTTCATTCTTATTTTTCAAGTCCTTGAATTCTGAGTCAGTCCTGTGTGCTCTGCAGAAGCTGTCATGTTGGTTGCTTTCATGATCTTACCAATAGCACTACATGGTGTTATGATGGGCTTTTCCAGTTGCTCTCCCTCAGCAATGGAAGCCCGGATCTTCCTCACCACATAGATGGTGGCTGGAATGTGAAACAAAAAAGTTAGGCGATATAATGTGAAAAAGCAGGAAAAACAGCACTGAAGCTTTAGAGACATAATATGATGTTTTGCATAGTAGACAATATGCCTTTCATAAAACCCATGAATGTTGTTTGACCCAAAGATAGATGGGTTGAATATATTGGAAAAATGCACTGAGTAATAGGAGTACTATTTAAGTAGTTAATATACAGAATGGACAGTTTTATAATAAGATTGCACTAATTGATTGGTCATTATTGATGCATTAATGCATGTAACACTGATAATAGCTTCTGTAGCTATTGTATCTATCTACGTATGTATCTATACTGTAGTACTGTAGCTAGCCAGTTGATGGGTAGTCTAGTGATAACGACAGATAGATAGATAGATAGATAGATAGATAGATAGATAGATAGATAGATAGATAGATAGGCGTGGTCATCTACAATGTACAAAAAAAGATAACAGATAAACAAACATACCTTTAATTAGCAGTCAGACCATGGTTGTTTCCTCTCTTTGTCTAGTGGAGCGATAAGCTCGTCGGTTGCAGGTAAACGCTGCTTTCTTCGCCCTCCAATATCAATAACCGCTTTTGTAACCGCTGTTACAAAAGCAAACTGGACGGTACATCCGGGGACGACACCAGGGCGGGACTTACAGCTCCCATCTGCATTCTGATTGGCCGAGCGGTTACGCAAAGAGAAACGTCATTACGTGACGCATGGGAGAAATCCAGTGCATAGAGAGAAGTTCTCCAGCACTCTGGAGAAATCCACAGAAAAGAGGATTGAGTTGAGTTGAATCATCCTGCAGTGATCGGCTCACAATGTAAGCTGGTCAGAAACCTTATTTTAGTCTGTTGAGTTTTTCCCTTTATTATCGAACCATACAGTTCAAAAAGCAAATATAAGTGTGTGCTGAAACATTTTTTTTTGTTACATTGAAAATACATTAAAATTAAAACAATGCAAGACTTGTCTGTATTGATTCCTCTTAAGAGAAATTCAATTTGGCACAGCTGCCAAAGGGACAATGTGCAAGCAGTTCAAAAAGGAGCAGCAGTTGGTGGGAATTGAGAAAAGATTTGGGAAAATGAAAGAGAGCAACATGAAAAATCTACTTGAATAAACTGATGAAGTAGAGTATAAAAGAAATACCACATAAGAAGCGGACATATTCATTCTGAAAAAAATGTGATGCAGATATATCAACTGAAGTCACCATGCTAAGCAGCTAGCCCCGCTCAGCACAGCCATGTTTAGAGCCAGGCTCTTACCATGGGCTAGTATCCAAAGTAAATATTGTACATCTTCAGCTATTACAGAAGTTATTCATGTTACTGTGAAGTCATTTAGTTTTCAGCATGGTATGAAATCCATGTTCAAGACTTTATTTTGGGGCAGGGCTACCCTATCAACTTGAAGTTCAGTGGCCCGTACTCACCCCGATCCTTTTATCTAACGCTCCACATCACAACAGCCAATTAGGCCGCCGTTTTCTTCACAAGCAGCTACACAGACACATTCTGGAGACCCAATTACAAAGAGCTCCATATGGGAGAGGGCCTGCTGGCCTTGAGATTGGCTGTTATAGAGTGTGTGAGTGTGTGCGTGCACAGAGTGTGTGTTTGTGAATGTGCATGTGTGAGTGTGAATAAACAGATAGAGAGAGTTAAGTATTTAAAAACCCTTAAGAACAGGATCACGTCAGAGAAAGCAAAGAAATGAAAGAACTGGAAACAGATGTAATCAGTTCAACTGCTGTTTATTGGTATTCGAATTATGTTACTGTTATGATACATTATGTAAATTTATACATGGGATGGAATGGGTGAGGGGTAGACGGTTTGAATTAAGAGAATGGGTAAGGTGGGGTTCGGGGGTTTGGTTAGGAGTGTTGAGGGTACAGGGTAAGGAAGGAGTGGGTGAGGTAGGTATGGGGTAGGAGGCAGGTTGGGGTTTCAGGGGGGAGGATGCTGATGTCTTCCCTGAGTCTAACCAGTGACAGGTTCCTCCTCTGTACTGTGGATTTCAGCATGCACCCCGGTTTTCCATCCTCTTTCTTTTTTTTTTTTTTACTTTTCCACTATTTATCATTCACTTCTTTCTCCTCACTCATCTTCCTAGCCTCCTCCTGAACCTTTGTATTCAAAGTGAGTTCCTGACAAAAAGAGAGAACAGTACATTTGTTACTTTACAAGTTGACACCAAACCAGTCCTACACAAGCTGTTGGAATCCAGCAGGTGATTATTGTGAAGTAAAGCGATGATCTGAGGCACCGTACCTGCAGCTGGTTGGCGCTGGAGGTACTGCTCTGATGTCCAGGGTCTCCACACGGGCGGCCTTTCTGGCCCTTTGGAGAATTTCCTATTTTTCTTTCAGCTCCTCCTGCAGCTGGCTCGCCTCCAGTTGGCGGTTTTTCAGCTGGCCAATCTGCATCTTCAGCACTTCATTTTCATCACTGAATGACTTTATTTCATTGATGGCAGAGCAGAGGGCGTCTCTGGGTCCCAGCACAACTGAGGGAGGAAACTGCTCGGAGTTCTGCAGCCGTGCAAGCCAGTCTGTTTGGGCCATAAAAAGGCAGCAGTAGGGTGTGTTCGGAAGATTTATCTACTGAGGAAAATTAATATATTTCCAAAATTTCATGGCAATCTATCCAGTATTTGTTGAGTTAGATGAGGGCATTATTTTCCTGAGAACAGCTTGATGGTCCTATTTGCCTTTGTAGGTCATTTGAGGCATCATTAAACACTGAGAATTTAAAAAAAATGTTTTAAAAAGTTTGACCAAACTACTAAGCTCTAAGAATTAAGTCACTTATCAGTTATTCAAAATTAAAGGAAACTTTAGGACCCTTAAAAAAAGCCATTACCCCTGAATCCCCTTCAGCTTTCTATGACTCGGCCGGTCATTCACTTTCCAGATGAGGCGGAATTCATTCAACTTTATTTTGAAACAGTCAAAATGGGATTTTTCTACATTTAAAGCACATGCTCCGAAATGACTGACTACTTTTTATGGACAGGAGCAGTCTGTGGATACACTGTCTATGCTAGAGACTTCAGTAAACACACACCAGAGGGATCCATGTAATAATTTATTTTCAGGCATTTTATTGCAATGTACAGAGCTTCATGTATCCTCACTTAATCTTAACAACCAACATCATGATCAAGTATTAATTTAATCCAATAAGCATTTACCATACAGAATTGAAGCAGGGTGAAACCTACCTGGAATAAACACTGCACACATCTTTTTCACAATGAGAGTACAGCAGTTTTCTTTTTATAACAGTTGCATTTGTATATTCAATATATACACATAGATTTAATTTAACTTAAAACAGTTTCACACAGCAAGACGAGCACAAATCACACAGAAACCAGACAAATCTCATTCTTTCATAACATTACAATAGTTTTCTTTACAATAAAAAATACAATTGCAATCACCAGGGAAACAAATGAAACACAGTTAGTGAGGAGTTAAAGTAAGGAATGATGTGAGGTTGAAGGGAGGAGGTCCGAATTTGTTCGGTGTGTACAGGCGGTGGAGGATGATATTAAACTGCTTCACGTAGGCAGAAACCTTTAAGAATCACTACTTTAATGTTGTTAAATGTGACATTGTTTGTCCGTTATCTTGCCAGTGCTGTAAACAAAGAGGTGATTCAATATTTTACTTCCTCCCATCAAGCCCTCACAGTTTTGTCACAAGACCTCACACACACAAACAACACAAACATTCACTAGAGGGATCCAAGAGGACAGCAGGAGTGCTGATGGTCAGGACTTAGTCCATCCTGATCTTCTGATTGGTCATCCTGTAGATAATGCTGTCATATCCTGGGTCCATGTTCCACAGGTTGTAAGAGATGGCGATGACAGCGAGGGCCAGAGTGATCATCAGCCACAGCACAATGTTGAAGACCACAGCATAGTGGAAGTTGTACTTGTAGGCCAGGTTGTAAGGGCTGCCGGGGTTACTCTGCAAAAAAGAAAAGAAATGTTAAACAGTGCCACCAGAATAATTCCCAATGCCAGACCTCAAACCTCTTTACCTCCTTCACTGTGCATGCACTGAGTGTCAAATGAGGAGGGCACCATCTGTAAAGATCCATTAACAGGACTGTTAGGACAGTCTGTAAATGGCCCCCAAACCTTATTCCCCTAACCCATTTTACTGAATGGACGATCAATGCATTCTTTGCTTCCAGACCATAAAGTCATTTAAAAAGTCATATAAACCAAGGACCAAGAAGCCCGGCTTATACTTCACACAAGGGCTTCCTATAAATACTAACATAGAAGCTTGTTTAGATTTTCAGTACAGAGTCAGTTTTTTGCCTGATTGCCTGTGATTATCACCATCACAACACAACACTTATATTATTCCTGATCAGGCCGTATTGTACTTTTTGACAGTAATTGTGTTTACACCACCCACTTGTGCATGTCAGAAGATAAACAACAGGTGTTGGTTTTGCAGGTGAGGAAACAAGTTGTGTTTGTTCTTCTGCATCTAGTGACTCTTAGTTGTTGTGTTTCACAGTTTGTTCCCAAATGAACGGTATTGTATTGTTACTACATTTTAAATAAATTATTTAAAAACATTTTGACACGTCGTCTTAGTGTGGTCCACTGCAAAAAAAGAGGTGGTTATATTAGAATTAATACAATGTAGCCAATCTTATTAAAGACTGTGATACTGTAATGTTTTCAGGGCATGAAACCAATGATCTGTTGACTGAGTCGTCTAACTATGACAGCTGTCGGTGCTGAAAAAATGTTAACTAAACTGTGTCCTCAAAATCAAAAGGGAAATCAATCTGGGGAATCATGACACCGCTAAGTGTGATACAGGGTGCACATTTTAGAATTGGACATCCACCTAACCTCGCCATGTGTCAATATTGAGAAGGAGACTACTGCTGTGCGATGGACGTTTTTCAAAAGAACTTTCTGACTCGTCTCAGCAGAAAAAATGTCATTAATGACGGCTCAGCCCCATCAAGTTTACAGGTGAGCCATGACAGTGAGCCAGCATGTACAATAACAAAAGTTATTAAAGATAGCTCACCCAAATGGATTGCAGTCATTCTTACACCTGCTTCCTGCTACGACATGCCAAAAAACCTGCGGTGTGGCTCGTCCTTTACTAATAATAAGAGCTGCATCTAAATTATTTCATCAATGCTGCCTACAGATGACACAACCATCCTGCCATCACACTTCCCTGTAGCCAGAGGTCCTGTCCATGTGTCACATTAGGCTAAAATGGCATACTAAGAGGTGTTTTTAATATTTATCCAACTTATTCATGATGAATTACAATGATGGTATCATCAGATAAGTGTTATTTTTCTGTATGCACACTTGATTCACCATTAAACTGGTTGGTGCTGCACACAGTTCACAAAAGGCTCTGCTTCAGACTTACAATCTGTTTGGATTCCAGGATCGAACGGGACTTCCTGGTCAACGGAGCCTCAAAGCTCTTAACGGTTACGACCTCCACAACAGCATTGTTGCCATAGAGAGCATACACGTCCTCTCCAAACTATAAAGAAAAACACAAGTATTATTGAATGCAGAAGTTACATTAAAAACTGAGGAGATTCTGTTAAAAGGGCTTATTAAGACCCCTTCCTTACTTTCTGCAGAACAGAGGCAAGAATGGCGGTGGCATCGCGGTACTGAGGAGAGTCTTGGCCATAGAGCCTGCTGAGCTCCTCCAGGCCAGACAACTCCAAGGAGTAGAGGTCAGGAGAGTGGTCCTTCGCCAAATGTCTGTGTCTCTGCAGCTACAAGAGGGGCATAAGACAAAGACATCTGAGCCATAATGCAAGGGCTGTCCTCATCTTCAAGAGAGTTTCAGCACACCTGAATTACTTACCAGAGCTGTGATATCGTGCAGCACTTGGACCTCAGACAGAAAGAGCAAATCAGCCTAGAAATGGAAAAAACAGGAAAGAGGTAAGAAAGGAAAAATCTTCTTCCTGCAGGCCATTGATACATTTCAAGGACTGAAGTTGACCTCACTTCATTTGCAGACCTCCCAGGATCCTGGTAATATTTAAGTTAATAATACTTTATATTAAAGTATACATTACAATACCATACTGTGCTATACAAACTATGAGCTAATTTCATTAGAATATACGTGCATTACATATACATTTCAACACCCCAGTTTAAAAATATAGTAACAGTGATCAGACAAAGTCTGATGTTCCAGCTAAAAAAAAGCCATCATTCTCCAAAAGGCCAGCCTTGTGTGGCTGGGTGCGTGTTTGAAACTGACCTCTGCATTTCTGCTGAGGGAGTTGAGCGGCAGCGAAGCCAGCACGGAGCCGTCCTGGGACAGACGGGCACGGATCTGCTGTAGGGTGACGGGTAGGTCCTCGAACACAGCATTGGCCTTGCCCAGCATGTACAACCTCTGAGAAAGACAGCAGAGAGAATAATGACAAATGGGCTCTTTAAGAGTGAAGTCACAGATTGTTGGTATGCACTCTTCAGTCTCAGTGTAATGTCATTACCTCCTCACTGGGGGCCAGCTGCAGCACTACGGGGGTGTCCTCTGCAAACAGAGAGTGGACTGTCTCCGCAACACTATCCATGGTGAAAGGCACCGGCTGCGAGGAAGAAGATGACCCACTGATTAACACAGCCAAAGTAGACTTATGTAATCTTTACACCAAGGTGTCAGTTTTGATGTACAAAACATCACCATAATGCAACAGTCCAGTCTGACTCACATTCTCCAGGGGATAGGAGGCCACACTCTGAGGCAGGGCGAGGCTATCGACCCCTCTCACCACCACCAGTACGTTAGCTCGGGGACGCTGGAAGAGTGGACCGGCTTTAAGGCCTGGCCAGGACAGATCCTGTACAAATAAACACATGTTTTAAAAAGCTAGGCTAGCATAATCGTAAGCTTAAATTTGCAATAACCTATTTATTGTGCTGACACAACATTGAAATCACCTTTTAAGTTGATATGGCAAGCAAACAGTTGACTATTTAGATATCAAAGCAGTCACAGTCTGACCATCTGGTTAATGGAAGTCCACTATTCACTCTCTTTGGCTTTGTTTTTCAGTATACCAGCACATGAGGGAAATATCTGGCTCTTGGCTGCTAAATGCTGCTCTGTGTTTGCCAGCTAGGCTCTAACAGTGTCTGCTGTCTTTTAGTGCTGAGCAGATAGCGCACAGTGTTTTTCAGAGCTTTTTTGACTGAACCAAAACCAGGAAGGGCCAGAAATCTACACAGCAATTTGAATATAAAGCTCTACAACCTCTTTAGTATTGCTATACTATTTCGTCATCATTTGATACATTGTTAGTATGAAGTACCAAGTCCACTTTACGCTGCTTCTACAAATAAAAACCACAGTTACAATCATGGAGCGTTGTGCACCTCTTTAACAGAGAAGCCCATGGTCAAAGCCACCAGGTCAGGGATGGTCTCTCCAGAAACAGGCCAGTCTCCTTTCTGGAAGGAAACAAACTCTGGAGCCTGCAGCACTGTTAGGCGGTCTCCATGTACACCTGTGAGAACAAGAAGGGGACTGTCAATAGCAGTAAAAGGTCACAGTACAGATACTTCCAAGGAGAAAGCAAGCACGAGTCAACCCAAGACACAAAACTTAACAACCCTTTTAGAGTTCATAATGTTGGTGTAGCAAAATGTGGATGTTCAAGCAATGTAAACATTGAGTTAGAATATGTTTACCCTGTATCTTTTTCTAGCTTTGGTTCTGTTTAAGCAACGTTTTCAAATCACTCCCTTTTTTTTATTTTTTTTTTTACTTTTTACCATTGTAGCATGACAGGAGAGAGTTTAACAGGAAATGTTTGAGAGACCAGGCAAACATGTCAACAAAACATCACAGGTTGGAGTGAAGCTGCTAAGGACTCGGCCTCCATATGGGACATACGCTCTGCCGGCTGAGCAACCAGTTTCACAGCATGTCATCCTGTCACTGATGGCACAATACAACAACGACCCATAAGTTGGGCTGCACGATATGGCAATAGGAGTCACGATTAGAGGGAATAAACATTTTTGCATTTTTCGTTTTTATTTTGACTGAAAAAAAAACAAAAAAATGTGTGATGTTACATTTGTTAGGGTACCGCTCCAAACAAACGTGTTCTTACATCAGGAGAAGGTGATTAGTAGGCCAGGACATCTCTGCAGCAGCTCATTATAATGCTGTTTTGTCACACATTATACCTTATCAAAAGAAACCTGCAGCTCTGCGTGATTTGGACATTGCACTTGGCCATGCTGCGATTGCGATGATACTCTGATTCACTGTGCGGCCCTGAAGTGTCCAAAATCTCCTCTGTATCTGTGTAGTATTACATTTCCGTTTATACTACAAAGAGATGAGACTGTGAGCAGTAGAAAGGATTCACATACACGTGTAACGAATGTATATGAGTACAGATGTTTTAAATGAGCGCTTAGACAATCCAGCTTCATCAGTAACACTCAGGCTCATCATCCATGTTGCTCTTCCCTTCCACAGGGTTTGCAATGATGGAAAGTAGGACCGCAGCTGAAGTCACCTCAATCAGTCTGTTGCTATCATTAATTCTCACTGATATGTTAATTGTAGGTTATAGCAGCTCTCTGAACAGCCCGTCTGGACCTGACGGCTTGGAGAGTGAAGCCGTGAACGTCGCAGAACTTCATGGAGGCATCAACTCGTGACAGAAGGCTGACGATGAGTGTTCAAGAGGAACCAACGACCAGCTTACAGCCTGTCACATGACACGACGGTCTGCGTGAATTAGCAACGAGACACGCGGAAGCAAATAAATGTCCTTAAATTTTATATGACTATGAGCTCTCTAAGAACATTTCCAGCAAGGAAACACCAACGTTACATTCTCACGCTCGCTGTTAGCGTTTACAGTTTGCTAATGCGGCGTCAAGTGTTAGCAACAAGCTAGCATTGCAATGTTCAGTTTTTAACCCCGTTGTTTGTACGCCAAGCCTAACCAACCACCCAATACAACACGCAAAGCAATCTCATTTCACACAATGCCATTCGTTTATGTAGAAAACACAGAATAGGATCTGACCAGGAAGCTAAACGGCGATGCTAACGATGTTCTTAGCTAGGTTAGCGACTAGTCATTCGCAAACACGGCGGGTACGAGACGCCATCAGGGTAACTAAATGCTGGAAAAGAACAGCTCAGTAGATGAATCGTGACTGCCCAGTGTTGTACGTGTCTTACCGTTCGTGACAATGAAGCAGAGGACACACACCGCGGAGAAGACAGCCTCCATCCTTCGCCAGCTTGTCAGCGACATTTTTCTCCTTGGTAGAGCAGAGATCAGCTGACCTGACGTCACAACGCTGCAATGACCGACGGGACGAGATCTGACACAACACGGGCACCGTACACGATCCCCTTGAAATACACCAATGCCTAAAAAATCACCATGGATAGATAATAAATCCGTGGAAATATAGTGAAGAAGCAGCTCAGATGTCTCTTAGAGGAAGGGCTTTGTTTTGAACAAGACTTTTTTTTGTCTGTATGACTGAAAATGTTGTTTTGGTAGACTTTCCCACAACGGGTGATGGGGTATAAATAAGTACATATTCATATACAGAGAATTCATTAATGCCACCTGAGGAACTTCAAATTTACACCGTTGTTATGTTTATTATGCTGATTATGGAGGGAAATTGTCCTCAGATAATCAATACAATGCTCCTGTAAAAAGTGGTCATTAACATGTTATTTTTCTTTTTTTTTAATTGTTGCATACTTTTGCAATGTTTTGTAAAAAAAAATAAAAAATAAAAAAACGGTGCATACAAGTGCAGAAGAAAATGTTAGTTTGTTAATCATTTTAGTCAATTTACGGAAAATTAATTGGCAATTCAAAAGGTTAACAATTCAAAGGTTCCAGCTTTTCAAATGTGATGATTGTATGCGTGTGGCGTTAATTATACCAATATTTTTTATACATTTTTCTAACTATTGGTTGTACAAAATAAAGCTGTGACTTTTGCATTATCTCATTATATAAAGCAACCGAACCAAACAATCCGCCTAAACTAATTAAAGCAGAAATAAGCGGCTGTTACCTTAATGGATGAGTAATAATCCTATGTACAGTACATCAGTTAATTCACCAAACGTATTTCTGAAGCACTTAAATAATACAGAGAACCTCCAACAACCCAATGGAGCACACAAACAATATGTTTTAGGGTCCACTTCCTACCTTTCTGGTGCGTTTTACCGACAACTAGGAGGAGAAAGCCTCTCACAGTAGAATGCGTGATGGCTGTGCGGCGTGTGTAATATGTGCATCTCACACACTTTACAGCAAATCTTTTCTCACCTCGATGATGTCCGTTTAGAAAGCAGCTAATAGCTGGTTATTAGCGGGTCATGCTCTGTGCCATGCCTTTATCTCTGAAAATTACATCCAGCTGTTCAGTAAAGAGGGAGAGTGTGACCCCTCCTGCACCCTCTGCCTCAGGATAGGACTCTCTGACTTCAGTGTTTGTGCTGAGAAACGAGGGTTTGTGAGGCTGAACTCCTTTTTCAGCATCTCAATTAGCACTCTGACAGCCTCTTGTCACTCCGTGACCTTTACCTGGACATGTGAAATCTGTCTGGAGACAGCTGCTAAAGCTCAGACCTCACTCCATGAAGCTCTCTGGACTCTGCAGCTGAATAAAACAAGCTTTCATGTTACTCATTCTCAGTTATCTTTTTAGAGTAAAAATAAGTCTTAAGATCATCCCGGCGCCTGATGATAATTTTAGGCCACTTTCTCCAGAGGAGATTATTTTGGCTATGGCATGTCCCTCTTATGAACTCTATTGTCATCTTGTGGCTAATCTAAACCCTGGCCTCCCACAGATCTCACTGCATCCACTCTGCAGAGATGGGGCAGTTAGGAATTAGTTTAGTTGAGAGTTTATTTGCCTTGTGTGTCTCCACTGTACTGCAGTCGTTGTTCAGCTGAAGCTCAGCCAGACGGTCACGCTGACATACAACCGCTCAGAGAGCCTCTCAAACTGGTGTGCTCTTCTCTGCTGTAGTGCTTTTCAGCCACTTTAGTATTTTTTATTTTTCAGGTTGTTTTTTTTACCGTTTAAAAAAAAAAGGCTCATCTACTTCTGTTGTTTAGGAGAATGCTGCAACACCTTTTTGCTCTAGAAATATTTTGTGGACTATGATACTTCAACTGACTTTCCTTCAGCATGGAGGAAGAGAAGATCATGAGTGCATTTTCACTTTCTGGTGGGGTAATCATTAAACCTGCAGGTGCCTCCGCCCCCTAATAACAACCAGTTCTCCTATGACTGCAATACAACATATACTTTTGTTCCCATGAAAGAATAAAAAACAAATATATGCTCCCACTTCCCTTCCCCCTGTCTGTGGCTGTCAGCTGTATGCACATTTGTCCCTACAGAGAATCAAATCTTTGAAAATGGGTCAGGAAAATATACCTTAATTTCTTTAAGATGGTGCTGCAGTTTTTTTTTTTAAAGAAACACTTCACAAACAGAAATAAATCACAAACTTGTGAGGGACTATTTTATACTGCAGTGTGTGTGTGTATCGGGGAGTATTTCTGGCTGCAGGATGTGGGAATGACTCAAAACAAGCTGGAGTGCTCATGCTCATCATCAGCTCAGAGGAGAAACACGTCACTGCAGCGCTGCAGCTCATTTATGTCTCCTGGACAATCATAGAGATTAATAACATACATCAGACTGTTACGCAGTATTTGTAAGGAAATGTGGCACACACAAAGAAAACTATGTGTGTAACCACACATGTTCTCATAAAACTGTAGACAAAAAAAAAGAACAAGTGATAGTCAATCATCATAATCGTCTCAGTTGAAATTATGATTAAGACTATTAAGAGGTGCATTTTCCCCAAATAGCAAATACTAAAGCACAGGGAAGATGGGTTTACTTTTCCCTGTTGGTCATCCTGCCTCAATGCAGTCAACTAAACAAGTCAGCCCTGTTAAATTATATCCTGAATTGTGATTTTAAAAAAACCCTCCGCTAAAGAGTTTTATGTTCCTCTGAAAGCCAAATTAAAGTCACTACAGTCTTTGACCAGTGGGGGGCGCTGCAAACCACAAGATTTTCAGGCAGCAAGCGGGAGTTGGTGTGTTGCTCAGTCATGGCTGCAGCAATAAATTGCCTGGCACATACAATTCAAAAATATTCCAAAAGATGGCAATATAGGATCAAGATTTCAAGTCGACGCCACACCGTAAGTTCTCACAGCCCAAATCAATTAAAACGCCAACAAAAAAAGGCGCAGACAGGCTTCCTCTTGCAGTTTATATATTTATTTTAAAGCAACTTCTTTTGTAAAATATAAATACAAATTATGAGATATTTTAATTACAAAGTTAAAACAAAAATGAACACACCAAAAAATTACTTTACTGCAGTAGCCTCCCTGTTATATACAAGCTCTGTGCCGAAGGATGAATATCAACACCCTTTAAACTTTATTATACAAACATTTTTTGAAGTTTTGCATGTTAAATTACGGACTAAACAGGAAGCAAAACTGGAACATCAAAAATAAAAGATACAATAGAACAGCCCCTGAGGCTCAAGCGAGCGCTAAAGTCTGAGGAGAGAGAGAGAGAAAAAAAAAAGAACAGGACATCATGTGCTTCCTATAAACACAAATACCACATTCAATAGCACAGCCTCAGCACTATCCTGTACAGCTACACACAGTCACAATGTGCTGTGTGCTCACACACTCCGTCTAATTGCCGACAACACGGCAACACTCTGTTGCCATATAAAATCTTTCAGAGGAGTCGTGAGCAGCATTGGAAAGAAAAAAAAATCTCTTTATATTTTTTTTATATATATATATATTTATTCATTTATTTATACATATATTAATTTATAAAAATAAGACCATTATTACTGTAAGTCCATTGAGTCACAAATGTATTGAGCCTCAGTTAACGGAGGGTAACGTTGCAGCAGCCTGGTCAGCCAGCAGGTCAGTCCGTCTGTACAGTGCACCAGTGCTGGTCCAGAGCAGGGCTGGAGCGTGGGAACTAAGGGTCAGGCTAAGGCATATCATCATAACCTCGGGGTGGTTCTAAAGCAAACTGCAGACGGTGCGGATTGGTGTCCAGGTGGATTGGCTTCAGGGGTCAGGATGAGCCCAACTTGCCAGCAGCCTTAATTCTGTCCTTCAGTTTGTCCGCTGGGTGGTCCCAGTGGTCGTCCAGACACTCCAGTGTGGAGCCCAGGAGAGCAGCCAGCTCGGCGCTGTCTTCCACCAGGTCCAACAGGTCCTTGCTGTCTGGATGGAAGCCCTCCAGCTCCTCTGGGCAGGAGAAGAGCTGCGACAAAGAGGCCTGTCGGTAGAACTCCGCCTCTGCCACCGTCACCACCTCCATGTGGGGGAAGGTCTGTCGGAAACCGCGGGCAGACATCCGCAGCCGGCGAAGCACGTCGGAGAGTAGCAGCCAGTTTCTTGGCCTGAAAGAGGAAATCAGCCAATGTTTAGGAATGAGGGTCGACAGAGAGGGAAAAAAAATCTTAAAAGGAGTGAATTCTTTGGAGATCAAAGCTCACCCTTGGGAGAGGGACACCTGGATGTTGTAGCAAGGCAGCAGAGGACGGTCAGAGAACTCAAACTCAAACACCTCCTTTTTATCCTCATCCTCATCATCTGGGCCAGGGGGGTCGGCTAGGATGTCGTAGACACCGCCCTCTTCGTTTGATTCTGACACACACACGAAAATACACATGAATATTTTTTAGTGGGCATCCACATTATCATAAAAGACTCAGGGAGGTACGGACATGTACGGCTCCAAGCTAAGATTGAAGAGGTTTGTAAGCACTAAAACACACACAGAGTGCTGATCAGTACTCACCACACACAGCGCTGCCATAGAATTCCCAATAAAGCCCCGGGTCGTCATCTGAGCGGCCCTGAAGGTCAGCAAAATAATCTATGGAGAGAGGAGAGGAGCGAAGCCTGTTATTCAAGAGCCAGAGCCCCGGGGACAGGCAACGAGGCAAATACAATTGCCCTTTAAGACTACAGCAGAAAAATGGATAAAGAGCACAGTAAAATAGAAGAGGAGGAGGAGGAGGAGGGGCAGTGTCAAGAGAGAAAAGAGAAACAAACAGAGCAAATGTTTTGGGGGAGGAGAGGGGGGAGGAGAGGGCGGGAGGGAGCTGATGGTCAGGGGCCAGCGGCTGTACCACGGGGGAGGAGAGCGACTGTCTCCGCTGGGTTAGAGCTGGCTCAGTTCAGAGCAGGGCTACACAAGGCTGCCAGGAATCAAACAAGAACCACACACAGTCGCTGAGCGTGCACACGCACACGCGCACACACACCGACCGATCGACACACACACACACACACACACACACACACACACACACACACACACACACACACACACACACAGAGCTGGAAACAAACAAGCAGAGGGAGCTGGATAAGCACACACAGCGAGAGCAAAGTGTGTATTCAGCACACGCGCACACACACACACATTCGCAGAGTGAGAGCTGGGCTTTGTGCCAGCGCTGAGGCGTGGGGCGTCTGGCGTGTGTTTGGAGGGATTAACGGCCTCCAGATGAGTGGGACCAGGTGGAGGGAGGGCAGCAATCGCTCGCTCTCGCTCATTTTCTCCGACGCTCGATCTCCCTCTCACCCCGCTCCGTCAGTCTAGCAGCCATCGATCTATCCATCCATGCTCTTTTCAAAATTCAACACCTTCTTTGCCGGCCATCTATGTATAAATCTCCCTATTTGTACTCAACCTATTCACCCCTCTGTCGATTTACACCTGTTCATTTTCGCCCTCTTTTCTCCCGTGTCTCTGGTTTTAAAGGCTCTCCTCAAATCGTCGCTTTTAACTAGTTATGTGTCCATGGTATATTAAGCAGCTGGCTACAGAGGAAGTGTGTGAATGTTTAAGCTTTCATTTCCCCCTCCTGTACACAAACCTCGAGTTCGCTCAACTTAACTACAAACATTCAGATGAGCCCTATCAACACACACGCCCCAGAGGCCGGACCACGTCAGACTCTAGCGTGGCAGCCTGGTGAAAAGACACACTCAGGCGCTCACACACACGCATACAAAAGCAGTTTCCAGCCAGAGCGAAGCCCATTTCCGCACGTACGCTGAGCAAACACAGTTGGCGTTGCTAAGTAACCGGATAGAGGAGCTCAGAGGCAGCAGCAGCACGCACCCCGGCGGGCTGAGACTCCCTGTCTAACAGGTGGTCGAGGGAGGAGGGGGTGCCGGAGGGGAAACGGGATGAGAGAGACGGACACGTCTTGTAGTGGCGGCCCGGAGGTGAAGGGTGAGGATTTACAGAGGCGCACTCGCACCAACAGGTTGCACAGAGGTCAGAGCATTGAAAGAACAGCAAACAGAGAATGAGCCAAGACTGGGGCATTTGGGAACTGGGCTGCTGCCCAGTCCTTTCAACAATTTACCCTTGCCCCACCTTAATATCCACTCTGTGGTGTACCTGCTGTTTTAAAACCCCTTTATCTCCGAGGGGTTTAATTAATTCCTTTTTTAACATTTGTTATTTGTGGTCAAAGGCAAATTAATACTCAGATCTCCTGGTTTTTACATCATACAAGGATAGAAATGTTCTACTATTCAGTCATTGGAAAACAGCTTCATGCATTCCATTAATGTATTGTAAATTTTAGGCAATAGGAAGTGTAATTTCGATCAGGGAAAACTGAGGTCATAGCCTCGGTATTCTATTTTCTAGGGATTTGGAGGTTTTACTGGCCTCAAGTGCAGCCTACAGATTTTAAAAGAATGTGTTTTGTGCAGCTTTTACAAAGTGAAATTCAAGCACTTATCTAAGCAATTTGCAGGAACCAAAACCAAAAATGTCTTTATCATCATCTAAATTCTTATTATGAATGCAATTACAACGAATAAAAATGGCAGAAATTCTTCATACTCACAGCAATTGAAATATAATAACTTGATTTTATAACTTATAAACTGTTTGTTGTTGTTTACCAGCTGTTCATATTAACTTGTAGGATCATTTAATGCTTGCTGATTTAAATGCCAGGAGACAAACAAATACGACTGTTTACATGAGCGATTATGTAGAGGAGAAATCAGATTAAAAATCAGGCATTTTTCAAAGTATTACATTTAAATTCAAAAACATTTCTAACCTTAAAAGTAGAAACTAAATAAAGGACGAAGGGAAAGAGAGGGGACAGCACTATTACTTTATATAATTAAATCATAGTACTGTAGGCCTGTTAAAGATGAACAACATTTCTGATTGACATCACTAGCAACTCCTCAAATACCTCAGTCTTCACCTTCTTTTGACCAGGAAACAACATATGATTGAATGGTTTACACCAACCAAATCCAGGTACAGAATCTGAATGAGCCTGACCGAAGGTGGGAAAAGTTGTCCTGGACAGTTTTGTTTTCCCTCAAAACGCACAGATTTACAGTCCAGTGTCTTGAAAATTTCCACAGGAGGGCAGGGTGATGATGTGGACTGCAACCAGTGACTAAACCCTTAATAAGTAGATTGAAAAGCCAGCTGGGATCTTACCAGTGAGGAAGCGCTCCATGCCGTCACTGTGGGTCATCTTGAGCAGGCCACGGCCAGAATACGTTGCCAGGGTGGGGTCAGCGCCGTAAGACAGAAGGATTCGCACCACGTCCAGGTGGTCGTTCTCCACAGCGTCATGAATCGGCCTGTAGGCACACAAAGGCACATCAATTTCATCATTAACTTTAACGTCTCCTGCAAGAGAAATAAATGTCGCTAATATCGCTCCGTGTGCGTTTTGGTGTTTTACGCATCTGCCACTGAATAAACTTAAAAGAACACTCTCTTAAGCCATAAACTATTTAACCTATTTAAATTCCCCCCTAAACTCTGACCGAGCGGGACGCAAAGTAAAATGCAATTCTTTATAACGCTGCCATTCTTCTTAGATAGTCTCACCTGTGAACTGTAACGGCATGAAAATCTAGTTATGGTTTAATGAAAGCTTAGCTGCTGCTGAATGCGTCTTTCGGCCTGCGTGCAGTTTCCTAGAGCAGACCCCCTACTGTAGAATTTTAATAACACAGCCATAAAAGCACTAGCCTTTTGTAAAACTGCAGCTAATCTGTCAAATCGCTGCTCTTGCCAAGCCAATCTTTTGTTACGAGCAACACCCAAATGGCTTAATTGATGACTAATCTCTAGCTTGCCCTATGAGGACATGTAGAAAATGTGGGGTCTTGTTCGCATCATTGCCACTTAGATTTTTCTCTGATCGTCGGTGCGCGCAAGGGTGCGTTTGTTTACCTGGTGCCATCCTGTGCACTGCAGTTGATGTCGGCCCCATATTCCAGCAGGTGTTGGACGATGCTGAGCCAGCCGCGGGCACATGCCTCATGGAGGGCACAGTAACCGGCGTAGTCTCGGTGATTCACCTCGCACACTCTGTTCTCCAGACAGTACAGCACCACCTCCTAAAGAGAGCCAACAGAGAGAGAGAGAGAGCAGGGTTCAGTGCGCGAGATTACACGTGCGGCTGTATGAGTAACGACGACCCGAGCAATACAAGACCAAACACACAAGTCAGACGCATACGCAAACAGTCCTTTCCCCGCTGCGTTTCCTGTGGGAGAAAAATTAAGGAAAGGAGGAACTGAGTGTGTCCCTATGCTGGGCAAACAGACGCACACACAAATGCTCCATAATACCAGAGCTGGCGCCAAAACACATCGAGGAGACTAAGTGTGACTCAACTGTATTTAGCCTGCCAGATTCTGCTTGTGCACGTATGAGCGTGTGTGTGCGAATGTGTGTGCGTGCCATGGTTGGGCCTGGACGCCACTGTGGCAGCCAGTTACGATGGCTGGGCTCTGAACACAGCATAATGGAAGCGGAACAAAGAGATTTGATAGAGGCGCTCAAGAGCTGGAAGCGTTTCCTCTGGTCTAGGGCTGTGACAGTTGGGCATCCAGCACTAAGTAGTCAGACTGGTTTTTATTGGATGGGGAGCAGAGTCTGCTGCCGCTAAACAGAGAGGGGGGGCGAGAGATAGGAAGCAGCCCGGCAATGTGTGTTGATACGCGGCCTGTTGGAGTCAGACAAGTGTGTGTATCCTCACTGTGGGTATGCGCTTGTATCTGTGTGGAACTATGCAGATGTACTTGCAGAAAAACAAACAGAAAAATACCTAATTTTTTAATATATTTTATTACATGTATTTATATATGTATATATTTTCATATATGTGTGAACGCAAGACTCACACATCTAGAGACACACACACACATCCAGACATACTCTGCCCTGCTAACAGTCCTGTGCCGAGGGGAGGAAAGCTGCTCATCTGAACCTGGGGAATGACTCCAAACTTCCATTTCTATGCTAATTCTAGCCCGCCGTCTCGTCCAAGTGTTTATCTCTCTCTTCCACTCTGTCTCCCTCTCTCCCTCGCTCGCTCAGCACAGGGCGGATGGAGCGAGGAAGCGGGAAGGAGAGGCAGGCGACAGAGAGAAAACAGGCCGACGGACGCAGGAAGACAGGGCTAGAGAGGGCATAAGATCGGGAGAGGCGAGAGGCAACACCCCAAAAGATGACAGATTAATGAATCCGTGGTTGCAATCTGCCGGGGCTGTCCTCTGGGCCGCAGCTGATAGTAATAAGAGATGAGCGGCAGTGCAAAGTGGGGGGTTGTAGTGATAGGAGGGCGACTGAGCCGGCGAGGAAGGAGCAACGATTAGAAGAGGGAAAAAAGAAAAAGAATAGAGATGGAGAGCGGGATCGAGGGCAAAGAAGTGAGCAAGGAAAAGTGCGAGAGAAAGAGAGAAACAAGAGCAGGGGGGAGCGGGACGACGCTCCAACTGGTTTTCGCTCGCTGCCAACACTCTGTTTGCCTGCTGGAGAGAGATTCAGGAGCGCTGTGCCGAAGCTCCCCTCTGGGGGATTCCACTCGCGCTCTGTGTGTGTGCATGCGTGAGTCTGTCTGCGCGAGTGAATGAGAGCAAGTGTTAGAGAGACTGACGGGGAGAGAGTGTTGATATGCAGCTTGCCTAAGTGTGCGCATTTGTGTGTGCGCTTGTGGCTTTCCGTGCCGCTGACGAGCGCGTGTGTGCGTGCGTGGCTGTGGAGGAGGTGTAGTGCTAAACCTCCGAAGCCGTGTTTAATATCGCTGGGAGAGAGCGAGGAGCTTAGCACGAGAGCCCCGGCTTCCCGCCACACACACACACACACACACACACACACACACACACACACACACACACACACACACACACACACACACACACACACACTCCTCCGCAGTAAAATGAGACACTGCCTCCCCCTCCTCCCTCTTTCCCTCCGTCCTCTAATCTCCCTCTCTAGAATGCTTCCCTGCGCTTGCCTGCAATCAATGCATCACTCAGACATTTAACCCCTTGCAGAGCTGCCTCGTATGCTCCGCACATACAACAGATGTGTGTGCGCTTCTATATGAATGCGTATTACATGTAGTGGGTGACGCATGAGTGGCTTTCCCTCTGCGATTAAGAGGCAACAGTCAAAGCAGTAAAGTTGGTGCGTGCCTAGACAAGTGAAACATGTGGATATTTGTTTAAGTGTGCGAGTGAGGGCCCGGCCGCGGGTGAATGACTGTGCTGTGGTAACACTGGAAGCCTAAGGATCTGACTGAAGACTTAAGAGTAAACAAAATTAATAATCGCCTGTTACCTTTTTGATCACGATAAATGCCTCCAGACTTACGCTAATCATCTGCCTACAAACCATATGATAAACAAGACATTTTTAATTTGGGAGTAGAACAGACCCCCGACTGTTCTGGAGTCTGGTTACACTGGTCATGAAAACTGGGGGCCTTAGTGACTAGTTACCGAGCTATAGTAGCCTGATGCTATCGTGAAAACGCCAGCCCACCAAAACAGCTCAACCGGCTAGGTGAAGTGCCACCATTAAACCAAAAACCATTCAGAGATTTTGCTATGGCATTTCATTAACCATATTAGTACGTCAAAATTATTTCATCCTCGTTCAAGCTAGCCTGGCGCTAAAAAGGAAGTTAGCCGCCTCGGTCGGCAGACGTCTCTCGTGCGCAAGCTTAATGGGCCACACAATGCGGAAGAACCCCAGGAGGAGTATGGCTGGAGGTCAAGTGTTTTGTACTTCATGCACCATTGAGCAGCCTTCATAGGAATGATCGGGGCGCCACCTCGAAATATGCCCAGTGGCCACTTGCGGTATTGCAGCAAAAAATGTACTTGTGGCCCAAAAAGGAGTTTCCACCGAGGTCACCATTCAGCCACAATAACTAATAAAGCGAGCCGGCAAGGCCTGCCACCAGTTAACTAGTGACCAGATAAAAAGCCAACAAGCTCACATAAGTTAAAATAGTTAACGGAACGTATTTGTATCATCCACTGACTGCAGACCATGCCACGCCACATAGTAATCTGTGTACGAGAAATTTAGTTGGTAGATAAAGCTAATATTATAGCTTTCAATATTTTGTGTGTCTCTGCTCCCTCAAAGGATGATACACTGTTTGCCAATGGTCAACAGCGCAAGTTTGAGAGGCAAAGTTTACCATAGTTGGACCTGAAAGAGTTCCTGTGGATTCTCTTTGTCACACGCGCCTTTGTTAACTGCTGCAATTTCAAGACTTTGCATCTATCCTAAATGCTGGTCTGACAGGGCACCTAAAATCCTCTCCAGTTTTCTCTTAGCTGGGATCATACATGGATTTGAGAAGGAAAATCAGAAGTAATTCATGTGGAGAGAATAAATGACAGATTGCACCTTTATCTGAGCTTTCAATGGGCAGAACCGAGGGGCCCCAAGCCCCGGCACGAGGGGGAGAGGGATGAAGACATCCGCAGAATCTCTCCTCATTACCATTTCAAATGCTCAGAGAGCGAGGCAGCCGAGGGAGGGCGAGAGAATAAAAGGGGAGCGAGGGAGGGAGGAAGAAAGAGAGAGTGGGCTTTCGTGTGCAGAGGCACGGATCGCAAAACTAAACGAACATGAAAAATGCACAGCGTCTGGCCGGGCATCGGGAACGGCACAGAATAGGAGCGCGTGTGTTGAATTACATGCATGTGTGCATGACGTGACTCTACATCCTGCATGCGCAGGTCTGTACACGAAAGGATGCCTGGGTATGTGCTTGCAGGGTAACAAACTGTTTCTCTGTGCTTGTAATGAGCATGTAGGCAGTGTGCGAGCGTGTGTGCGCTCATGAGGTGATTCTGAATTTGCATGTGCAGGTCTGTGTGGGTGTGCGACAGCAGCAAGTGTGGAGAGCCGTCTCTCTGTGCAGCATATGGAGAGGAGCACGTCAGGATGCCGGTGCATGTGCTTATTGGGTCATAACGGGTGTTTCGCTCTGTGTGTGTGTGTGTGTGTGTGTGTGTGTGTGTGTGTGTGTGTGTGTGTGTGTGTGTGTGTTCGTAATCAGCATGTGAGCCCTGTGTGCGTGTGTGTGTGTGAGCGCCTCTGTCTCACAGGCCCTCATATCTCTCTGCCTGTGTGTGATAAGCCCAGAGCTTGCGGCGCTAAAACACCAGCGTGAGACAAGCGCTCTGTGCGTCTCGTGCTTGCATGCAAGTGTGTGTATGTGTGTGTGTTTGTGTGTGTGTGTGTGGGGCGGTATGCATAAATTGATGTGTCTCTCTGCGCACGTCCTTGTGCGT